>CM050421.1:35408512-35578097 GCA_027564155.1 Gymnocypris eckloni scoliostomus
AGTACAGATGCTTGAAAATGTACTTAAGTACAGTAGCAGTAGTTGTGCTTAGTTACTGACCACCACTGGTTATTTATCATGAATTGAGCAGGTTGTAATGATATAAAGATCGTAAATATTTTCGTTTTTTGATAAAATACGTATAGATTTTACGATTTAAACATTGAATCGTCTAAATTGTACATTTTAGCATCAATAAAAATGTATGTTTGAGCTTGTAAATGTTACGTATTAATACCTACGTATAAACATGAGACCAGGCTGGCAATACAGGACTGATTACTTTCCATCTCATCCACTGTTCTGTTAGCACATTCACCGGACCGTAAAAAGGTTTTCCCTACTTGTATGATACGTCACGTTGTGAAATAGGCCTATTCAGGAACGATGTTCATGTTGCTCAGAGATTTTTTGGTTTATATTTTGTATGAAATAAATTGTTATTTTACTATATGTTCAGGAGAATAATGCTTTATTGATAATATTCTGATATATGAAGAGGTTGTTTGAACAGATTTCATCTGCTGCATGTATATACAGACTGAACAGTCTCTTTGTGAAGTTGCGTGACAGATTCAGACACAATCAGAGCTGAAATCTGCTGTTCAAACAGTCAGAAGCTCAATGTTTGGTGGATTTTTTCTTATTCTACTTATGTCTTCATTAATTGACTGCATCTGGACTCACACATCTATTACACACAGTGTGTTAGCACAGCATTTCTGCAAACTGATAGACCACATATCTTCTCACAGCTCAATCTGCTCAGATATAATAACCAGCAGAGGGCATTAAAGACAGATCATACGCATCATAGTGGGAGTCTCCATGTCACCAGATCCAGGAAGCTCATGTGTGGGGAATACTTTCAGTTTTACGTCTATTAGATCTCGCTAACCGTGCGGTGGTTTACAAAGTTTAGACACCGAAAGCAAGTCTCCTGCAGAAGTTTTACAATGTAAGTTTTAACCTTGTGAGCTTTTGAGTTGTTATATCAATAACTTTGGTTGTTTTGGGGTTTTTTTTTGGTGTAAAATAGTTGCCTGCTAACCTGCTAATGATGCTAAGGAAATGTCAACATGTTTACTATTATTATGATGAACAAAGATTATGCTGACGTTTTTTATTGGTGGATCTATTAATGTAATTATTATATTGTTCTACACTGATTGCTTGTTGTAATCAAATGATTTCTAGGTAGCAGTTACTGAATTTCTATGATTTCCGTTTGGAAATTTGGGTTTGACCGATCATGAGTCGGATAATTACTACCGACTCATTTAAATACATTTAAAATCTATTTAAAAATTAACAAATTTATAAAATCAAACATTCAGATTATATTTTGATGTTTCTTGTTAGATATTTGTATCATGTCAGATGTATGTGTTAATACAAACAAAGTGAAACTAGATTTAGTGTCGGCTGTATTGAGGTCAGTTGTGTATTATTATACCACTCAAAGTATTTAATAATTGTATTATTGATGTTTGTCTGTATATCTGTCTCATAACTGCTCTTCTGTGTTCTCATCAGGTTCAGACACTTCTATCTGCTGCTGTTGTTTTGCCTCGTCCATCATAACGGTCAGTATACAATTGTGTCCATTTCTTGTAGTCACTCAACCAAGTGACTTGTTGTGAATTCTCAGCATATTACATCATCATGACATCTGATTTATCTTTGTAGTTCATTTATTTCTAATAAACATTGTTTGCATTTCACTGCAGCGGCACTGACACGGGTGCTACTGTATAATAATGTGATCAACACTAAAAATTGTATAATGTGCCACTGCTTATTAATTTAATTTATATGTATGTTCATTCTAGTTTTCTAAATAGCTATACTAGAATACTTTATGATAAGCTTGATTACAGAGAATTAACAGAAACACCACATTTATTTAGCAGTAACGATACTTTGTATTGAATTAATATATGTCTGTATTTGCAGGAAACACCGATATACCAGTGTCAGGAAAAAAGGGAGGAAACATCACTCTTACGTGTGAATTTGAGGCCAATAAGATTGTTTTAATTGATTTATTTAGTCAATCAGAAGATATTGATGTCTGTCAGGAGAAAAAGTGTAGTGGACGAGTATTTAAACAAAGAGACTGTGACATTGTCATCAAGAATCTGACCTTCAGTGATGCTGGGAAATACACTTTGAGAGTCTCTTACAGTAATGATGAGACAAAGGTGGCGCAACAAAAGGAACAGAAGTACCAACTTCATATTCATGGTAAATTCATGACCATCAATGTGTTTTTTAATTATTACATTTGATTATACATTATAATAATGATCAACGTCTTTCCGTTTCTCCTCAGATGAGATTTCTGTGAAAACAGGCAAGCCACTAAAACTGCATGTTCTGATGTCCAATGCTGATAAAGTGGAGAAAAACTCCAGTGGAGAGTGGAAGGAGGTGTGGAAGAGAGGTCATGTGGTCTCGAGTGATCGAATGGATGTCAGAGATGGAAACCTGATCATTAAAGCGTTTACAGATAATGATGCAGGATCATACAGAGTTCTGGGCTCTGAAGGAGAAATCTTGATCACAGTGACTGTCACAGGTGAGATCAATTCAATGGATATGTGAAAATAGTGTTTTTAAAGCATTTAGACAGCTGAGGTTTATTACCAGACAGGTTTATTCATCATGATTTGAACTGCACATTGGTGTTAAACAGTGTGACTAACCATTCAAACCCCGTCTACAGAATCAGGTACAGGATCAGCGGGAAAACGGGACACAGATAAAGACAAAACTGATCACACTAAAGAACATAGTAAGTAAAACAGGAGGCATTGAGAACTTTACAAAAAACGTAAGCAGTGAGTTGTAAGCCTGGTGCCAGTATGTCTGTATCCCCTCGAGAGGACAAAGGCCCTCCTGAGAATCAACAAAACTATCTCTTGCATATGTAACAGCAGCATCCGAGATGCAACACACAGTGTAGTTCACACCTGTACTTACGGTCTCATCATCTTCCCTTGCTCCCCTTTTCTTCCCCTCCCTCCTCACCTAGAACTCACTGAAAACCCATGCAATGTAATGTATGCACAAAAGTAACTGTACATGTTTGATATCATTTGAAATGTCTCAGTGCGCCTGGTAAAATGGTCTCATTCTCCCAATCATAATGAAAAGCTAAAAGAAGTTCTAAAATATGAGAAGTATAGTGTACAACTGAAGGGTGTGTCCTCCCCCTGATCTTCTATTCAAACCACCTCCTGTATGTAAATAAGTATTCTCTGCCACAGGATACCAAGAAGCCATTTGGTTGAAAATTCTAAAGTCTAATTATAATAATAAGATACCACCATTTGGTGAGTTTATTGAATTATCTGGGTTTATAAGGAAACGTGACACAAAGTTCTAGGCGTCTGTAGGTTGACTGCCCACACAAATCGCTGTGTGTAGTTTTCATTGCCAGGTAGTAATTTCTACAAATTCTTCAATTCCTGAATTATTGTTATGTTATGGTTAACGTCTAGGTTACGTCACGTAACCCCGTTCCCTGATGGAGGGAACGGAGGCGTTATGTCGTGACGACATAAAGGGATTTACCTGGAAGCCCCGAACATCTCTGACTAAGAGAAAACGCCAATGAAATTGGCTAGTGGATTTGCATACCTGAGCCACTCCCGTGCATACGGGTATAAAAGGCGACAGGTGCATCCACTCATTAGGTTTTACGCTGAGGAGCCGAGACGAGTCCCTGGCAACCAGCGATGGTTCAAGATTGTGGCATGGGGACATAACGTCTCCGTTCCCTCCATCAGGGAAGCGGGGTTACGTCACGTAACCTGACGTTCCTATCTGTCGGTCACTACGAGTTATGTCGTGGCGACATAGGGGTCCTATGGAAGCGCCACAAGCTGAACCCCGTCACAGATGTTGACAAGCGAGTGCGTGACAGACAAATGCCATGCAAGAGGTTGCAACCTTCCTACCGCTCCAGTGCAAATTGCTAACCTTGGTGCCCACCGGGACCACTGAGTACATCGCTGCTGGAGATAGCCAAGCCGCTGTTCCTTTCCCCACGGAATCGGAAGGGATTTCGACCTTCAGTGAAAGACAGCTTCAGGTCTTTCCTATTTGTTGTTACAGCTTGCTTGTAACGGCAGGAAGCGAGCCTTCCATAGAAGAGGCGCTACGGAGGCCACATCCTGCCGAAGGGAGGTAACATGTGGAGACACTGATATGGACTGGCCCAGGCTTGGGGCAGTACTACATACGACTGGACTCTGGGGCAGATCCTACCTAGGAGTAGGGAGGAGGGCTGCCAGCAGAACCTGACAGAAGCTCTGTCACAGGAAGACACGGGTTTACCATGAGGGAAACCTTACCGTGGAAGAATACACATATGGGATTACCCGAAGGGGAATCAGGCCATACTGGACACCTAGCCCAGTACAGGGGCTGACCGGAGACCAGGCGAGCTAACACCAGTACTGGGCCTGGCGTCAGACTGCTCCGCCCAGTCTGACTGCCGGGGTGTGGAGGATTCCACCAGGGTTCACCGTCCGGGAACTGAACTGGGGAGAAAAAGGCGCTCGTATCCCGGGTGAGGGGAATGGCGCAACAAGCGTGACACCGGCCAGTTCTTCTGCCCATTACTTACCCAATACACGGGAAGAAACTGGCTCAACGAGATTGTAGAATCTGCGAAGGTGTTCGTGTCGCCCAGCCCGCAGCTCTGCAGATGTCTGCCAAAGAGGCACCGTGCGCCAACGCATGGGAGGAGGCAACACTCCTGGTGGAGTGAGCCCTCACCCCAGGGGCATGGCTCGCCTTGCGATTGGTACGCCAGCCAAGGGGCGGCCTCCACTATCCAGTGGGCCAGCCTCTGTTTGGAGACAGCCTTCCCTTTCTGCTGCCCTCCGTGGCAGACAAAGAGCTGCTCGGAGCTTCTGGCGCTCGGGTGCAGGTTCACCACCTGATCGCAGAAGGGCGTGGTGGGAACCTTGGCGCGTATCAGGCCGGGTCTCAAGACAACGTGAGAGTAGACCGGCCCGAACACAAGCACTCTTTCCCGACCCGTTTGATGGAAGTGGTCAGGAGCGCTGTCTTAAGAGACAGGAACTTCAGCTCGACTGAGTCCAGCGGCTCAAAGGGCCCCTCTGAAGTCCAGACAGGACGATAGAGATGTCCCAAGAGGGCACAAGGGGAGGCCTGGAGGATTCATCCTCCTGGCCCCTTCAGGAACCTCACGATGAGATCATGCTTTCCCAGGGACCGGCCGTTCACTGCATCGTGGTGAGCCGCAATAGCGGCTACATACACTTTCAAGGTGGAGGGTGACAGCCTACGCTCCAACCTTTCTTGCAAAAGAAAGCACTACCCAATCGCATCTTCGGGGTCTTCTCGAGAAGAACACCAGGTCGCGAACAGACTCCATTTCAGTGCGTAGGTTTGCCTTGTTGAAGGAGCCCTAGCCTGAATGATGGTCTCTACCACCGCCGTGGTAGACCACTCAAGTCTGCCGGCCGCCCAGGAGCCACACATGGAGGTTCCATAGATCTGGACGCTGGTGCCATATGGTGCCGAGCCCTGAGAAAGGAGGTCCTTCCTCAGAGGAATGCGCCAGGAGGTACTGTCGCGAGGGAAATGAGTTCGGGAAACCAGGTCCGGTGGGCCAATGGGCGCAACCAGCAGGACCTGCTCTCGTCCTCCCTGAGCTTGCACAGTGTCTGTGCAAGTAGGCTCACTGGGGGAAACGCATACTTGCGTAAGGCCCGAGGCCAGCTGTGTGCCAGTGCGTCTGTGCCGAGGGGGCCCTCGGTCAGGGAGAAGTACAGCTGGCAGTGGGAGGACTCGGGGGAGGCAAACAGGTCTACCTGAGCTTCCCCGAATCGACTCCAGATCAGCCGGATCGTCTCGGGATGGAGTCGCCATTCTCCGGGGAACGTGAGCTGTCGTGAGAGCGCCGGCCGCACGATTGAGCTGCCCCGGGATGTGAACAGCACGCAGTGACTTGAACTGCGTGTGACTCCAGAGGAGGAGATGGCGGGCGAGCTGTGACATGCGGTGTGATCGTATACCCCCCAGCCGGTTGATATACGAGACCGCCGCAGTGTTGTCCGTGCGGACTAGCACGTGCTTGCCCAACAGCAGTGGCCGGAACTGCCGCAAGGCTAAATGCACTGCCCACAGCTCCAGGCAGTTGATGTGCCAAAGCAGTCGGGGCCCTGTCCAGAGCCCCGAGGCTGCCTGCCCGTTGCATGTAGCGCCCAGCCCGTGCTGGAGGCATCTGTTGTGACAACAGTATGCCGGGACACTTGTTCTAGGGGCATCCCGGCCCGTAGAAAGTCAAGGTCTGTCCAGGGGCTGAGGGAGCGGCGACACTGCTGGTAGATACCTACTGCAGTGTACCGCGCCATGCCCACCTCGGAACCCGGGAGTGTAGCCAGTGCTGAAGTGGTCTCATATGAAGCAATCCGAGCGGCGTGACTGCAGCTGCGGATGCCATATGCCCCAGGAGCCTCTGAAACTGTTTCAGTGGTACCACATTTCTGCCTCTGAAGGAACTCAGGCAGTTCAGCACTGCTTGGGCACGTTCCTCCGTGAGGCGTGCCGTCATACTCACCGAGTCTAACTCCACACCGAGAAAAGAGATTCTCTGCACAGGGAGAGCTTGCTCTTTCCCAGTTGACCAAGCCCCAACTGGCTGAGGTGCCGGAGCACCAAGTCCCTGTGATCGCCCAACTGCTCTCTGGATTGGGCTAGAATAAGCCAATCGTCGAGGTAGTTGAGGATCCTGACGCCCACTTCCCGTAACGGGGTAAGGGCGCCTCTACAACCTTCGTGGAACACACGGGAGACAGGGAGAGCCTCAAGGAGGACCCTGTACTGCCATGCCCGACCTTGAACGCAAACCGTAGAAACGGTCTGTGTCGCGGAAGGATCAAACGTGAAAGTAAGGCGTCCTTCAGGTCGATCGCTGCAAACCAATCCTGGGGCTGAATGCATTTGATCATGCGCCTGTGCGTCAGCATCTTGAACGGGAGCTTGTGTAAAGCCCGGTTCAAGACTCGCAGATCCAGGATTGGCCGAAGGCCACCACCTTTCTTGGGTACGATGAAGTAAGGGCTGTAAAACCCCTGCCTCATCTCGGCTGGAGGGACCGGCTCGATTGCATCCTTTGCCAGGAGGACAGCAATCTCCTCGCGCAAGACAGGGGCGTTCCGGACTGCCACCGACGTCTCGAGAACGCCGTTGAACTTGGGAGGTCGCCTGGCGAACTGAATCGCGTAGCCGAGTCGACCAGCGCGTGAGCCAGCGAGACAGGCTGGGCAGCGTGAGCCACGCCTCCAGACGCTGTGCAAGCGGCTCCAACGGCACAATCGACGTACCTGTGGTGGTGCAGCGAAAGGGAGTAGGGGTGGATGGCACAGAAGGCGGTGCGTCTGAGGCATCCTCACCGAACTCCTGGGTCCCGAACGGGACTGGCCAGAGGTGCGTGGGGAGGAATGTCGCCCCGAACCGTACTTTCTTGGCTACTGGCAAATGGGTCGTGGGCGAGAGTGAGGAGGCAGGGCGTCGCACACTGTCGCCCCATGGACCTGAGAACCCGGAGGAAAAGGAAATTGCTCTTTCTTTGATGGGTACCGCTGGCCCTTGGACCAGCGGGAACAGAAACAAAACGAAACAGAAGATTCTCCTCCCGGCCCTCCACCGGGGAAGGAGCGGCGCTGTTCTTGCCGCCTCCTGAGAAAGAGCAAACTCCAACATCTCCGGGTTGCCCGCGTCAGGGCCGCCCGTCCGACTTCCTGGACGACTTGGGGCCTGGCTGGGGCCTGGGGGCGCCGCTCTCCTGCGAGAGGCTCGACGCGCGCCGGCCTATGTCGATTCGGCCTGGGGCGGAGCGGCTCTGGAGGACGCAGGGCGCCCACGGCGACGGGCAGACTGAGGCCTGGCCCCGGGGCAGCGGTGGATGGTGCATCACGCCGGGCAGGATGTGCTGGATCGCCTCGGTCTGCTGCTGTACCGCCGAGAACTGCTGGGCGAAGCCCTCGACGGTGTCGCCGAACAGCCCTCCCTGGGAGATGGGGCATCGAGAAAGCGTGCCTTGTCGACGTCCTTCATCTCTGCCAGGTTGAGCCAGAGATGGCGCTCCTGGACCACCATGGTGGACATCGCCTTCGAGGGACCGCGCCGTGACTTTCGTCGCTCAGAGAGCGAAGTCAGTCGCCGCGCGCAGCTCCTGCATCAACCCGGTCGGTACTACCCTCGTGCACCTGTTTGAGCGCCTTGGCTTGGTGAACCTGCAGGATAGCCATGGCGTGCAGGGCGGAGGCTGCCTGGCCCGCAGCACTGTAAGCTTTGGCGCAGCGGCTGTCAGCTTACAGACCTTGACGGAGGAGAGCGGACGGTTCCTCCAAGTGGCGGCGTTTCGTGGGCACAAGTGCACGACCGCTCTCTCCACCTGGGGAATGCCCGCGTACCCCCTGGCCACTCCGCCATCGAGGGTAGTGAGGACGGAGGAGGCGGACGAGCGGACGAGCTCCGAGAAACCAATCGTCCAGCCGCGAGGGCTTGGGACTGGGCGGTCTGTTGACCTCCAGCCCGATGCTCACGGCTGCCCGGGCAAGCATGGCCGTCAGCTCTGGGTCCGGTGCGGCGGTGGCGACAACACCCGAGGGGGGCAGCCCCACCGCACCTTCATCCTCAGAGGACGTGAACCCATCCCCCGATGCTGCGATCGACATCCTATCTACAGATGGCGCACCGAATGAAATGCTGGGCGCCCCGTGGGACAGACCAGCGAAATCACCCGGAACCGGACGGGATGTTCGCTGCGTGAGGAGTAAGAGGTCCGTGGGGGCGTGCCCGGCGGAGAGGCTCTTACAGTAACCCTCAGATCTCCCAGAGCGTCAGCCGGCGATCCTCTGCTCGAGCCAGAGAGATCAGCACGGGTGGCGGCAGAGGGTGCCAATCCTTTCATAAAGGAAAGGCGAGATCGCAGCGAAATCATGCTCATACGCCCACAACAGACGCATGAGTCATCCACGACGCAGCTTCAGCGTGTCGGCGCCCAGACACTGAAGACAACGATCGTGTCCGTCATCCGCAGACAGAAAACGCGACCGCAACCAGAAGGACACGGACGAAACGGCATCTTGAAAAGACGCGATCGTCCGTGATTTGCTCTTTAGTTGAAGTGCCCAGGGAATCGCTGATGAGAGGGACTCCGCTGATCGCACCGCTACGCCAACCGGGAACAAAACAAAGATGAACGGCTTTGTGGAGATCAGCACTCTTCTCATCCACTCGGCTCCGAAGCAAAAATCTAATGAGTGGATGCACCTGTCGCCTTTTATACCCGTATGCACGGGAGTGGCTCAGGTATGCAAAATCCACTAGCCAATTTCATTGGCGTTTTCTCTTAGTCAGAGATGTTCGGGCTTCCAGGTAAATCCCCTATGTCGTCACGACATAACTCGTAGTGACCGACAGATAGGGAACTGATGATTCTATTCTTGTAACATTGGAGTTTTGAATTACTGCTTCGATTACCTGGTCAATAAATTGTAACGTTTAATTTTATTCTGACTGCCTCTAAGATTGCTTTCTCCCTAATAGATTAGCGGATTCGTATATTTCCGCAAGCCTGCGTCAGTTTTAGCGACGGCTAATATCCGCATCATTTCAAGTCTACTTGGATGCAGAGGCGGGTAAATAATTCCGTTTAGGGACGGCGAATGCCGTCTGGTCAGACTAAACTCGTATGCGCCTATACCTCTGACTTTTGATTTAATGTTACTTTAAACAAGGACTTGACCAATCCAAAGCTATTACAAGTGTGGTACATTGATCTGCTAACATATCTAGTAGCGGCCAAGAAACCTTTACTGAAGTAAACGATTGAACTAAAGTTCTGAGGGGGCTCCAAGGGGGTTATCCGATATCTCTGATTGTGTACGTGTGAATTAACGGCAAATCTTAGATACATAACCATAATTACCTCTGATTGACGACCGGGCCTGACGAGATTGTGTCCGTGAGACCTGTGAAAAACAGGGCCTCGGAGCGATATAGTTTCCCTACATCTGAGCGGGTAAAGTATTAAAAAGAGCTGAAAAGAATAATCAATCATCCGTTCAGGTTTTAATGATGCACAGATATCATTAAAACCTTTTCATTTATGGAGTCAGATGAAATAACGAGATAAAATATATAAGAAAAAGTGTTCCATTTAATCTTGTTGTGTCGTGAAAAGGAAAGACTGTAATACGCAAAAGGCCTTCACCCGCTGAACGACTGCCGTCATTGGGTCGATCGAGCCGGGCCTTACAGAGTAAAAAAAAAGACAAAAAAATGGTTCTCTTTTCTCATGTTCCCCTTCCAGGTACAGAGAAATGGATTGCGCCAGTTTGCACTATTCTGGTTCTGGCTGTGGCTGTGATTTCTGTCGTCATATGGTGAGATCGGCGCACAGCTTACAGGCGGGCTGCAGTACAGGAGAATCCAGGACACCGAGAGGTGCCTCTAACAATCTTAACTGAACGTGATGAAACTGCACAGGAGTCCTGAACACCTGAAGACAACACTGTTAATGGAATTAGCCTTCAACACAACAGGATTCTGTCATCATATAACAGCAGCTAGAGGTGTGCCATAATATCACTATACAATAATATAGTAACTGTTGCTTAATTAATGAGCAAACTGGCATAATTGATTGTCACATCACAAAATCAAAAACATGCCTTTACTGCTAAAAATAAATAGTTCATAAATAATAATACATACATGTATAAAATAAACAAGGTAACTTGATGCAGTAAGAGTTTTGAGTTGTCTCAAATGTAGTTTTTAAGTTCTTCTCGGTAAAGATACTTAGTTTAGTCAACATAAATTAGCTTGTTCATGCAACACTGATTGACTTATTTTGCTAATAGAAATAATCTTGTCACAGCAACTGAAACAACAATTACTGTTGATGAGGTAATTTTTTTTTTCTTGATAAAAAAAAAGAATTGAATAAAAAGCCACCATTTTTATGTCTATTTATGAATGACAAACATGGACTTTATCAGTTTATTTCAGCTGAAAGGACAAAAGGAAATTCTAATGATTGTATTGATAATATAGTTACAGAACACATTACAGAAACCTTAACGGACAGCTCAGTCTTATTTGTAGACAACATTATCTTTGTAAAGCATTCTACAAAACAGAGATATCCAGGATATAGATTTGAGTAGGTGAACATATTCTATATGCCTTAATAATACTCGACACACAAACACCTCGAGAACAGCGGCAATCAACAGATGAAAAAAGATGAGCTCTTTACATCACATCACAACACAACAAATAACACACAGCAATGACAAAACAACCATGAACAAGTTTAAATAAAGTCAGCAATCAGCAAAACACTGATCCTATAACAGTAACTGCATCATTTATTCATGCTGCAATGCATGCTGGGAACTCACAAAGCCGTAACATTTCAACAATAGGACATTCTTTGTTCAGACAACTGTGTTTAATATTTGTGGTAATTCTGTTGGTCAGACAGAGGTTTTTATGTAGTTTCAAGAAAACTACATTTCTTAGTATTGGAGACTCAACATTTAGTTCAGGTTTCGTAAACTGGAAAATATGCAGTAGTACACAAATTAATTGTGTGATTTAAGTCTATTAGAATGCAGTTATAATAATCACAAAATCATCACAGGATAAAGATGACCAACTGCATGCTGATTTGTGCTGACTGTTTTCAAGGATATGAAAATATGATTTTACTGTAATTTGTCATGTATGTTTTGTAAGTCTGTGTCAGCACAAGGAAGAGGACACACACAGTTGAGCTTGTGTTAAGAGTTCTTTCTTTCTTTCTTTCTTTCTCTCTTTCTTTCTTTCTTTCTTTCTTTCTTTCTTTCTTTCTTTCTTTCTTTCTTTCTTTCTTTCTTGCTGTGGTTACCTTCTGATAACTATGGCATTTTAAGGTACTATTCTTTGTACAGCTGCATTAAAAAGATATATATATATAGAAAAAAATATCAAATCCACTTTTGATAAACTCCTATATATATGTATTTTTTTAAATCATGTATTTTATATGAATTTGTTAAGTTTTGTAATGTGTTACAAAAAGGCTATTTAACTTAAAACGGTAGAAGCAGCTCATTGTTTGGTGGACTTAAAAAATTACTGTAGCAAATTAATGAATTGGTGTTTAGGATAAAAATATATGTATAAGTGCTTCTTATTACCACTGAGACTGTCACAATGTCGATCATCAAATATATGTAAATGAGAGCAGTCGTGTCTTGTGAATTCAGCGATTTTCATTTTTCCTGTGTTTTTCTTTCTTTTCGGAAGTATTTCAATCATGTTTAAAATTGATTTGTTTAGTATATAAGAGGGAATATTACGATTGTATATTCCATGTGAGTCTGTATACATAAACATATATATTTAATATTAATAAAATTACCTTTTTTAAACAATTTTGAGAAGTTTTCCTTTGATTACCAAAGCAAAAGTGACTGTGACTTTAAAAACAACTTTCTCTTTCCTCTTAAAAAGAAACGTGTATTATTATGAAAGTTTAGCCAGAATAAATCCTTAAACGTGTTAATATGAGACTGATATAGACCTGCTGTCTGTGTTAAGTTACATAAACTATTTCAACTCGTGACATGTAAACAAAGAAGAGACATGACTTTTTACTTCATGACTTTACCTTGACAATGTAATGTTTAATACACTTCATGTTGTTAATATCAACAAATGGAATATATTTTCTTTCTTTTTGTATTTTTTTATATTAATATGATTCAAGACTATCTCATTGAAATCAATGTAATAAATGAGTTAGATTAAAAGTAGTCTGATTATGTTTAGTAAAATGTTTAATGTAATGGATTATTAATGGATAAGTTTCAACCTTGTGTCAGCCTTCAGTATTAGATCATGGATTCAGGGACCAGGGATTATTTTTACACACACTCCACATGCTGTTCTCATTTTGAAATTAGTTTATGAAATTACATTTTCTTAAATAAAAAAGCATTTCCAAATTCAGGTCATATTTCAAACAAAACGAAAAAATAAGGAAATTCATTCTGCAGGTAAATAATGAAGTGGTCAAAAAACTGTGAGTTACCCCATTGCACATGTTTTACCTTATAATTTCCTCGAATCTGCCCATTTGCGGTTATATATCAATTTCTAATGTCAACAGGTGTACAATAATCAAAACAATATAGTCCATCAATTAAAATATAAATATTCACATAATAATAATAAACACAAATTCATGTAATTTGGAATCAGTAACGAAATAAAATTAGCAAGTTATCTACACAGTTGTCACAACACTCAACACTCAGGAGGGAAACGAGGAGCTTCTGAACAAAGGAGACTTTAATACAAAACAAACCTCAGGGATCGCTGGAGACATAGAAATGGACATGGGGAGACCAATTAAAGGGGAGACCAAACTAGATAATTAATCACATGAGGCTGGGGACTACTAAACTAATAATGACTGGGAAACAGGAAGGACCATATGTGGGCACAGAAACACAGGGAAGCACATGAAAGCACAAGACATGGGGACACAGGTCTGACAACAGTACTGTATATGTATGTGCAGGTGCATCTAAAAAAAATATATATTGTGAAAAAGTTCATTTTTTCTTGTACCTTATTTCAAAAAGTGAAACTTTCATATATTTTAGATTCATTACATGTAAAGTAAAACACTCCAAAAAAAATGTGTTTAATTTTGAGTATTACAGCTTATAGCTAATGATAGTCAATTCGAATATTTACATTTCAATAAATGTCCATCCACACTCAAAAAAATAATTAATTGGATGAACTCAATTTAATTGAGGGCAGGATTTCCATCCAATAAATGTGTGTAGCCCTAACTCTAAAAACCCTAAAAACATATCCATGCAGTGAACTGTAATTGAGTTGGGCCAACTCAATTTGATCAAATTTAGTTTAATTTAAATGTATACATTAAATAATTTTTTTAAGCTTGTGAACTCACACTAAGACGTTTATCTGGAAAATTAATTATCAGGCAGAAATCATTATTCTCTCAATAAAATGATTTGTTGGATTTACTTAACTTTAGACTTTGGCTAAATTGATATGAGCATAGCATATTACGGTATTCATGACATACTCATAACTGTTGTTTTTTTGTTAAAACAACTTTGCTTCATGTTAGCAGGTCCTCAACCCAATCACATGCTCTACACTTTACCACAGCGTTAACCCCCAATCCCCGAGACACTAACATACCAGCAACTCTTTAAATACAAACTTAAAAGAGCATTAAACATTAACATGTCTCAATATTTTACAATCAAATAAAAACTGCCCAAATTAACATTTTATTTCAAGATTTACTCTCCTTATCCAGCCATGTGCAAAGCATGATGGGAAGGGGGAATGCACTTCTTAGTTACACAAGTAAAATAATTTAACTTCTTTCAAAATGAAAATATTGAGTTGAGCCAAAACGCAACTGTTTAAGTCAGTTTAACACAATGCAATTGTATAAATGGGAAACCTAACATAATGGTGTTAAATGAAAATGATTTTTTAAGTAAATTGAACAGTGTTGGAGAATCTTTTTTTTTTTGAGCGCGTACAGTATAAATAGTGGGTATTTCTTGTTCTTTGAAAGCGCAATAATGGGGAAGACTGCTGACTTGGCAATAGTCCAGAAGACGATAATTGACAACCTCCACAAAGAGGGCAAGTCACAGAGGGGCATTACTGAAAGGTCTGGCTGTTCACAGAGTGCTGTATCAAAGCATATTAAATACAAAATTGACTGGAAGGAAGAAATTGGGTAGGAAAAGGTGCACAAGCAACAGGGATGACCGCAAGCTTGAGAATACTAACCCTATCCCTAACCTAACCCTAACCCTGACTTTGAAGCATATTTCCTACATTATTAATTTTATTAATTTTTAATAACCAAAATAGTTTTTCTGCCCTTTTAACTTTTATATATATATATATATATATATATCAGTGGCGGCTGGTGAAAAAATGTTGAGGTGGGGCTGTGGCACACTTAACTGGCACACCAAACAATTTCACAAACAATTACGTTATTCACAATAAATAAAACCGTCAGGCTGATCTGGACCCAGCTCCTTTACCTTCAGTTTTTGCCAAAGTTCTCCTCTCAAACGGACATTGGAGTAGAGATTGTACAGAGTTACGTTGGTATCTGGAATTAATAACACCTGAGTCCGCCATTACTCGATCGCCCCTCAGCTGAAATTGAGACGTGCTGACAGGCAGAGAGGTCATATTGTGATGGTGAAAACATATATTTTTCACAGAAGATTTTCTAATATACCACATCATACAAATATACATCTAAATAATTTATATAATTATTATTTTGTGTGTGTGGTTCAGGGAGGGCAACGCCCTAGCGCCTTCTATTGGCCAGCCGCCACTGATATATATATATATATATATATATATAAAAGAGTACTAAAGTGAATAAAGTACAATAAAAAGCTTTAATTATAATCACATTGCACTTGAATCGTGTTAAAGGTGTAATCTGCCGATTGTCCTGGAGGTGACCTCATAATTTTGTTTTCTTACAGCACTCTTAGATCTACGATGATTTTCAAGTGCTACTTAAGTTACGATGCTTTTGGGAAACTGTAATCAGTCGTACGATCGTTTTTACGAATTTCTTAGGCTTACAATGCTTTTGGGAAATGCAACCCTGACATGTTGCTCAGTGGTCCAAAGTCCTCTTTTCCGATAAAAGTAAATTTCGCATTTAATTTGGAAATAAAGGTCTGGAGTCTGGAGGAAGACTGGAGAGGCACAGAATCCAAGCTGCTTGAAGTCCAGTGTGAAGTTTCTGACGTCAGGGATGATTTGGGCTGTCGTGACATCTGCTGGTGTTGGTCCACTGTGTTTTATCAAGTCCAAAGTCAATGCAGTCGTCTACCAGTAGATTTTGGAGCACTTTATGCTTATATCTGCTGACAAGCTTTATGGAGATGCTGATTTACTTTTCCAGAAGGACTTTAGCACCTGCCCACACTGCCCAAAACACTTCCAAGTGGTTTGCTGACCATGATATCACTGTGCTGACTTGATTGGCCAGCCAACATGCCTGACCTGAACCCCATCTGGAATCTATGGGATATTTCCAAGAGAAAGATGAGAAACAGTGGATCCAAAAATACAGACGAGCTGAAGGCAGTGCCACAGGCTGATCGCTTCCATGCCACACGTCACTGATGCTGGAGTTTGTGATAAAGGAGCCCCGACAAAGTACTGAGTCCAGAAATGAACATACTTTAAAGAACCTGAACTTTTCTGTTTCGCAAATCTTTTTTTAAATCGATTTTAGAAAATATTCTAATAATCTGAGATACTGGATTTTTTACTTTCATGAGCTTTAAGCTCCAATCATCATTTTGTTTTTTGTTTTTTTTTACATGTAATGAATCTAGAATATATGAACATTCATCATAGAAATATATTATAATTTTTTTTTGATACACCTGTATATATTATACTATATAGACATGTAGGGGCCACCAGCAGGAGGAGGCGCCAATGAGCACACGTAATGGCACTATATTTTAGCAGGGTTGTGATAAAGTGTGGCACAGAAACCATGAAATATGATTACCACCCCAGTTGATCCCTCAACATGATTGGACTACAGTACTGCCAATCCATTGGATCAGAGCATTGTCAATTGCTGCCTGATTGTTACATGCAAGGTTTGCATTTGGGTTGCTTAACAACACCTTTAGATCAATGGTTCTGTCAGTGCTTTGGAAAATGAATGCTTTTATTTGCCATGTTATAAAGCTCAGTTATAAAGTTCAAAGGCCAAACTAAAATATTGGTACAAGTACAAATTTTTACAAAATCAGTATTTTGTTAAGGCAATATTTGTGGCAGTCTAGAAATCATGCTGCGAAATTGGAGCAAAAGGTGTGTTTTTGCACCAATGCATTGTTAAAGGATCAGTGTGTTGGGTAATATTCCCATATAAAACTTTAACAACCAGCTAAAAAAAATGGTAGTAACATTAGCTAAATCACAAGATCAATACATCCTTTATTAAACCGCTTTGTCAAATTTTGTCAAACAAATGCAGCTTTCTTATATACAGGTGCATCTCAATATATTAGAATGTCATGGAAAAGTTCATTTATTTCAGTAAACTAAAATTGTGAAACTCGTGTATTAAATAAATTAAATGCACACAGACTGAAGTAGTTTAAGTCTTTGGTTATTTTAATTGTGATGATTTTGGCTCACATTTAACAAAAACCCACCAATTCACTCTCAACAAATTATAAGACCAATAATTTTTTTTTTTGTGAATTGTTAGCCTTCTGGAAAGTATGTTCATGTACTGTATATGTACTCAGTACTTGGTAGGGGCTCCTTTTGCTTTAATTACTGCCTCAATTCGGCATGGCATGGAGGTGATCAGTTTGTGGCACTGCTGAGGTGGTGTGAAGCCCAGGTTTCTTTGACAGTGGCCTTCAGCTCATCTGCATGTTTTGGTCTATTGTTTCTAATTTTTCTCTTGACAATACCCCATAGATTATCTATGTTCAGGTCTGGTGAGTTTCCTTGACACGTCTGTGTGTGGTGCTCTTGATGCCTTGACCCCAGCCTCAGTCCATTCCTCGTGAAGTTCACCCAAATTCTTGAATCGATTTTGCGTGACAATCCTCATAAGGCTGCGGTTCTCTCGGTTGGTTGTGCATCTTTTTCCTTCCACTCAACTTTCTGTTAACATGCTTGGATACAGCACTCTGTGAACAGCTTCTTTGGCAATGAATGTTTGTGTCTTACTCTCCTTGTGAAGGGTGTCAATGATTGTCTTCTGGACAACTGTCAGATCAGCAGTCTTCCCCATGATTGTGTAGCCTAGTGAACCAAACTGAGACCAATTTGAAGGCTCAGGAAACCTTTGCAGGTGTTTTGAGTTGATTAGCTGATTGGGATGTCACCATAGTTTAATTAGTTGAGATTTTTGTTAAATGTGAGCCAAAAATCATCACAATTAAAAGAACCAAAGACTTAAACTACTTCAGTCTGTTAGCATTGAATTTATTTAATACATGAGTTTCACAATTTGAGTTGAATTACTGAAATAAATGAACTTTTCCACGACATTCTAATTTATTGAGATGCACCTGTACAGCATTGAATTTACATGAACATGATGCTCTGGAACAAATAATAGATTAATGAAACCAAAGACCGCCTGTTAGATTTACCCAAAATTAAATACATCTCATGTTTAACCACCCTAGAGACATCAGAGCCAGTGGTAAATTCCAGAAGATCTGGCCGAGGTGGACCACTGGTATCATGTTGATACGTATTCTACTACGCTTACACATGCATTTGAACGAAAACAGCGTATTCGTGCGGTGAGGCCCTAGACTGTAAAAGGGTGAGGCTGACACACATAGACATATTCTAGCTGTGTCTCGTTTAGAAGGATGTGTCCTCCAGAGGTCTTATTTGAAGGGTGCATAGTTCATCGAGGCTGTCTCATTTCAGAAAAGCAGGTAGGACACCCCAAATTCGACCTTTGAATGTGACCTTCTTTCCCAGGAATTCAGAGGATGCATCAAGTGTATCCTTTGCTGCTACAGATAACCCAAATGTTTTGCTTCGCTATAAACAACCATCGTTAATTTGAAAAATGCCAGATGTACAACTTACCTTAATTCACTTCTGGTAAAACCGGATAACCTTTGTTCTTTGGCTGCAGCTCCTCAAACATTGAGTAAAATAAATCAAGTAAAAGCATTTTTTTAATTACTTTCCAAATGTATAAATAATTTTCCTTCATTTAAATAGTATTAGAGTGCAACGATGCTCTAAATGTGATGGCAAATCAACGTGATACTTCCTGTTTCCTTTTCCGCCCGTCCTAAGAAGGCTGTCTCGTTTAATTCTAGGTTAAGGACACTTCGTATACATTACACATCTTACAGAGGATGCAACCTCCAGAGGATTTGACATCCGGAGAACGCAGCCTTCTAAATGAGACACAGCTACTGACGCCCTATGCCACCGCTCCAGGCACGTAGATGTCTACGCCATCTTGGAACATTTTTTTGACATCACTCATCACAATAATCAATGAATATTCAAAGATGCGACACTTGAGTCTTAAAATCTTTTCAACTATGCATTGTTTTGTCAAGATTAAAGAAGGAATTTGACTGCTAAATAATGCAGTGCAAATTAAAACAGAAAAATTACCACTAGAGACTAACAACTTTCCATGGTAAGGCTATGTCTGTTTGCAAAACAGACTCTAGAGCAGGGGTTCTCAACCCAGGGTTAGGGTAAGCCCTAACCCTAAGCCCTAACCCTAATCCTAACCCTAACCTCTAAGGAGGTCCTGGAGGGCCACTGTCCTGCAGAGTTTTGCTCCAACTTTGATCAAACTCACCTGCCTGTAGTTTACTAGTAATCCTGAACAGCTTAATTAGCTGGTTCAGGTGTGTTTGATTAGGATTGGAGCTAAAATTTACAGGACAGTGGCCCTCGAGGACCAGGATTGAGACAGTCTGCTCTATAGAATGAATTTGGGTAATTTAAGTTTTATATTATACCTGATACCACACACACAACAAAAATAGCTTTAGCAGTTATACATGCGTATAAATCACAATCGGCGGCACAATCAACTTATGCTAAAGGTTTTGCAGCATAGATATGAATACGTAGATTGCGGACACATTACGTGCTTGGAGCGGACGCATCATTGGTCGAATGGGAAATCTATACAGATCGATGGTTTGCATATCATTCCAAAATATCGGACGGTTTACGTATAGTGGCCCATAGAAACAGTCGCTAATGAGGCATCTACTATATATAGTATATAGTACTATATACTGCTGACACAGAACAGCATACGCAGTTTGCGTCCAAAGGATATTCTCCAAAATGGTGCTACGGCGACACAGAGGAGACAAATTGTTGAATAATTTTATTTATTTTTTCATACAAAAAGTATTCTCGTAGCCTCATAAAATTGCGTTAGAACCCCTGATGTCACATTGATTATTTTACCGATTTCCTTACTATGTTTCTGGAGGTTGATCGTGTTAATTACATTGCTGTCTATGGGACGATCAGAGAGCTGATGAATACATCCAACATATCTTAATTTGTGTTCCGAAGACGAACAAAGTTTTTACAGGTTTGGACAGATATGGGGGTAAGTGATTAATGACAAAAAAAATAATAATTTTGGGGTGGAGTAACCCTTTAAGCAGCTCAAAAGCACAGCATATGCAGAAGAAGGGTTTAGCCCAGTTTTTAATGGTAAATTACCGTTAAGAGATCATGTGTGAACAGGACCTTTTCAAAACTACCAGTAAATTAATTCTGGCAATCATATCATTCTTCTGGAGATGACGTGATTACTCTGAGCTATTTAAAAGCTCTGCTACTTTTTAATAGCTTTTCTATGTAAATATGCGTTAGATTGACATCTGAGCTTCTTTTCCATTCATCAGGGATACTATTATACGCGTCACGTACAAAAGTTTTTAGGAGCAAAAACTTCTGATTGGCTAGTAATGTTAGTTTGGTTGAGAGTTAAAGCTTTGGAGTTTTAAGGGTTTGGATTTATCGGGATAAAAAAAAAAACACTTGGTGGATTTTTATCATTATATGGTGGTTGTGTACACACACTGCCAACACACATTTTAGTTCAAACAACATGTAAAAGTGCATTTTGCTTCCGAAAACCCCTTTAAATTATTGTTTGGGAGTGGGATGGGACACCTAGAGCGTCAAAATGGCCCTGCCTAAAGGGTTCATAATAGTATCATAAGAGTACATATTACTACTTCCAAGACATTTTCATGTTACCTGATAAAGTATCATTTATGAGCCGAGCACTGCTTTGTTTACAGCTGTTACCGAGGAAACCGCGATATTTCTGACATTCCAAAAGCAGAGAAAGAATTTGCATTTCAATAATCCCGTCTGCAGTTTTTGTTCAGACCAATGCTAACATCCACCCACATAAACCCGTTTTAAATAATATAATAATTTATACTTCTGACTCATCCCTTTTCTTTAAAAAATTGTTTAAAGGTTCAGTTGTGAGGTTTATCATTTAAAAATTTATTTAGTTTTTTTTTTTTGTTAAAACTTGTATCCCAACGGAAAATCAATTGCTATTTCGCGGTCTACAACATGAATGAATAAAAGTGTCTGCTAAATGAATCAATGTAAATGAAAGAATCCCATTATAACATGTACATGAAAAATGTAGAAACATTGGACTCAACTATGGGGCAGCATTGTGCAGCAGCAAGCATCATGACAAAAAAGGATCTTCAAGATTGATCTAGGTAAATATGTGCAAATGTATAAGGCCCTATTCCTATATTTGCCTGGCCCCCCAATTCACTAAATCTACCCCTGTACAAAGATGTACCTTTGTGGACACTGCCCCAGTGACAAGCTGGTGTACCCCTAAAGGTAACATTTTTGCCCATTTTTTTTATTTACTCAACAACAAAAAAAGGTTTTAATTCTCACTTTGATCCAAATATAAAAATCAGATCACACTAAAATTATTAGGGATCAAAATAAAGTGCTCTAAACATTGTGCAGAGCCACATATGTGATACTAAAAAGCTGTGACTGTGAAGTGTTTGATAACGTGACTGTCTTGTGAGTTTCAGTAATTTGTTGTTTATGACTACGGTGAATGAATAATGCATATCAAGCTCTAAAGCATCAGTGAACTGTTGATTATTGTAGGATTAAGTGAATATGGGTAAAACCCATCCAGTACAACAGTAATCCCTTTAAAATGATAAATGTGAATTAAACGTGAGACACTGTTCTTCATCATTACAGTATGTTAATGCCTACAGTATCTTATTCATCAAACTTAATCACTGACTGCTTTGTTTCGGTTTTATTCTACTCATGTTTAACATCACTTTTCTCAGGGAGGGAACATTAAGATTTTATGTAAAGTACGTAATTCCATTCTCCTGTCTGTATATTTAAACATCTTAATAAATGCTTTAAAAGTTTTGAGACTTTCCTTTATCACTGTTGGTGTTGAAACACTAAGCGATTGTGGCTTGTTCAAAATTGCAGTGTAAGCTTCCTGTCTAACATTACCTCAGAAAACAATGACTTCCTCATCCAGTTAAAATACAAATAAAAACATGTGAGCTGTTCTGAAGTTATGAACCGTATGGTCTCTGTAGCTGTTCATAGAGCTAATATAGTAATATATATATATATATATATATATATATATATATATATATATATATATTAGCACCCTTGCAGGGTTTGATCAATTATTGTCTTGTTTCCTTTTGTTTAAAACAAGCTAAATAATCTGCCAATGGGGTAAGCAAAAGAATCTTATTTCAAACAGAAAACAAGACAATAATTTTTACTTGTTTAGAAAATCCTTCTTGATTTAAGAATTTTGGCTGGAAACAAGACAAAAAATGAAAGTAAGAAAAGCACTTTTTGCAGTGTGGAATCTTTATGATCAAGGCCTCACAAATCTACTCACAATTAGCCAAGTTTTGTTAGCCAAGTGTCTATGCAAGCTAATATAGACGACATCCATAAACTGCGCTGGGAAATCATGAGGATTTTCGTGATACAGCTCATAGAAGTTTGATGCAATAAATAGTTGAACTGAAACAGAAATTGTACGATGCTTTATAATTCTTTAGAAAGGAAGTGGAAACACTTTGTGGTTTTAGTCTCTGCATTAAGCTGTACCCTGTAGTTTGATTGACACCATTACGAATAACAGACACGATGGAGAAAGTTATTTTCTTCTTCTGTGTATTTTCTTATTGGATTATGCCAGTCACGACCAGTGGTAAATATATTCCATTTCAAATATTATGAAATTAACATATCAACCACAAATACAATAGCTATAATTTTTTACATGGTCTAAAAGGATCTGTTATTATCAATGTTTTTATCAGGTGTACAAGGATCTTTTTATCTGCTGAGAGTTCAGATGGGAGAAAACATCATTCTGAACTGCAGCATAAGAAACCGATATGAAGTCGCCTGGTATCACCTCAATTCAGAAAAACACGTTCTACTGATTTCTGTGAAGAAAGACAAAACGGGAAATACTCTCCTGACCAACTACAATCAAAACAGTACTCGACTGAAAATTACTACAGATACATTGATCACCACAGTCTCTTTAAATATTTTAGGAGTAACAGAGTCAGATTCGGGCATTTATTCCTGTGGAGCAAAGAAAAACACTCCAGAGATGTTCTTTGACAAACCCATCAGACTAGAGATCGAGGGTAACAGATTTTCCTATCTTTTCTTCGTAGATTTTTATTTCGAGATATATGGATTTATCAGCACATGAGTACACTGAAAAGTTCCAGTAGCTCATCTTAACCCACTCTCCCATATACAACTAAAAACATGTTTTCCTGTGTGTGTGTGTGTGTGTGTGTTTGATAAACGAATTATTTATTTACAGGTCTATTTGTTACAGAAAAGCCAAAAGAAGGTAATATGTGGTTGTTATCTTGGTTGTTCATTGAATATTTCATGTTATAACTCTGCTGAGATACAGCACCAATTCTAGTTATTATATAACACTTTCTGTTGTACAAACATTAATAATTCTTGTCTGTCAGTAGATGGAGTGACTACGAAAGAGAGGGCATTGATGTTCGGGGGTGTTGGGCTGGCTATTGCTGTGTTTTTTGTGGCTACAGTGATCGCAGGAGGAATCATTCACTATCACGGCTGGCAGAAAGGATGGACCGCGGCCAAACGCTCATCTCTCATGAATCACAAATCAGATAAATAACTTCTATATCTGCTATACTTTATAGTCTAACTCAATATATCCCTGAGCTTTGCTTTGCATTGCTGTAGTTCACCACAAATTAAAACAGAAAACTGTGGCTCAGATGTTTTTCAAGTTGAGCAGATCTTCCGGTACTTCAGAGAAACTGAGATGTTGTGGCAAATGTTGCCTTTTTCAGCATCAGTGAAACTTAAATAGTCATGAATTGTTGTGGTTATTATTCAGGTTTGTTGGTTAATTTGTCAGTGATATTCAGATAAACAGCAAAATGTTGCTACTGCCACTTTCTTTAATGCGGCATTTATTAAAATTAACATAAATAATGTTTTACACAACTGCAGGTTTATATGTAGAGAATGAGCTAAAAAAACATATGCTTGAAGAAAGAGACATGCTTGAGTATCATTAGACTATATTTATACATGATATATTTATCTAGAGAAGCATTACTATGTAGATATAAGCTTTAAGAGAAAGTACAAGAAAATATAAAATTCATATCTTTTATGGCACCAAAACATTGTTTTTTTTTTTTTTTATGTTAAACGTGTTGTTGAGAATTACAATCAAATAAACAGCAGTAAAACTTAGAAATCATGTGTTGTGAATTTTCTGGTAGAAAACCTAATCATTACTAACGCTAAACCTCTTCAAACACTACTGTTCTCATAGTTTCAGAACAAGTTGTTTCACATCAGTGTCGTGCAAAGAACAATAATCATTTCCTGACTGACTGCATTGAGATCATGCAGCTAAAACCACAAAAATATGAGGTGAAGATAAACCGGCTCTCATCGATGCTAGAGAGTGTTACTCCTGCTGTGAAATCACTAAGCTATATTTAGACAAATCTAAAACAATGAAAACATTAGTAAGAGTTCAAATCACTGAATATATGGGAATATGAAGGAAGATGTTCACCCTATCGGTGTGTATTTACAGCTAAATTGTAGCTGTAAATATATTTTGATGTAAATGTATATAAGAGATATTTAAGAAAAAAAAATCTAAACAGTACCAGAAAAGAGTTATTTGGCTTGTAGCAATAGCAAAACCATTTTTGGTGGTAAATATAAGTTTTTTTTTAAACCTTTTTTTTCCCCCTCTATATGGGTCATGATCACCAGCTGGAGTGCCCTTGATACCCACCAGAGGGCACTCCATCCCACACTACTGCTATTCCTTCAAGGATTGAATTCCCCTTAAAGATTGTGGCTAGAAGGGATACAGCTCCAACCGGAAATTAACAATGAAATACATTTTCTACCTTTTAGACCTACCCCAAACCTAAACCTACCCCTTACAATAATGAAAAAATACCCCTTCTAGCCTTAACCCATAATCCTCTGCACAGTCTCACCAGCACTCATTGTTTGCACCTGTGTCTCATTAGCATGGTTATCTCACCCTATATAAGTTCTCACAGTCATTCATCATAAAGTCTTTACATAAAGTCTTTACGTTTGTCATTACATTTACATTTACATTTAGTCATTTTGCAGACGCTTTTATCCAAAGCGACTTACAATTGGGGAATACATAAAGCGATTAATCTTGAAGAGGCAAACAGACAGAGGAAGTGCTCGTAACACCAAGTCTCAGGCATTGTTCAAATAAGTACAAGCTAGCAAGGGAAGGAGAGAAAGATGAAGATTTTGAAAAAGTGAATTTTTTTATTATTTTTTTTTATGATGAAGTCAAGTAGAGTTGAAATAGATGAGTTTTCAGTTGTTGCTTCAGTTGACCCTGTGTTTTTTTTATATGCATGCATCAGTGTCTTGAACTGGATGCGAGCTGCAACTGGTAGCCAGTGCAAGGAGACAAAGAGAGGTGTAACATGGGCTCTTTTGGGCTCGTTGAAGACCAGTCGTGCCGCTGCATTCTGAATCATTTGTAGAGGTTTGATTGTGTTTGATGGAAGTCCAGCCAGAAGAGCATTGCAGTAGTCCAGTCTAGAAATGACAAGGGCCTGGACAAGAAGTTGTGCAGCATGCTCTGTCAGAAAGGGCCTGATCTTTCTGATGTTGTGTAGTGCAAACCTGCAAGATCGAGCAGTCTTAGCAATGTGCTCTTTGAAGGTCAGCTGGTCATCGAAGATTACACCAAGATTTCTGACTGAAGCTGATGGGGTAATTGTTGATGAATCTAACTGAATCATGAAATCATGCTGTAGAGTTGGAGTGGCAGGGAAGACAAGAAGCTCAGTCTTTGCCAGGTTGAGCTGTAGATGGTTTTCTTTCATCCATGCCGAGATGTTTGCCAGGCAGCCTGAGATCTGTGCAGCTATCGTTGGATCATCTGGTCGAAATGAGAGATAGAGCTGTGTGTCATCAGCGTAGAAATGGTAGGAGAAGCCATGTGCCTGTATGATGGGAGCCAGTGATGTAGTGTATGTGGAGAAACTGCAATTCTAATCCTTGAATCCTGGTTCTCATGTGTCTTGGTTCCTGGTCTTGTTGTTGGACAGCATGGGAAGGGAGAGCGGCTTCATTAGTGATGGTGAAGTGAAGCGTTCTGAACCAGTGAAGCTTTAAATCCAATTGTATCGGAAAAAGGTTCATTACTCATCAGTGGGACCCCTGTGGAGAGGGTGAGCAGCTTCAAGTACCTCGGTGTAAACATCTCCGAGGACCTGACATGGACTACACACATTCAAACACAGGTCAAGAAAGCCAGGCAAAGACTGTACCATCTGCGACAGCTGAGGAAATTCAGGGTCTCTCCAGCTATCCTGAAAACTTTCTATTCAGGGGCCATAGAAAGTGTCCTGACTCAGTGCATCTCAGTGTGGTATAATAATGCCACAAACCAGGACTGCAAAGCTCTACAGAGAGTTGTGCGCTTAGCTGAGCGCATCTCAGGGTCTGCTCTCCCCTCTCTGCAGGACATCTAACTCAAACGCTGCAGAAGCAGAGCTGCTAAAATCACCAAAGACTCAAACCACCCCGGTAATCATCTTTTCCGTTTACTGCCATCTGGCAGGCGCTACAGGAGCTTGATGGCAAAGACAGAGAGACTGAGGAAGAGCTTCTTCCCTCAGGCCATCAGGCTCCTTAACACAAACTCAGTTCCATAAACTTTCACAAGACTCACTATTATCTGTAAAAAAAAAATAACAAAAACAATTCATATTCTCATCATCCATATTGCCGCTATGTGTGCATACCCATTACAACCCGTTGCATATCCCTCTCATCCCTCCTGTTTATACTAATATTTATTAAGTCCCATATAATGTTTTGCACATCCAATTTGTTTTGCACATCTTACTGTTTTACTGTTTTGCACTTTTCTTTATTCTATTGCACATTTACTTCTTATTTCTTTTTACCTATATATATATATATATATATACTCTTGTGTGGTGTTACTTTTATATAATTTAATGTTGATTTTATTTTTTATTTTTTTTTATTCTTTGCACTGTCCACTGAGCGGACCTGATTTGATCTACATTTCACTTTTGATTATACCCTGTATAATTTATTATGTGACAAATAAAGAAACCTTGAACCTACTCGAAGCTTTTTAAAACGGTTCATGCTGTGGCCATCTAGTGGTCATTAAAATGAATTACACCTTCCAAAGTGCTGTGGTTCATTGCGGCTGCTGGTTTCACATCTGGTTCTACTACTGATTCCTTGTTTTAATTTATTGTATACAAATAATAGCCATTGTCAAAGTCATTAATTTGTGTCGATGTACTGCCACTAAAATAATTCAAATAAATAAAACATAAACTCATGAATTAAATCTGTGATCTGTCAATGTTAACTCTTGTCTCAGTCCTTAGACTGTTATTTCATGGGCAAAGTTAATTTGACCTTAATATATAAATTAGGATAAAAAGAAAACAATGGTAATGCATTATAATGTAAAGGAGACGGCGCTGAGTTTCGTTTGAATCAGATACTGAAGCAGTCACATGGTTTTCAGGGGAATGAAGCTTCGGACGTCATAGATCACGTGCTTTTGGCAAAACAATTCAAGCTCCGATACAGCGCTTCAATGTGAGATGTTTAGTTTTTTTTATACAAGCTTCAAAGCCTCGTGTCAAACGAGGGTCACTAGGCTTCATTATATTTGGGACTTTCTTAGGAGTGCTGTATTTTTTATTGGATCAAATCCACAACTGACCTTTGGAAATTTTAAGGACTGATCTTTCTAGCACCAGCACAGGAAGAGCACCAGTCAGAAGGTGAGAAAAATTGTAAAGAAGTGGTGACAGCGTATTCAGCAACTACATCACATTCCACTCCCTTCAATAATTCTACCTAATGCCCAGTCTCTCCTGAATAAACTGGACGATTTGCAAGCAAATGTTCGGTTTCTCTTGGATTATAGGAATGCTTGTGTTATTTCCTTGACTGAGACTTGGCATAAAGAACATGATTTAGACTCTGATCTGAAAATAGAGGGCTTCGCTGTCCTGTTGAGATTGGACAGGGATGCCGGTGTGACTGGCGTATGCATCTAGTGCATTTCAATAAATTAGAATACCCTGGAAAAGATAATTTATTTCAGTAATTCAACTCAAATTGTGAAACTCACAATTTTAATTATTTACTTAATAAATTCAATGCACACAGACTGAAGTAGTTTAAGTCTTTGGTTCTTTTAATTGTGTTGATTTTGGCTCACATTTAACAAAAACCCACCAATTCACTCTCAATAAACTATAATATGGTGACGTGCTAATCAACTCAAAACACCTCCAAAGGTTTCCTGAGCTTTCAAAATGGTTTCTCAATTTGGTTCACTAGGCTACACAATCATGGGGAAGACTGCTGATCTGACAGTTGTCCAGAAGACAATCATTGACACCCTTCACAAGGAGGGTAAGACACAAACATTCATTGCCAAAGAAGCTGTTCACAGAGTGCTGTATCCAAGCATGTTAACAGAAAGTTGAGTGGAAGGAAAAAGATTCACAATCAACCGAGAGAACCGCAGCCTTATGAGGATTGTCAAGCAAAATTGATTCAAGAATTTGGGTGAACTTCACAAGGAATGGACTGAGACTGGGGTCAAGGCCCAAGGTGTTCCTGTCAGTTTGGACGTAGCACAGTGCTCATTCAACAAATGCACAGCTAAATAGATGAGTTTTGAGACTGGATTTAAATGTGGCTAATGTTTTAGCACATTTGATCTCTTCTGGAAGCTGGTTCCAGCTGCGGGCGGCATAATAGCTAAGCGGACTCCCTTGTTTTGTGTGAACCCTTGGTATTTCTAACTGACTCGATCCTAATGATCTGAGTGGTCTGTTAGGTTTATATTCAGTGAGCATATCTTTGGGTCCTAGACCATTGAGTGACTTATAAAGGTAAAAGTACTTTAAAATCAATCCTAAATGTAACTGGAAGCCAGTGTAAGGACCTGAGGACTGGTGTGATATGCTCAGATTTTCTGGTTCTAGTCAGAATCCTGGCAGCAGCGTTCTGGATGAGCTGCAGCTGTCTAATGGTCTAGGTAATCAACCCTTAGACATAAATACAGTTGACTTACCTCCATCTAGTCGACGGTTAAGCAGCATCCCTCCACCACCCCTTCTCCACCAATATCACTAGAATTCTCATCACACCATGGGGGGTAATCTGGGTTCGGGCCCTTCCCGAGCTCGGAGCCCTCCCCCAGGACAGCACGCCTACAACGTATTACCATACTCGCTAAATACGCATTACGTTTATCGTGCTAGTAGATGTAAGTGTGAAATCGTGAAACTTGTTTTATTTAATCTATTTAAGGATTCAAGGGATTCAAGGTTTTATTTGTCACATACTCAATTATACAGAATATAATCAGTAGTGAAATGCAAGTCAGGTCAGGTCCGCTTAATGGACAGTGCAAAATATATAACACAACACAAGAGGATAAACATAAATATAGGTTAAAAAAAAATAATAAGAAAAAAACAAAGAATACAATGTGCAATAAAATAAAATGTGCAATACAGTAAACTGTGGACTTAATAAATAATAATATAAGCAGGGATGTGCAAGAGGAATGTGCAAACAGGTTGTAAAGGGTATATGCATAGCAGCAATACAGATGATGGAGAATAGTGAATATCTTACTGTTTATTAAATTGAGTCCTGTAAATGTTATTAGACTGAGTTTGAGTTTAGGAGCCTAATGGCCTGGGGGAAGAAGCTCCTCCTAAGTCTCTCAGTTTTTGCCATCATGCTCCAGAAGCGCTTGCCAGATGGCAGTAAAATGAAGAGATGGTTACCAGGGTGATTTGAGTCCTTGATGATTTTAGCAGCTCTGCTTTTGCAGCGTTTTTAGGTAGATGTCCTGCAGAGAGGGGAGAGGAGACCCTGAGATGCGCTCAGCAAAGCACACAACTCTCTGCAGAGCTTTACAGTCCTGATTAGAGGCGTTATCATATCACACTGAGATGCACTGAGTCAGTACACTTTCTATGGCCCCTGAATAGAAAGTTTTCAGGATTGCTGGTGAGACCCTGAATTTACTCAGCTGTCGCAGATTGTACAGTCTTTGTCTGGCTTTATTAACCTGAGTCTGAATGTGTGCAGTCCAAATCAGGTCCTCTGAGATGTTTACACCGAGGTACTTGAAGCTGCTCACCCTCTCCACAGGGGTCCCACTGATCATAAGAGGAGTATAGGGCCGCTGCTGTCTCTTCCTGAAGTCCACGATCAGCTCTTTAGTTTTGCTCACTTTAAGAGAGAGACAGTTGTCTTGGCACCATGATTTAAGTCTCTCTACCTCATCCAAGTATGCGGTCTAATGCTTGTTCGAAATGAGGCCCAGAACCACAGTATCATCAGCAAATTTAACAATAGAAGTGGAGCTGTGAGAGGACATGCAGTCGTGGGTGTATAGAGAGTAGAGCAGGGGACTCAGGACACAGCCCTGTGGGGCTCCTACGTTTAGAGTGATGGAGTTGGAGGTGAACTGGCCCATTTTCCCCACTTAAGGTCTGCCGGTGAGGAAACTTGAATCCAGTCACAGAGTGAAGAGTTTAGGCCGAGGTCTGTGAGTTTAACTGCTAGCTTGATGGGGACTATTGTATTGAAAGCTGAGCTATAGTCAATGAAAAGCAGCCTTACATAGTTGCCATTTTTGCTGTCAATGTGTGTGAGGGAAGAGTGCAGGACCTGAGAGATGGCATCGTCAGTAGACCTATTTGGGCGGTAGGCAAACTGAAGAGGGTCAAAAGTAACAGGGATGGAGGAGAAAATTTGGTTCTTTAAAAGTCTCTCAAAAACCTTCATGACTATTGATGTGAGGGCAACTGGACGATAGTCATTCAGGCAATAGGGTTTCTTGTTCTTAGGCACAGGGATGATGACAGATTTTTTAAAGGAGGTGGGAACCACAGAGGTAGCAAGGGACTCATTAAAGATTGAAGTAAACAAACCAGCAAGCTGATCAGCGCAGGACCTCAGAACACGGCCAGTAATCTCATCAGGTCCAGCTGCTTTCCTGACATTCACTCTCTTTAGTTCCCTCCGAACCTTGTCCTCCGACACGGTGATTACATGATCGTCACTGCTCTGTCTGCTGCTTCCTAATGTACTGATCGGCAGAGTCGCGCTGCCGACATTGCAGTCAAAGCGGCCGTAAAAGGTGTTTAACTCTTCGGCCAGCAACGGATCTGCTCTCACCTCTGCGGAGGATTTATTTTCAGAGGAACAGATGATCTTCAGTCCCTGCCACATGCATCGAGAGTCATTGAGCTGGAAATGTGACTCAATTATCTTCCTGTATTGGAGTTTAGCAGCTCTAACAGCATGTCGGAGAGCATAGCACGATGCTTTGTACTCGCTCATGTTACCCAACCGAAGACCGGCGTTGTATGCAGCAGTGCCATGGTTAACCGCATCAAAGATTGTTCTGTCCACCCACGGTTTCTGATTGGAGAATGTCCTTATAGTTACTGTTTCAGTGGCTTGCTTGGATAGCATGTTGACAAAGCTTAATGCTACATCCTTGAACTCGCTGATGTCAGATGAACTCGCCCGGAAAATGTCCCAGTCGACGTCATCAAGAGCCGCCTGTAGCATAGCTTCAGAGTGTGAGGACCAGCGCGCCACTTCTCTCTCCACCGGGGGTTCCTGAACGAGGCTTTGTTTATATTGCGGTGTGAGGAAAATGGCGGCATGGTCCGATTTGCCAAAAGCCAGTAGTGAGCGGGCATTGTAGGCATTTTTAAACTGAGTGTAGCAATGATCCAGTGTATTCGGTACTCTAGTTGGACAGGATACATGTTGATGAAAGTTCGGCATGACCTGCCTGATGTTGGCTTTATTAAAGTCCCCCCGCGATGATAGAGGCAGCGTCAGGGTGTTTGTTAATGTATCCGCTGGGCACATCGTGGAGTTTGGACAAAGCCAGGCTAGCGTCTGTCTGTGGTGGAATGTAAACAGCAGTGACAATGATCGATGGTTTTCTATTAAGGTTTTCTATCATGTATTGGTATGGCAAGTTGAATGTAAAGAACAGGGGTAAGTTGAACAGTATAGTTAAAATGTGCAGTAAGAGAGTGGAGACTGATTTAAGGACTATCACAAAAATGTATGAACATATGGTGACTAAGAAGGGCCATTTAGTCCTTTCTGATGCCACTGATCCATTGTGTAATGAATTCAACTGCTGCTGTCTGGCCGGTGATTTATGGTGAATCCCAATTCTATGTCTTACCCTTTCCCCTTAGTTTTGCGTGTACGCGTGAGAGTTAGGGCTGTCCCAATTCTTATTTTGATCGAGGGGTAGGGCTAAGGGGAAGTGTTAGATACCTCTTAAAACCAAGCATTTTCAAGGTTGAAGGTTCAAGGTTCTTTATTATTTGTCACATACACAATCATACAGGGTATAATAGGTAGTGAAATGTTAATCAGGACAGGTCCGCTCAATGGAAAGTGCAAAAAATAAATAAAACATAATAATAAAATAAAAATAACATAAAAGCAATAAAAACTATGAAACAAAACACGAGAGAGTATATATATATATACAAATATGGTGAGAATGAAATAAGAAACAAATAATGAAATAAAATAAGGGGTAAGATGTGCAATGAGATAAAGTGTGCAGTGCAAGAGAATGTGCAAAGATTACAGTTTATTATATTGAGTCCTGTGGATGTTATGATGTTATGAGACTGAGTTTAGGAGCCTGATGGCCTGGGGGAAGAAACTCCTCCTGCAGTCTTTCAGTTTTAGCCAACATGCTCCTGTGGCGCCTGCCAGATGGCAGTAAAATGAAAAGGTGGTTACCGGGGTGATTCGAGTCCTTGATGATTTTGCAGTTCTGCTTTTGCAGCATTTGAGGTAGATGTCCTGCAGAGAGGGAGAGTAGACCATGAGATGCGCTCAGCTAAGCGCACGACTCTCTGCGAGCTTTGCAGTCCTGGTTTGTGGCATTATTATACCACACTGAGATGCACTGAGACAGTACACTTTCTATGGCCCTGAATAGAAAGTTTTCAGGATAGCTGGTGAGACCCTGAATTTCCTCAGCTGTCGAGATGGTACAGTCTTTGCCTGGCTTTCTTGATCTGTGTTTGGATGTGTGCAGTCCATGTCAGGTCCTCGGAGATGTTTACACCGAGGTACTTGAAGCTGCTCACCCTCTCCACAGGGGTCCCGCTGATCATAAGAGGAGTGTAGGGCTGCTGTCTCTTCCTGAAGTCTACAATCAGCTCTTTGGTTTTGCTCACGTTCAGAGAGACAGTTGTCCTGGCACCATGATGTAAGTCTCTCCACCTCATCCAAGTATGCGGCCTCATCATTGTTGGAAACGAGGCCCAAAACCACAGTATCGTCAGCAAATTTAACAATGGAAGTGGAGCTGTGTGAGGACACGCAGTCGTGGGTGTATAGAGAGTAGAGCAGGGGGCTACACAGCCCTGTGGGGCTCCTACATTCAGGGTGATGGAGTTGGAGGTGAACTGGACTTTCACCACTTGTGGTCTGGCGGTGAGGAAATCTTGGATCCAGTCACAGAGTGAAGTGTTTAGGCCGAGGTCTGATAGTTTGACAGCTAGCTTGGTGGGGACTATAGTGTTGAAAGCTGAGCTATAGTCGATGAATAGCAGCCTGACATAGTTGCCATTTTTCTGTCGATGTGAGTGAGGGAGGAGTGCAGTACCTGGGAGATGGCATCATCAGTAGACCTATTTGGCCGATAGGCAAACTGAAGAGGGTCCAAGGTAGCAGGGATGGAGGAGCAAATGTGTTTCTTTAAGAGTCTCTCAAAACCTTCATGACTGTCGATGTGAGGGCAACTGGAATAGTCATTCAGGCAAGAGGGTTTACTGTTCTTAGGCACAGGGATTATGACAGATTTTTAAAGGAGGTGGGAACAACAGAGGTAGCAAGGGACTCATTAAAGATGGAAGTAAACAAACCAGCAAGCTGATCAGCACAGGACCTCAGAGCAGCGCCAGTAATCCCATCAGGTCCTGCTGCTTTCCTTACGTTCACTCTCTTTAGTTCCTCTCGAGCGTCATCCTCTGAAAAAGTGATAGCAAAACCATCGCTGCTCTGTCTGCTGCTTTCTGGCGTGCTGATCGGCAGGATCGCGCCGCCATTAACGTTACATTCAAAGCGGCCGTGAAAGTGTTTAGCTCCTCGGCCAGCAGCGGATCTGCTCTCACCTCCAGCGGAGGAGTTATTTCAGAGGAACAGATGGTCTTCAGTCCCTGCCACATGCGTCGAGAGTCATTGAGCTGGAAATGTGACTCAATTCTCTCCCTGTACCGGCGTTTAGCGGCTCTTATTGCACGCCGGAGAGCATAACACGCTGTTTTGTATTCGCTCATGTTCCCCGACAAGAGACCAGCATTGTATGCGGCAGTGCGATGGTTAACCGCATCACGGATTGATCTGTCCACCCACGGTTTCTGATTGGAGAATGTCCTTATTGTTACTGTTTCGGTGGCTTGCTCGGTTAGCGTGTTCTGAGCTTACTGCTACATCCGTGAATTCGCTGACGTCAGTTGAACTCGCCCGGAACATGTCCCAGTCGACGTCATCAAGAGACGCCTGTAGCATAGCTTCAGAGTGGGCGGACCAGCGCGTCACTTCCCTCTCCACCGGGGGTCTCTGAACGATCCGTTGTTTATATTCCGGTGAGAAATATGGCGCGGCGTGGTCTGATTTGCCAAAAGCCGGCAGGGAAGCGAGCTTTGTAGGCATTCTTAAACTGGGTGTAGCAATGATCCAGTGTATTCTGTCCTCTAGTTGGGCAGGATATATGTTGGTGAAAGTTTGGCATGACTTTTTTGAGGTTGGCCTTGTTAAAGTCCCCAGCTATGATGGAGGCAGCGTCAGGGTGCTTGTTGATATAGCCGCTGAGCTCGTCGTGAAGTATGGACAAAGCCACGCTAGTATCTGCTTGTGGTGGTATATATCGGCAGTGATGATGATCGATGTAAACTCCGGGAGGTAGAATGGGCAGCAGATAATGGAGAGATGTTCCAGATGAGCCGAGCAGGAAGCGACAGAATGGAGATATTCCTGGGGTCACACCATTTCTTGTTGATCATGAAACACACTCCACCACCTTTGGTTTTCCAGCCTCGGCTGTTCTGTCCATCCGTAAAACAGAAAAGTTATCAGGCGGCGTTACAGCGTTGTCCGGGACCAGGCGTGAGCCATGTTTCGTCAAACAGAGGATGTTACAGTCTCTGATGTCCCGTTGAAACTAATCCTGGCTCTAAGATCGTCCATCTTATTCTCCAAGGATTGTACATTAGCGAGCAGAATACTCGGTAGAGGAGGACTGTGAGCCCTTTTCCTCAGTCTGTTTGTGTATTCCAGCACGTCTCCGCGGTGTTTCCTTCGCCGCCTGGGATTATTGAGGCGGCCTTTGTCAGCTGTGGTGGTCCGAAGTATCTCCAATGGCCACGCTGGATCCGTGGATAAAGTGTCCTGAAGCAGGTTAGTGCAGTGGTGTCCAATGTCCAAAAGTGTTCTTCTGTCGTATATAAATAGTGCAGACGTTATGCGTGTAAAAGAGAAAGTAAAATACGTAAAAAGTATATTAAAGCACAAATTGAGCGGAGCCATCCCTAACGTCGACTGTACAATGCACGCGGAACATAATTGCAGCATTTACAAAGGAATTCTTGTATCTGTTTGATTTGCACAAAGGGAGTTTAAGGGTTTAAGTTTAAATATATATATTTTTTAATTAAATTAAATTAAATTAAATTAAGGGTTTGAGTTTAAGTTTAAAACATCACTAAAACCCACACAATTTACATACACACACTTGCAGACGGCACGTTTGTGATCCACACTTGTCGCCTCTGGGGACGTAGCAGCCAGTTAGCGACGCTGTATGATGACGTAACAGTAACCAAGTGGTGTCTCATTTCATAGGGGTATGTTTTCACCCCTAGCGCTTACTACTCGGTTTCGGGGGACAAGGGCTAGGTGTAAGACGAAGGGGCAGGGAATGGGGAAGGGGTAAGACAGAAAAATGGGATTCACCCTTAAACTCCCTTTGTGCAAATCAAACAGATACAAGAATTCCTTTGTAAATGCTGCAATTATGTTTTTAAATTACTTATTACAAATGTGTGTTGTGTTTCGTGAGCTTACTTGAAACCAAGCGGTACCCAGAACACACTGCGGCTAGATCATCCAGAGAGTCCCATAAATGTAAGTATTTTCGGCTTAAATAATTGATTAAAAAATTACGACAGTCTTGTTTTGTGCTCTACACAGTCCTGTACATATATATTTGCAGCCATGTTCTTAATTGAAACGTTTTAAAAAATCGCTATTTTTCCACGCTAATGTTACATTGTTGATTTGTACAACAGTCCAGCATTTCTCTGACTAGAGAAAACATCACTAAAACCCACACAATTTACATACACACACTTGCAGACGGCACGTTTGTGATCCACACTTGTCGCCTCTGGGGACGTAGCAGCCAGTTAGCGACGCTGTATGATGACGTAACAGTAACCAAGTGGTGTCTCATTTCATAGGGTATGTTTTCACCCTACTTACTACTCGGTTTCGGGGACAAGGGCTAGTGTAAGACGAAGGGCAGGAATAAGGGTAAGACAGAGAAATGGGATTCACCCTTAAACTCCCTTTGTGCAAATCAAACAGATACAAGAATTCCTTTGTAAATGCTGCAATTATGTTTTTAAATTACTTATTACAAATGTGTGTTGTGTTGCTGCTGAATGTGCATATAGGCTGCTGTCTACATAAATAACTGCCTTTTAAGGACAATAAAGTACATTTAGTCATTTTGCAGACATTTACATTTTGTCATTTTGCAGACGCTTTTATCCAAAGCAACTTACAATTGGGGAATACATAAAGCAAATAATCTAGAAGAGGCAAACAGACAGAGGAAGTGCTCGTAACACCAAGTCCTAGGCATTGTTAAAATAAGTACAAGCTAGCAAGGGAAGGAGAGAAAGATAAAGAGAAAGATGAAGATTTAGAAAAAGAGAAATAATTGTATTTTATTTTAGTTATTTAGTTATTTTTATTAGGATTAAGTCAAGTAGTGTCGAAACAGATGAGTTTTCAGTTGTTGCTTGAAGATGGACAGGGATCCAGCAGTCCGGATGAGGGTGGGAAGATCATTCCACCAGCCAGGAATGGTGAACGAGAATGTTCTGGAGAGTGATTTTGAGTCTCTCTGTGATAGTACCACGAGGCATCACTCACTAGCAGATCTCAGATTTCTGGAGGGGATGTAGATTCGTAATAGTGAGTGGAAGTAGGTGGGTGGTGACCCTGTGGTTGTTTTATATGCATGCATCAGTGTCTTGAACTGGATGCGAGCTGCAACTGGTAGCCAGTGCAAGGAGACAAAGAGAGGTGTGACATGTGCTCTTTTGGGCTCGTTGAAGATCAGTCGTGCCGCTGCATTCTGAATCATTTGTAGAGGTTTGATTGTGTTTGATGGAAGTTCAGCCAGAAGAGCATTGCAGTAGTCCAGCCTAGAAATGACAAGGGCCTGGACAAGAAGTTGTGCAACATGCTCTGTCAGAAAGGACCTGATCTTTCTGATGTTGTGTAGTGCAAACCTGAAAGATCGAGCAGTCTTTGCAATGTGCTCTTTGAAGGTCAGCTGATCATCAAAGATTACACCAAGATTTCTGACTGAAGCTGATGGGGTAATTGTTGATGAACCCAACTGAATCGTGAAGTCATGCTGTAGAGTTGGAGTGGCAGGGAAGACAAGAAGCTCAGTCTTTGCCAGGTTGAGCTGTAGATGATGTTCTTTCATCCATGCCGAGATGTCTGCCAAGCAGCCTGAGATCCGTGCAGCTACCGTTGGATCATCTGGTCGAAATGAGATGGGATAGAGCTGTGTGTCATCAGCGTAGAAATGGTGGGAGAAGCCATGTGACTGTAAGATGGGACCCAGTGATATAGTGTATGTGGAGAAGAGGAGGGGTCCAAGAACCGAGCCCTGGGGAACCCCAGTGACCAATTGATGTGCCTTGGATACCTCCCCTCCCCAGGCCACCTTGAAAGACCAACCAGTGAGATAGGATTAAAACCAGCGAAGTGGAATCCCAGTGATGTCAAGTAATGACAGGGTGGACAGGAGGATATGATAATTGACAGTGTCAAAAGCGGCAGACAGATCCAGCAGAATGAGGACTGATGATTTGGAATCGGCTTTTGCAATTCGCTGGGCTTCAGTGACCGAGAGTAGCGCAGTCTCAGTTGAATGGCCACTCCTGAAAGCTGACTGTTTAGGGTCCAGTTTGTTGTTCTGGGAAGGAAACAATGAGACCTGGTTGAAGACAACTCGTTCGAGTGTTTTGGCTATGAATGGAAGGAGAGAGACAGGTCTGTAGTTTTCTATAAGAGAAGTGTTTAATCTAGGTTTTTTGAGCAGTGGGGTTACCCGAGCCTGCTTGAATGCAGTGGGGAAGATGCCTGTGAGGAGAGATGTGTTGATGATGTGTGTGAGTGCTGGTAAGAGTGCGGGAGAGATTGCTTGGAAAAGGTGCGGGATTGGGTCTAGAGGACATGTTGTGGGATGGCTGGAGAGAAGTTTGGATACTTCTGCCTCAGTGAGGGACAGAAGGAGAAGATGGGTGTTTGAGCAGTGGATCTAGTTGGTTGGAGGTCCTGTGTGAGTGAAGGTGAAAACTGACTACTGATTGTTTTAGTTTTGTCTGTAAAAAAAGTAAAAGTAAAAAAAGGCTGCATCCAACGAAGGCGGCATAATTGTCGCTGAATGTCATCATCAAATGTCACAGAAGGTGAAGGATTCTTGGAAGACAGCCTTTGTTTCGTTGATATGAAAGAATTGATTTTAGATATTTTTTAATGAATGTTTAAACCGAGGGCAATTATCCAAATCGATGAATCAAGGCATAATCACTTTAATACCTAAACCATATAATGATAAACGTTTTTTAGATAATCGATGCTCTATAACTTTGCTGATTTCTGTATATAAATTAAGAGCTGCAGTATAGGAGACTAACACTCTGTTTAGAAGAAGTAATTTCACTCACACACTCTGGCTTTATGAAAGGTCGACACATTTCAAATCATATTCTTCTTGTTTTAGACATTTTAGATTAATCTAATTAACACTAATGTAATTAATCTAATCTAATTTTGATTTTGGTTCTGCTGGTTCTGATTCTGACAGCTGTCATGTTACACCAGTGTCTACACAGAGATTACCTGCAGAGTGTCTCTAGTGGGGATAAAAGGGGACTGAATACAGGACACCCAGAAGCATCGAGGGCCCATCCTGATGTCTGCTGAGGGCCCGGTGGACCCTGATTAAACAGTCCAGGGGTGCAGGACACCTAGTGACGTCACTGGTTAAGGCTGGAATTCACCACATGACATAAAATCTGAACATATGATGACTTTATAAATGGTCATAAACAATGTGTTCTAGAATTGACTCCAAATATCAAATGTGGGGGATTTCCTCACACTGCATGTAATCAAAGTCTGAAACAAAAAAAATACAGTACAGTATTTTCTGTGACATCTGTCAGCTCTGAGTGACTGACCAAAGTCTAGCATCATAGCACTGACTGAAGGCAAATAACTTCAACCTAGGGGAAAAATTTATACAAAATTAATGTAATTTACTAAATTTTTTCTGCAATATATTTTCAGTACATATGCACAGTTACGTGGGCTAGACGCCACCTAAAGAATCAGTTTGTTAACTGTATCTACATTTAGTATTTATGTAAAGCTTCCTGGACTAGTTACCAATCCTAATTGATCAACTAGGAATTGTTGTTCCTATAAATTTAATTGTTGTTCCTCCTGCTTATAGTTCCCACACGCCCCTCCCCTTTGGATGTTACTACGGTGCGAAGACGCACCTTCCGGGAGGGGGGGCGATATGTCAGGATTGTGGACTGTTTTGTGTGTGTTTTGCTCCCCATGTGTTCCCTGTGACCCATTTTTTCCCTCATGTTGATTGTTAATTTGATTCCAGGTGTGTCTCCTCGTCTTCCCCAATTATCCTGTGTTTAAAAGCCCCAGTCTTTCTGTCTCCAGCCATTTCCTGTGTGAATGACCGTTGTTTGGGTTATATTAAAGACTGTTGAAAGAGATTCCTCATCTCCTCGCTCCTTCTATCATGGATTGTGACATATACCTGTATATATATTATGCATTATTCTTTGTAAATCTGCATGGAAAAAATAAACCACTTTTGTAAGAAATATTTTGTTGGTTTATATTTTGTATGAAATAAATTATTATTTTACTAAATGTTCTGGAAAATAATGCCTTATTGATAACATTATGATGAAATATGAAGAGGTTGTTTGAACAGATTGCATTTATGTACAGACTGTGCAGTTCAGAGCTGAAATCTGCTGCTCAAACTGTTGAGATCAGACTGAATTAATCAGACTGAGCTCTTGTTTAAAATAAACGTCAGCCGCTCTAAACATCATGCAGCTGTATGTGGAACAGTCAGAAGCTCAATGTTTGGTGGATTCTTTCTTATTCTACTTCTGTCCTCATTAATTGACTGCATCTGGACTCACACATCTATTACACACAGTGTGTTAACACAGCATTTCTGCAAACTGATAGACCACATATCTTGTCACAGCTCAATCTGCTCAGATATAATAACCAGCAGAGGGCATTAAAGACCCATCATACTCATCATAGTTGGAGTCTCCATGTTTCCAGACCCAGGAAGCTCATGTGTGGGGATTATACTTTCAGTTTTATTTTACTATACTTACTTACAGCTCGCTAAACGTGCGGGGGTTTACAAAGTTTAGACACGCAAGTCTCACTCAGAAGTTTTACAATGTAAGTTTTAACCTTGTGAGTTTTTGATTTGTTATATCAATAACTTTGGTTGTTTTTTTGGTGTAAAATAGTTGCCTGCTAACCTGCTAATGATGCTAAGGAAATGTCAACATGTTTACTATTATTATGATAAACAAAGATTATGCTGACGGTTTTTTTTGGTGGATTTATTACTGTAATTATTATATTGTTCTACACTGATTGTTTGTTTTAATCAAATGAATTTCTATGATTTCCGTTTGGAAATTCGGGTTTGACCTTTCACGAGTCAGATAATTACTACTGACTCATTTAAATATATTTAAAATGTATTTGAAAATTATAAAATCAAAAATTCAGATTATATTTTGATGTTTCTTGTTAGATATTTGTATCATGTCAGATGTATGTGTTAATACAAACAAAGTGAAACTAGATTTAGAGTCGGCTGTATTGAGGTCAGTTGTGTATTATTATACCACTCAAAGTATTTAATCATTGTATTATTGATGTTTGTCTGTATATCTGTCTCATAACTGCTCTTCTGTATTCTCATCAGGTTCAGACACTTCTATCTGCTGCTGCTGTTTTGCCTCGTCCATCATAACGGTCAGTATACAATTGTGTCCAATTCTTGTAGTCACTCAACCAAGTGACTTGTTGTGAATTCTCAGCATATTACATCATCATGACATCTGATTGATAATTTATTTTTAATAAACATTGTTTGCATTTCATTGCAGCTGCACTGACACAGGTGCTACTGTATAATAATGTGATCAACACTAAACATGTTATAATGTGCCACTGCTTATTAATTTCATTTATATGTATGTGTATTCTAGTTGTCTAAATATCTATACTAGAATACTTTATGATAAGCTTGATTACAGAGAATTAACAGAAACACCACATTTATTTAGCTGTAATGATACTTTGTATTGAATTAATATATGTCTGTATTTGCAGGAAACACCGATAAACAAGTGTCAGGAAAAAAGGGAGGAAACATCACTCTTACGTGTGAATTTAAGGCCAATAAGATTTTTGAAACTGAGTTATATAGTCAATCAGAAAATATTGTCTGTCAGGAGAAAAACTGTAGTGGACGAGTATTTAAACAAGGAGACTGTGACGTCGTCATCAAGAATCTGACCTTCAGTGACGCTGGGAACTACACTTTGAGAGTCCATTACAGTAATGATGAGACAAACGTGAAGCATTCAAAGGAACGGAAGTACCAACTTCATATTTATGGTAAATTCTTGACCATCAATGTGTTTTCTTAATTATTACATTTGATTATACATTATAATAATGATCAACGTCTTTCCGTTTCTCCTCAGATGAGATTTTTGTGAAAACAGGTAAGCAACTAAAACTGCATGTTCTGATGTTCAATGCTGATAAAGTGGAGAAAAACTCCAGTGAAGGATGGAAGGAGGTGTGGAAGAGAGGTCCTGGGGTCTCGAGTGATCAAATGAATGTCAGTGATGGAAACCTGATCATTAAAGCGTTTACAGATAATGATGTAGGATCATACAGAGTTCTGGACTCTGAAGGAGAAATCTTGATCACAGTGACTGTCAGAGGTGAGATCAATTCAATGGATATGAAAATAGAATTTTTAAAGCATTTAGACAGCTGAGGTTTATTACCAGACAGGTTTATTCATCATGATTTGAACTGCACATTGGTGTTAAACAGTGTGACTAACCATTCAAACCCCGTCTACAGAATCAGATACAGAATCAGCGGGAAAACGGGACACAGATAAAGACAAAACTGATGACACTAAAGAACATAGTAAGTAAAACAGGAGGCATTGAGAACTTTACAAAAAACGTAAGCAGTGAGTTAAAAAAAAACAAAAAAAAACAAATGGTTATCTTTTCTCATGTTCCCCTTCCAACTACAGAGGAATGGATTGTGCCAGTTTGCACTATTCTGGGTCTGGTTGTGGCTGTGGCTGTGATTTCTGTCGTCATATGGCGATGTCGGCGCACAGGTTACATACAGGCTCCAGTAGAGGACAATCCAAAGCCCCCAGAGTTACCTCTAAAAATCTTAACTGAACGTGATGAAACTGCACAGGAGTCCTGAACACCTGAAGACAACACTGTTAATGGAATTAGCCTTCAACACAACAGGATTCTGTCATCATATAACGGCAGCTAGAGGTGTGCCATAATATCACTATACAATAATATAGTAATTGTTGCTTAATTGATGAGCAAACTGGCATAATTGATTGTCACTTCACAAAATCAAAAACATGCCTTTAATGCCAAAAATAGATAGTTAATAAATAATAATACATAAATGTAAAAAATAAACAAGGTAACTTGATGCAGTAAGAGTTTTGAGTTGTCTCAAATGTAGTTTTTAAGTTCTTCTCGGTAAAGATACTTAGTTTAGTCAACATAAATTAGCTTGTTCATGCAACACTGATTGACTTATTTTGCTAATAGAAATAATCTTGTCACAGCAACTGAAACAACAATTACTGTTGATGAGGTATTTTTTTTCTGGATAAAAAAAAAGAATTGTATAAAAAGCTACCATTTTTATGTCTATTTATGAATGACAAACATGGTGTAATGCAATTTTATATGAAGCTATTATTTCAGCTCCGGGAATTATTGTTAAAGATTCAATATTGCTTGATTAAAGTAATATTAATATTTAACTTACAATTTATACCTTATTAAGTGGTCGTCCAGCGATCACTAAACAGTATATTCTTATTAGTCTCTCAAATTCAAGCTTAGGTAACGTCATCTTTGTGGCAAGAAGGATAAAATACTTAAAATCACATTCCAGAGACAATTCTTTATAAAACGAAACAAGGTTTATTTACAATACTAATATTCTAACATACGCAATAACACACAAACAAAAAAAAGGTTTTAATTCTCACTTTGATGCAAATATAAAAATCAGATCACACTAAAATTATTAGGGATCAAAATAAAGTGCTCTAAACATTGTGCAGAGCCACATATGTGATACTAAAAAGCTGTGACTGTGAAGTGTTTGATAACGTGACTGTCTTGTGAGTTTCAGTAATTTGTTGTTTATGACTACGGTGAATGAATACTGCATATCAAGCTCTAAAGCATCAGTGAACTGTTAATTATTGTAGGATTAAGTGAATATGGGTGAAACCGTCCAGTACAACAGTAATCCCTTTAAAATGATAAATGTGAATTAAACGTGAGACACTGTTCTTCATCATTACAGTATGTTAATGCCTACAGTATCTTATTCATCAAACTTAATCACTGACTGCTTTGTTTCGGTTTTATTCTACTCATGTTTAACATCACTTTTCTCAGGGAGGGAACATTAAGATTTTATGTAAAGTACGTAATTCCATTCTCCTGTCTGTATATTTAAACATCTTAATAAATGCTTTAAAATTTTTGAGACTTTCCTTTATCACTGTTGGTGTTGAAACACTAAGCGATTGTGGCTTGTTCAAAATTGCAGTGTGAGCTTCCTGTCTAACATTACCTCAGAAAACAATGACTTCCTCCTCCAGTTAAAATAAAAATAAAAATGAAAACATGTGAGCTGTTCTGAAGTTATGAACCGTATGGTCTCTGTAGCTGTTCATATAGCTAATATAGTAATATATATATATATATATATATATATTAGCACCCTTGCAGGGTTTGATCAATTATTGTCTTGTTTCCTTTTGTTTAAAACAAGCTAAATAATCTGCCAATGGGGTAAGCAAAAGAATCTTATTTCAAACAGAAAACAAGACAATAATTTTTACTTGTTTAGAAAATCCTTCTTGATTTAAGAATTTTGGCTGGAAACAAGACAAAAAATGAAAGTAAGAAAAGCACTTTTTGCAGTGTGGAATCTTTATGATCAAGGCCTCACAAATCTACTCACAATTAGCCAAGTTTTGTTAGCCAAGTGTCTATGCAAGCTAATATAGACGACATCCATAAACTGCGCTGGGAAATCATGAGGTTTTTCATGATACAGCTCATAGAAGTTTGATGCAATAAATAGTTGAACTGAAACAGAAATTGTACGATGCTTTATAATTCTTTAGAAAGGAAGTGGAAACACTTTGTGGTTTTAGTCTCTGCATTGAGCTGAAACCTGTAGTTTGTTTGACACCATTACGAATAACAGACACGATGGAGAAAGTTATTTTTTTCTTCTGTGTATTTTCTTATTGGATTATGCCAGTCACGACCAGTGGTAAATATATTCCATTTCAAATATTATGAAATTAACATATCAACCACAAATACAATAGCTATAATTTTTTACATGGTCTAAAAGGATCTGTTATTATCAATGTTTTTATCAGGTGTACAAGGATCTTTTTATCTGCTGAGAGTTCAGATGGGAGAAAACATCATTCTGAACTGCAGCATAAGAAACCGATATGAAGTCGCCTGGTATCACCTCAATTCAGAAGAACACATTCTACTGATTTCTGTGAAGAAAGACAAAACGGGAAATACTCTCCTGACCAACTACAATCAAAACAGTACTCGACTGAAAATTACTACAGATATATTGATCACCACAGTCTCTTTAAATATTTCTGGAGTAACAGAGTCAGATTTGGGCATTTATTCCTGTGGAGCAAAGAAAAACACTCCAGAGATGTTCTTTGACAAACCCATCAGACTAGAGATCGAGGGTAACAGATTTTCCTATCTTTTCTTCGTAGATTTTTATTTCGAGATATATGGATTTATCAGCACATGAGCACACTGAAAAGTTCCAGTAGCTCATCTTAACCCACTCTCCCATATACAACTAAAAACATGTTTTCCTGTGTGTGTGTGTGTGTGTTTGATAAACGAATTATTTATTTACAGGTCTATTTGTAACAGAAAAGCCAAAAGAAGTTGACAACACAGGTAATATGTTGGTTGTTATCTTGGTTGTTCATTGAGTATTTCATGTTATAACTCTGCTGAGATACAGCACCAATTCTAGTTATTATATAACACTTTCTGTTGTACAAACATTAATAATTCTTGTCTGTCAGTAGATGGAGTGACTACGAAAGAGGGCATTGATGTTCGGGGGTGTTGGTCTGGCTATTGCTGTGTTTTTTGTGGCTACAGTCATCGCAGGAGGAATCATTCACTATCACGGCTGGCAGAAAGGATGGGCCGCGGCCAAACGCTCATCTTTGATTCATCACAAATCAGATAAATAACTTCTATATCTGCTATACTTTATAGTCTAACTCAATATATCCCTGAGCTTTGCTTTGCATTGCTGTAGTTCACCACAAATTAAAACAGAAAACTGTGGCTCAGATGTTTTTCAAGTTGAGCAGATCTACTTTCACTTCAGAGAAACTGAGATGTTGTGGCAAATGTTGCCACATTAAATAGTCATGAATTGTTGTGGTTATTATTCAGGTTTGTTGGTTAATTTGTCAGTGATATTCAGATAAACAGCAAAATGTTGCTACTGCCACTTTCTTTAATGCGGCATTTATTAAAATTAACATAAATAATGTTTTACACAACTGCAGGTTTATATGTAGAGAATGAGCTAAAAAAAACATATGCTTGAAGAAAGAGACATGTTTGAGTATCATTAGACTATATTTATACATTATCTAGAGAAGCATTACTATGTAGATATAAGCTTTAAGAGAAAGTACAAGAAAATATAAAATTCATATGCACTTGCACATGGCACCAAAACATTGATTTTTTCTTTTTTTAAATGTTAAACGTGTTGAGAATTACAATCAAATAAACAGCAGTAAAACTTAGAAATCATGTGTTGTGAATTTTCTGGTAGAAAACCTAATCATTACTAACGCTAAACCTCTTCAAACACTACTGTTCTCATAGTTTCAGAACAAGTTGTTTCACATCAGTGTCGTGCAAAGAACAATAATCATTTCCTGACTGACTGCATTAAGATCATGCAGCTAAAACCACAAAAATATGAGGTGAAGATAAACCGGCTCTCATCGATGCTAGAGAGTGTTACTCCTGCTGTGAAATCACTAAGCTATATTTAGACAAATCTAAAAGAATGAAAACATTAGTAAGAGTTCAAATCACTGAATATATGGGAATATGAAGGAAGATGTTCACCCTATCGGTGTGTATTTACAGCTAAATTGTAGCTGTAAATATATTTTGATGTAAATGTATATAAGAGATATTTAAGAAAAAAAATTCTAAACAGTACCAGAAAAGAGTTATTTGGCTTGTAGCAATAGCAAAACCATTTTTGGTGGTAAATATAAGTTTTTTTTTAAACCTTTTTTCCCCCCCTCTATATGGGTCATGATCACCAGCTGGAGTGCCCTTGATACCCACCAGAGGGCACTCCATCCCACACTACTGCTATTCCTTCAAGGATTGAATTCCCCTTGAAGATTGTGGCTAGAAGGGATACAGCTCCAACCGGAAATTAACAATGAAATTAATTTTCTACCTATTGGACCTATTAGACCTACCCCAACCCTAAACCTACCACTTACAATAATGAAAAAATACCCCTTCTAGCCTTAACCCATAATCCTCTGCACAGTCTCACCAGCACTCATTGTTTGCACCTGTGTCTCATTAGCATGGTTATCTCACCCTATATAAGTTCTCACAGTCATTCATCATAAAGTCTTGTGTGTCATTACATTTACATTTACATTTACATTTAGTCATTTTGCAGACGCTTTTATCCAAAGCGGCTTACCATTGGGGAATACATAAAGCGATTAATCTAGAAGAGGCAAACAGACAGAGGAAGTGCTCGTAACACCAAGTCTCAGGCATTGTTCAGATAAATACAAGCTAGCAAGGGAAGGAGAGAAAGATAAAGAGAAAGATGAAGATTTTGAAAAAGTGAAAGTTTTTTTTATTTTTTATTTTTATGATGAAGTTAAGTAGAGTTGAAATAGATGAGTTTTCAGTTGTTGCTTGAAGATTGACAGGGATCCAGTGCTCCGGATGGGGGTGAATGTTCTGAGAGTGATTTTGTGCCTCTCTGTGATGGTGGGTGCTGACCCTGTGGTTGTTCTATATGCAAGCATCAGTGTCTTGAACTGGATGCGCTGCAACTGGTAGCCAGTACAAGGAGACAAAGAGAGGTGTAACATGGGCTCTTTTGGGCTCGTTGAAGACCAGTCGTGCCGCTGCATTCTGAATCTTTTGTAGAGGTTTGATTGTGTTTGATGGAAGTCCAGCCAGAAGAGCATTGGAGTAGTCCAGTCTAGAAATGACAAGGGCCTGGACAAGAAGTTGTGCAGCATGCTGTGTAAGGAAGGGCCTGATCTTTCTGATGTTGTGCAGTGCAAACCTGCAAGATCGAGCAGTCTTAGCAATTTGCTCTTTGAAGGTCAGCTGGTCATCAAAGATTACACCAAGATTTCTGACTGAAGCTGATGAGGTAATTGTTGATGAATCTAATTGAATCATGAAATCATGCTGTAGAGTTGGAGTTGCAGGGAAGACAAGAAGCTCAGTCTTTGCCAGTTTGAGCTGTAGGTAATGTTCTTTCATCATGCCGAGATGTCTGCCAAGCAGCCTGAGATCCGTGCAGCTACCGTTGGATCATCTGGTCGAAATGAGAGATAGAGCTGTGTGTCATCAGCGTAGAAATGGTGGGAGAAGCCATGTGACTGTATGATGGGAGCCAGTGATGTAGTGTATGTGGAGAAACGGCAATTCTAATCCTTGTATCCTGGTTCTCATGTGTCTTGGTTCCTGGTCTTGTTGTTGGACAGCATGGGAAGGGAGAGCGGCTTCATTAGTGATGGTGAAGTGAAGCGTTCTGAACCAGTGAAGCTTTAAACCCAATTGTATCGGAAAAAGGTTCATTACTCGATGCTTTTTAAAACGGTTCATGCTGTGGCCATCTAGTGGTCATACAAATGAATTACACCTTCCAAAGTGCTGTGGTTCATTGCAGCTGCTGGTTTCTCATCTGGTTCTACTACTGATTCCTTGTTTTAATTTATTGTATACATATAATGGCCATTGTCAAAGTCATTCATTTGTGTTGGTGTACTGCCACTAAAATAAGTCAAATAAATCAAACATAAACATGAATTAAATCTGTGATCTGTCAATGTTAACTCTTGTCTCAGTCCTTAGACTGTTATTTCATGGGCAAAGTTAATTTGACCTTAATATATAAATTAGGATAAAACAATGCTAATGCATTATAATGTTCCATGAAACTCGGTCTGAAGATACATATGTAAAAACACCACCTGTTGGCGGCGACAGCCATGCAGCGTCACTACCGGCGTGCCACAATATAAGTGCCGCGGGAGGATACATCATCAGCTTTTTTGTCTTCACTGACTGGTTTGTTTGAAGCGTGCAATCTGGTAAGAGTACAGTTTTCTCTCTATCAAATGGCGAGCACTAGCAAGGCGTTTAAGATTGTGTGTGGAAAAATTTGACCCCGATGATACACACACAATCTTTGCGTCTTTGTTTGGGCAAAAACGCATGCGCGATGTCCTTGAGGGAAATCTGCGTGCACTGTGAGCTCTCTATGTAAAAGCTCCGCTCGTCCTGTCCCTCTGTCCGAGGAAGAGGGCGGCCGTCTGCTTCCAGCGATTCAAGACCCACCGCTGCCGAGGCACGAGGTAATGAAATTAGCAGTTGGATGTGGCGATGAGTGAGAAAGAAGAGGACCGCCCCCGGCGGCGGCCGAGAGCGAGCGAGTGAGCTGCTGGATTGTGACGATGCGATCTTTCTGACATAATCAGATTCAGCGGCTAGTGCTCTTCTCTGCATATGAGCGAGTTTTTGGGGTTGTGGATCATAAAATTAAATCTTTCTGGCCAAATAACCCCCAGCTCGAGTGAGCCTTCCTTTCTTCATAAAATCTCGATGTGGAGGTTGAGAAGGAGTGGAAAAGCTATTTTTCTCGTATTCATAGGTTTCAGCATACTAGTTATGCTGACACTGTGTGAAAATGGCTATGAGGATGCCCCTGTGCAAGAGATGATAAACAGCTTATCTCTCTGTGGCAGACATCCTCTATCAAGGCTCCCCCTGGCCACCTAAGCCCCTGAATCTCGCTTAAATGGCAGGGTATATGCAGCAGCAGGTCAGACCGTCGCCGTTGCACACTAAGGCGTGCCAGACTGATCTGCTGAAAGACCTGGATAAGGTTCTATATAATCCAGGTCTGAGCCGAACAACCAGGGTCCTAGCCCATCTCGGTCTGAGGTCAGAGATGGGCTCAGAAAACTAGTCTCGCGACTCATGCCCCTCCCCTCCTGCGGCTAGGGTGAGAGAGAGGCGTGGGTCAGAGAGCAAGCCCTCTCATTCCTCTCTAATTCCCCTGTAACCACCGTAAATTTCACCTGACCGAGGTTGGTGGAAATTTCCTGCTAGCTAAGGCAAAAAAAAAAAAGGAGTTCCTCTCATTCTGAGGAATGAGTTTTCCGAGTCACCTATGCCCTCGGGCGTCTGAGTTCCCTCTCATTCTGAGGAATGAGTTCTCCGCTCCTCAGAGCTCTCTGGGTCGCTCTCCTTGCTGGTCGAGCTAGCATTGCTCCCCTCACTATAGAGGGTTATCTATGAGCATGCAGCTCCCTGCTGGCGTCTGAGTTCCTTCTCATTCTAAGGAATGAGTTCTCCGCTCTCAGAGCTCGTTATAGGTAGAGCTAGCATTGCTCCCCTCATTAGAGGGTCATCTTTGAGCATGCCGCTCCCTGCGGAGCGTCTGAGTTTCCCTCTCATTCTGAGGAATGAGTTCTCCGCTCCTCAGAGCTCTGTGATCTCTCTTGCTGGTCGAGCTAGCATTGCTCCCCTCACTATAGAGGGTTATCTATGAGCATGCCGCTCCCTGCGGAGCGTCTGAGTTCCTCTCATTCTGAGGAATGATTTCTCCGCTCCTCCGAGCTCTGTGATCTCTCTTGCTGGTCAGCTAGCATTGCTCCCCTCACTATAGAGGGTTATCTATGATCTCATTCTGAGGAATGAGTTCTCCGCTCCCAGAGCTCGTTATAGGTAGAGCTAGCATTGCTCCCCTCATTAGAGGTTATCTGTGAGCATGCCGCTCCTGCTGGCGTCTGAGTTCCTTCTCATTCTGAGGAATGAGTTCTCCGCTCTCAGAGCTCGTTATAGGTAGAGCTAGCATTGCTCCCCTCATTAGAGGGTTATCTATGAGCATGCCGCTCCTGCTGAGCGTCTGAGTTCCTTCTCATTCTGAGGAATGAGTTCTCCGCTCTCAGAGCTCGTTATAGGTAGAGCTAGCATTGCTCCCCTCATTTGAGGGTTATCTGTGAGCATGCGCTCCCTGCTGAGCGTCTGAGTTCCACTCATTCTGAGGAATGAGTTCTCCGCTCTCCCAGAGCTCGCTGTTGGTAGAGCCAGCATTCTCCCCTCATTAGAGGGTTATCTATGAGCATGCCGCTCCCTTCTGAGGCGTCTGAGTTCCCTCTCATTCTGAGGAATGAGTTCTCCCTCTCAGAGCTCATGGTTGGGCTCGCTCCCCTCTGGTAGCTGAGTGTCCTCTCATTCTGAGGAATGAATTCTCCGCTCTCAGAGCTCTATGATAGTGCTGGTAGAGCTAGCATTGCTCCCCTCATTAGAGGGTTCATCTATGAGCATGCCGCTCCCTGCTGAGCGTCTGAGTTTCCCTCTCATTCTGAGGAATGAGTTCTTAGCTCCTCAAGCTCTGTGATCTCTTGCTGGTCTGAGCTAGCATTGCTCCCCTCATTCTGAGGGTTATCTATGAGCATGCCGCTCTGCTGAGCTCATGGTTGGGAGGTCTCACTCTGAGGAGTGAGTTCTCCACTCTAGAGCTCCTCTTTGGTAGCTGAGTTCCTCTCATTCCGAGGAATGAGTTCTCCGCTCTCCAGGGCTCGCCGTCGGTGAGCTAACACTGCTCCCCTCAACCAGAGGGTCACCTATGAGCATGCCGCTCCCGTCTGAGCGTCCGAGTTTCTCCGCCCCCAGAGCTCTGTGATGGAGTCGCTCGCCTGTTGGTCGAGCCAGCATTGCTCCCCTCAACCAGAGGGTCATCTATGAGCGTGCCGCTCCCTTCTGGCGTCTGAGTTCCCTCTCACTCCGAGGAATGAGTAGTTCTCCGCTCCAGGGCATAGAGCGTTCTAATAAGTGCGCGCATGAGACTTTGGGCACTTTCTAAAATCCACTCAGTGGTAAGTCCGCACATCAAGATTCTGCGTTCTTTCTAAAAATCCCGTAAGGGTAGGGTTCTGTGCGCCTTCGTGCCCTTTTTGAGCTAGTTAAAGCCCGGTTTGTGCCTTGGGCCCGCTCCTTGTCCCATATATGTTGGGTCCAAAAAAAAAAAAAAAAAAGGAAAGGGGTGTACACTACCAAGAGGTCTGTTGAGACAGTTCCCTCAGTAAGGAGCAAGTGGTAACCCCTGGTGATCGGCCAGGACCTAGTGAGCCAGGTGCCTGGCCATATCCCCTGAAGGAATCTTTTCTGATTCCAAGACTTTGAGCTCTACCCTAGGCCCGGTAATCCGGGCCTAACAGGTAAGTACTAGAGGGTATACAGCTGGGGCCTTTGGCGAAGGGGATAATATCACTGACAGCCATCAGTCGTCCGGCAACTCCCTTAAGCCGGGTAGAGTTGGTTTAGTGCTCGCCTTTTTGCGAAATTGGCTTGCATTCCCTCAGCATGGTGAAGTGGGTATATAACGTTCCCGTAGCGACCCCTAGGGGCGCAGTTCTAGTTCCCATGGAGGGCGTCTCTCAGGTTACGTGTGTAACCATGGTTCCCCAGAATGGGGAACGAGACACTCGTCCCTAGGCTTTGGACCATGCTTGGACGCAAGCTTCAGGCGAAGAAGCTGATGATGTATCCTCCGGCACTTATATTGTGGCACGCCCGGTAGTGAGCGTCATGGGCTGTCGCCGGCCAACAGGTGGTGTTTTTACATATGTATCTTCAGACACGAGTCACGCTGAGGCGTTCCCCGTAGCGACCCCTAGGGGACGCAGTGTCTCGTTCCCCATTCGGGGAACCATGGTTAAAAACGTAACCTGAGACGTTTCGTTTGAATCAGATACTGAAGCAGTCACATGGTTTTCAGGGGAAGCTTGGACGTCATAGATCACGTACTTTTGGCAAAACAAATCAAGCTCTGATACAGCGCTTCAATGTGAGATGTTTAGTTTTTTTTATACAAGCTTCAAAGCCTCGTGTCAAATGAGGGTCACTAGGCTTCATTATATTTGGGACTTTCTTATGGAGTGCTGTATTTTTTATTACTCAAATTCTTTCTGGGAAGACCACCAGTCAGAAGGTTCTACCTAATGCCCAGTCTCTCCTGAATAAACTGGACGATTTGCAAGCAAATGTTCGGTTTCTATTGGATATAGGAATGCTTGTGTTATTTCCTTGACTGAGACTTGGCAAAAAGAACATGATTTAGACTCTGATCTGAAAATAGAGGCTTAGCTGTCCTGTTGAGATTGGACAGGGATGCCGTGTGACTAATGCATCTACAGGTGCATTTCAATAAATTAGAATACCCTGGAAAAGATCATTTATTTCAGAAATTCAACTCAAATTGTGAAACTCACAATTTTAATTATTTACTAAATAAATTCAATGCACACAGACTGAAGTAGTTTAAGTCTTTGGTTCTTTTAATTGTGATGATTTTGGCTCACATTTAACAAAAACCCACCAATTCACCCACCAATCTCAACAAACTATAATGTGGTGACGTGCCAATCAGCTAATCATCTCAAAACACCTCCAAAGGTTTCCTGAGCCTTCAAAATGGTCTCTCAGTTTGGTTCACTGGGCTACACAATCATGGGGAAGACTGCTGATCTGACAGTTGACAATCATTGACACCCTTCACAAGGAGGGTAAGCCACAAACATTCATTGTCAAAGAAGCTGTTCACAGAGTGCTGTATCCAAGCATGCTAACAGAAAGTTGAGTGGAAGAAAAAGATGCACAACCAACCGAGAGAACCGCAGCCTTATGAGGATTGTCAAGCAAAATCGATTCAAGAATTTGGGTGAACTTCACAAGGAATGGACTGAGGCTGGGGTCAAGCATCAAGAGCACCACACACAGACGTGTCGAGGAATTTGGCTACAGTTGTCATCAGAGGCGTCTTACCTGGGCTAAGGAGAAGAAGAACTGGACTGTTGCCCAGTGGTCCAAAGTCCTCTTTTCAGATGAGAGCAAGTTTTGTATTTCATTTGGAAACCAAGGTCCTAGAGTCTGGAGGAAGGGTGGAGAAGCTCATAGCCCAAGTTGCTTGAAGTCCAGTGTTAAGTTTCCACAGTCTGTGATGATTTGGGTGCAATGTCATCTGCTGGTGTTGGTCCATTGTGTTTTTTGAAAACCAACATCACTGCACCTGTTTACCAAGAAATTTTGGAGCACTTCATGCTTCCTTCTGCTAACCAGCTTTTTAAAGATACTGATTTCATTTTCCATCAGGATTTGACACCTGCCCACGCTGCCAAAAGCACCAAAAGTTGGTTAAATGACCATGGTGTTGGTGTTCTTAACTGGCCAGTAAACTCACCAGACCTGAACATAGAGAATCTATGGGGTATTGTCAAGAGGAATATGAGAAACAGGAGACCAAACAATGCAGATGAGCTGAAGGCCACTGTCAAAGAAACCTGGGCTTCCATACCACCTCAGCAGTGCCACAAACTGATCACCTCCATGCCACGAATTGAGGCAGTAATTAAAGCAAAAGGAGCTCCTACCAAGTATTGAGTACATATACAGTAAATTAACATACTTTCCAGAAGACCAACAATTCACTAAATATGTTTTTTTTATTGGTCTTATGAAGTATTCTAATTTGTTGAGATAGTGAATTGGTGGGTTTTTGTTAAATGTGAGCCAAAATCATCACAATTAAAATAACCAAAGACTTAAACTACTTCAGTCTGTGTGCATTTAATTTATTTAATACACAAGTTTCACAATTTGAGTTTAATTACTGAAATAAATGAACTTTTCGACAACATTATAATTTATTGAGATGCACATGTACATTAACCAGCATTGGTGCAAATCTGTGATTCTGCGGGAATCTGTGTGCAGTCCCGATATTGAACTGTTGTTGATATAATATTTCCCCTTTTACTTGCCAAGGAATTTTCCACAAATATTCATCTCTATTGTATATATCCACCAAATGTGAAAAATACATCCGTATTCTTTGTAAAACGGTGCATCGGTTGCAAAGTATTTCTCCTGACGCACCTTATATTGATATGGGAGACTTTAATCATTGTAAAATGAAGAGATCACAGCCATTTTGATCAATATGTGGATTGTCCTACCAGATGTGGAAAATATTTGGATCTCTGTTATGAGTCTATTAAAGGGGCTTATAAGTCATCTTTGAAGACCCCTTTGGGCCTGTCTGACCATCATGTTTATTTGGCCCCTGTTTATAAACCTGTCCTGAAAAGAAAAAAAAAACAGAAAGATTAGTTCTTGTATTGTCTGAAGATTCTATTCAAGAGCTGATGGGATGCTTTGAATATACCGATTGGGAACTGTTTAAATCTGTATGTATTGATTTAGACGATCTAACAGAGACTGTGACTAATTATATTGTAATCATATTTTGTGAAGATTTGATAATTAAAAAGAAACCTTGTGTGTTAGCCAATGTGTTAATGTCGATGTATTTTGGGCTGTCACCACTTGAAGGCAGTATGTGCACATAGGGTTGTCTGTGTAAAATGTGGTACATCCAACATCATGGGGTATACCATCCTAAAAAGAAGACCATTAGAGTTGTGTTTGATTGCAGTGCAGGTTTCAAAGGAGTTTCCTTGAATTCACAATTCTCACAACATTGTTGAGTGTTTTGACCAGGTTTATACAAGAACATGTAACTTTGATGGCAGACATTCAGGCCATGTTCCACCAAGTAAAAGTATCACAGAAGAATGTGGTTCCCCTTCATGGGAACTTCGAACTGTGTCCCCTAGGGGTCTCTATGGGGAATGCCATCAGCGTGACCCGTGTCTGAAGCATGCATACAAAAACACCACCTGTTGGCCGGCGACAGCCTATGACATCACTACCGGTGTGACCACAGTATAAAGGGCGCTGGGAGAATACATCATCCACTTCTTTCGTCTTCACTGACTGCTTTGTTTGATGCATGCATTCTGGTAAGAGTACAGTTTTCTATCTATTATCATGGCGAGCACTAGCAAGGCGTTTAAGAAGTGTAAGGATTAGTGTCCTCACTATTTGACACCCGATGACACACAAAATTTCGAGGGGAAAATCTGCATGCACGGTGAGCTTTTTTCTATGAAAAAGCTCCGCTCTCGTCTGTCCCTCTTTTCGAGGAAAGAGGGACAGCCGTCTACTTCCCGCGATATGGGACCCACCGCTGTCGAGGCACGGCGGAGAATGAAATTGTGGGGTTTGCAGTTGGATCTGGCAGATGAGTTAGAGAGGGAGCTTTACTTTCGCACGCGTCAGCCGAGAACAAGGGCAAGCTGCTGGATTGTGATGATGCTATCTCTCTGACATTATCCGATTCAGCGGTTAGTGCTCTGCTGGGTTATGCCCAGGAAGACCAGGAGATGTTTGAGGGCGAGGAAGTTGAGACTGAACCCTCTCAATCCTCCTGCCCTGCGTATGACGAGTTATTGGAGGTTATGGAGTGTCAAAAATCTTTCTGGCCATAAACCCCCAGCTCGAGTGAGCCTTCCTTTTCTTCCTAATCTCCATGTGGAGGTTGAGAAGGAGTGGAAAAAGCAATTTTTTCTCACATTCATAGGTTTCAGCATACTAGTTATGCTGACATTGAGGGGATGCGTGAAAATGGCTATGAGGGGATGCCTCCTGTGCAAGAGACGATAGCCAGCTATCTCTCTGTGGGCGAGACATCCTCTCTCAAGGCTCCCTCCTTGCCATCTAAGCCCCTCAATCTCGCTTAAATGGCAGGGCATATGCAGCAGCAGGTCAGACCATCGCTTCTTTGCACACTATGCGGTGCTTCAGGCATACCAGGCTGATCTGCTGAAAGACCTGGATAAGGGTTTCCAATAAAGTCCAGGTCTGAGCCCGAATAACGCAGGGGTCCTAGCCCATCTCGGTCTGGGGATCAGCGATGGGTACAGAAAGCTAGTGTCGCAACTCGTGCCCCTCCCCCGCCTGTGGGTAGGGCTAAAGGGAGGCGTGGATCAAAGACAGGCAAGACCTGAGGGAGGTGTTCCAGACAAAGCGTTCTAAATAACACTCTCGTCCGGACCAGAGTAAGACTTGAACATCTACTCCCTTCCCTCAGGGGCATCTGCCCTCATCTTCCCCTCTCTAATTCCCCTGCAACCACCATTAACTCCACCTGACCGAGGTTAAGTGGAAACTTCCTGCGCTTAACATTGAAGTCTCTATACTGGAATTATGATGTTTTAGGTTAATTTAGTTTCCTAGAAACTATCTTACTGACGGTCCGGACCTGACTCTTCGGACTTCGCTCTGGGACTGATCTCATATGCAGGAACCAATAGATGAGTACGATCAATTTCTAAAGACTATCGGCTATCGCAGTGATTACCTCACTTGTCGATACTAGATCCAGGATAGGATGAGAGCCCTGTTCCAATGACCTCACTGGATCATATGGCCATGTCGTAGGTCTCTGTGAGAGCCGCCTTGGTCATCAGTTCCCCAGCACAGTGGTAGAGCTAGCATTGCTCCCCTCACCATAGAGGGTTACCCATGAGCATGCCACTCCCCTCTGAGTGTCTGAGTTCCCTCTCATTCTGAGGATTGAGTTCTCCGCTCCCCAGAGCTCTGTGATAGGCTCTCTCCTTGGTGGTCGAGCTAGGATTGCTCCCCTCAACTGAGAGGGTCATCTATGAGCATGCCGCTCCCTTCTGAGTGTCTGAGTTCCTCTCATTCTGAGGACTGAGTTATCCGCTCCCCAGAGCTCTGTGATTGGTTGCTCTCCTTGTTGGTAGAGCTAGCATTACTCCCCTCACCTTAGAGGGTCACCTATGACATGCCATGGGAGGTCACCTATGGAAGCATGCCGCTCCCTTCTGAGTGTCTGAGTTCACTCTCATGCTGAAAGTTGAGTTCTCAGCTCTCCAGAGCTGTCATTCAGCAGCCTCAAGTTGTTAGGCCTCTTCACGCCTCCCTGTTAGGTTGCTCTCCTTGTTGGTAGAGCTAGCATTGCTCCCCTCACCTTGGAGGGTCACCTATGAGCATGCAGCTCCCTTCTGAGCGTCTGATAGAGCTAGCATTGCTCCCCTCACCTTAGAGGGTCACCTATGTGCAAGCCGCTCCCTTCTGAGTGTCTGAGTTCACTCTCATGCTGAGAGTTGAGTTCTCCGCTCTCCATAGCTGTCAATCAGCAGCCTCAAGTTGTTAGGCCTCTTCATGCCTCCCTGTTAGGTTGCTCTCCTTGTTGGTAGAGCTAGCATTGCTCCCCTCACCTTAGAGGGTCACCTATGAGCATGCTGCTGCCTTCTGAGCATTGTTGGTAGAGCTAACATTACTCCCCTCACCTTAGAGGGTCACCTATGAGCATGCAGCTCCTTCTGAGCATCTGAGTTCCCTCTCATTCTGAGGAATGAGTTCTCCGCTCCCCAGAGCTGTCATAGAACGTTGTCAAATCCATGTTATGGTAAGTGCACAAGCTAAGACTCTGTGTACTTTCTAAAATCCACGTGGTGGTAAGTTCGCACATTAAGTGTTTTGCGTTCTTTCTAAAAACCTGTACGGTAGGGTTACGCACTGCAGCTTCGTGCCCTTTCTTTGAGTTGGTTACAAATATTTTGTAAAGATAGTTAGGAAGGGGATTTTAACCTTAGCACACTCAGCACTTGTTCCTATGCAGTTCACGTACAGAACAGATAGAGGAGTGGAAGATGCTACATGTATCTTACTAAATATGTTTCTAAAACATTTGGAAGGTATAAATAATTATATATGTTTGCTTTTTGTTGACTTTTCTTCTGTTTTTAAGTGTATTCAGCCACATATCCTGGCAAAGAAACTTTTAATCTAGACTTAAATACTGTGTGGTGGTTGGTGGATTTTTTTTTAACTAGCAGATTCCAAAGATGGGGTGATGTCCAATGCATTTTTTGTCTTCTACTGGTACCCCACAAAGTGGAATAAAAGTGAAATAATCATTCACAGCAATAAAAACAAGGAGTTAAAAATAATAAAACAAGGAATTTTAAAATGATATAGAAATTTATTTAAAATGAAATTTAAAATAGTTAAATAGAAAAGGATTATACATACAATACAATGCAGTCAGTTCGGACGTAGCACAGCGCTCTTTCAACAAATGCACAGCTAAATAGATGAGTTTTGAGACTGGATTTAAATGTGGCTAATGTTTTAGCACATCTGATCTCTTCTGGAAGCTGGTTCCAGCTGCGGGCGGCATAATAGCTAAAGTGACATAATCACTTTAATACCTAAACCAAATAATGATAAAAGTTTTTTAGATAATCGATGCTCTTTAACTTTGCTGATTTCTGTATATAAATTAAGAGCTGCAGTATAGGAGACTAACACCCTCTTTAGAAGAAGTAATTTCACTCACACAATCTGGCTTTATGAAAGGTCGACACATTTCAAATCATATTCTTCTTGTTTTAGACATTTTAGATTAATCTAATTAACACTAATGTAATTAATCTAATCTAATTTTGATTTTGGTTCTGCTGGTTCTGATTCTGACAGATGTCATGTTACACCAGTGTCTACACAGAGATTACCTGCAGAGTGTCTCTAGTGGGGATAAAAGGGGACTGAATACAGGACACCCAGAAGCATCGAGGGCCCATCCTGATGTCTGCTGAGGGCCCGGTGGACCCTGATTAAACAGTCCAGGGGTGCAGGACACCTAGTGACGTCACTGGTTAAGGCTGGAATTCACCACATGACATAAAATCTGAACATATGATGACTTTATAAACGGTCATAAACAATGTGTTCTAGAATTGACTCCAAATATCAAATATGGGGGATTTCCTCACACTGCATGTAATCAAAGTCTGAAACAAAAAAAATATTCTGCTCATCATACAGTACAGAATTTTCTGTGACATCTGTCAGCTCTGAGTGACTGACCAAAGTCTAGCATCATAGCACAGACTGAAGGCAAATAACTTCAACTTAGGGGAAAAATCTATACAAAATTAATGTCATTTACTAACTTTTTTCTGCAATATATTTTCAGTACATATGCACAGTTACGTGGGCTAGACCCCACCTAAAGAATCAGTTTGTTAACTGTATCTACATTTAGTATTTATGTAAAGCTTCCTGGACTAGTGACCAGTCTTAATTAATCAACTAGGAATTGTTGTTCCTATAAATTGAATTGTTGTTCCTCCTACTTATAGTTCCCACACGCCCTCCCTTTGGATGTTACTACGGTGCGAGCGCACCCTTCTGGGAGGGGGTGATATGTCAGGATTGTGGACTGTTTTGTGTGTTTTGCTCCCCATGTGTTCCCTGTGACCCAGTTTTTCCCTCATGTTGATTGTTAATTTGATTCCAGGTGTGTCTCCTCGTCTTCCCCAATTATCCTGTGTTTAAAAGCCCCAGTCTTTCTGTTAGTGTTTGTCGGGTCATGTTTGTGTCTCCAGCCATTTCCTGTGTGAATGACCGTTGTTTGGGTTATATTAAAGACTGTTGAAAGAGATTCCTCATCTCCTCGCTCCTTCTATCATGGATTGTGACATATACCTGTATATATATTATGCATTATTCTTTGTAAATCTGCATGGAAAAAATAAACCACTTTTGTAAGAAATATTTTGTTGGTTTATATTTTGTATGAAATAAATTATTATTTTACTAAATGTTCTGGAAAATAATGCCATATTGATAACATTATGATGAAATATGAAGAGGTTGTTTGAACAGATTGCATTTATGTACAGACTGTGCAGTTCAGAGCTGAAATCTGCTGCTCAAACTGTTGAGATCAGACTGAATGAATCAGACTCTAAACATCATGCAGCTGTATGTGGAACAGTCAGAAGCTCAATGTTTGGTGGATTCTTTCTTATTCTACTTATGTCTTCATTAATTGACTGCATCTGGACTCACACATCTATTACACACAGTGTGTTAGCACAGCATTTCTGCAAACTGATAGACCACATATCTTGTCACAGCTCAATCTGCTCAGATATAATAACCAGCAGAGGGCATTAAAGACCGATCATACTCATCATAGTGGGAGTCTCCATGTCACCAGATCCAGGAAGCTCATGTGTGGAATTATACTTTCAGTTTTATTTTACGATACTTACTTACAGCTCGCTAAACGTGCGGGGTTTACAAAGTTTAGACACCGAAAGCAAGTCTCATACAGAAGTTTTACAATGTAAGTTTTAAACTTGTGAGTTTTTAAATTGTCTTATCAATAACTTTGGTTGTTTTTTTTGTGTAAAATAGTTGCCTGCTAACCTGCTAATGATGCTAAGGAAATGTCAACATGTTTACTATTATTATGATGAAGATTATGCTGACGTTTTTTATCGGTGGATTTATTAATGTAATTATTATATTGTTCTACACTGATTGCTTGTTGTAATCAAATGATTTCTAGGTAGCAGTTACTGAATTTCTGTGATTTCCGTTTGGAAATTTGGGTTTGACCGATCACGAGTCGGATAATTACACATCTATAAAATGTATTTAAAAATTATACAATTTATAAAATTAAAAATTCAGATTATATTTTGATGTTTCTTGTTAGATATTTTTATCATGTCAGATGTATGTGTTAATTCAAACAAAGTGAAACTAGATTTAGAGTCGGCTGTATTGAGGTCAGTTGTGTATTATTATACCACTCAAAGTATTTAATAATTGTATTATTGATGTTTGTCTGTATATCTGTCACATAACAGCTCTTCTGTGTTCTCATCAGGTTCAGACACTTCTATCTGCTGCTGCTGTTTTGCCTCGTCCATCATAACGGTCAGTACACAATTGTGTCCATTTCTTGTAGTCACTCAACCAAGTGACTTTTGTTAAGAATTCTCAGCATATTACATCATCATGGCATCTGATTGATAATTTATTTTGAATAAACATTTTTGCATTTCACTGCAGCGGCACTGACACAGGTGCTACTGTATAATAATGTGATCAACACTAAACATGTTATACTGTGCCACTGCTTATTAATTTCATTTATAAGTATGTTTATTCTAGTTGTCTAAATAGCTATACTAGAATACTTTATGATACGCTTGATTACAGAGAATTAACAGAAACACTACATTTATTTAGCTGTAATGATATTTTGTATTGAATGAATATATGTCTGTATTTGCAGGAAACACTGATACACCAGTGTCAGGAAAAAAGGGAGGAAACATCACTCTTACGTGTGAATTTGTGGCCAATAAGATTGTTCAAATTGATTTATTTAGTCAATCAGAAGATATTGACGTCTGTCAGGAGAAAAGCTGTAGTGGACGAGTATTTAAACAAAGAGACTGTGACGTCGTCATCAAGAATCTGAGCTTCAGTGATGCTGGGAAATACACTTTGAGAGTCCATTACAGTAATGATGAGACAAACGAGAAGCATCAAAAGGAACAGAAGTACCAACTTCATATTTATGGTAAATTCATGACCATCAATGTGTTTTTTAATTATTACATTTGATTATACATTATAATAATGATCAACGTCTTTCCGTTTCTCCTCAGATGAGATTTCTGTGAAAACAGGTAAGCCACTAAAACTGCATGTTCTGATGTCCAATGCTGATAAAGTGGAGAAAAACTCCAGTGAAGGATGGAAGGAGGTGTGGAAGAGAGGTCATGGGGTCTCGAGTGATCGAATGAATGTCAGTGATGGAAACCTGATCATTAAAGCGTTTACAGATAATGACGCAGGATCATACAGAGTTCTGAACTCTGAAGGAGAAATATTGATCACAGTGAATGTCACAGGTGAGATCAATTCAATGGATATGAAAATAGTGTTTTTAAAGCATTAGACAGCTTTATTTATTACCAGACAGGTTTATTCATCATGATTTGAACTGCACATTGGTGTTAAACAGTGTGACTAACCATTCAATCCCCGTCTACAGAATCAGGTACAGGATCAGCGGGAAAATGGGACACTAAAGAAGATAGTAAGTAAAACAGGAGGCATTGAGAACTTTACAAAAAACGTAAGCAGTGAGTTAAAAAAAGACAAAAAAATGGTTCTCTTTTCTCATGTTCCCCTTCCAGCTACAGAGAAATGGATTGCGCCAGTTTGCACTATTCTGGGTCTGGTTGTGGCTGTGGCTGTGATTTCTGCCATCATATGGCGATATTGGCCCAGAGGTTACAGGCGGGCTGCAGTACAGGAGAATCCAAATCCCCCAGATGTACCTCTAAACAATCTTAACTGAACGTGATGAAACTGCACAGGAGTCCTGAACACATGAAGACAACACTGTTAATGGAATTAGCCTTCAACACAACAGGATTCTGTCATCATATAACGGCAGCTAGAGGTGTGCCATAATATCACTATACAATAATATAGTAATTGTTGCTTAATTAATGAGCAAACTGGCATAATTGATTATGTCACTTCACAAAATCAAAAAACATGCCTTTACTGCAAAAAATAAATAGTTCATAAATAATAATACATAAATGTAAAAAATAAACAAGGTAACTTGATGCAGTAAGAGTTTTGAGTTGTCTCAAATGTAGTTTTTAAGTTCTTCTCGGTAAAGATACTTTGTTTAGTCAACATAAATTAGCTTGTTCGTGCAACACTGATTGACTTATTTTGCTAATATAAATATTCTTGTCACAGCAACTGAAACAACAATTACTGTTGATGAGGTAATTTTTTTTTTCTTGATAAAAAAAAAGAATTGAATAAAAAGCCACCATTTTTATATCATTTATTCATGCTGCAATGCATGCTGGGAACTTACAACGCCGTAACATTTCAACAATAGGACATTCTTTGTTCAGACAACTGTGTAATTCTGTTGGTCAGACAAAGGTTTGTATGTAGTTTCAAGAAAACTACATTTCTTAGTATTGGACACTCAACATTTAGTTCAGGTTTCGTAAACTGGAAAATATGCAGTAGTCCACAAATGAATTATGTGATTTAAGTCTATTAGAATGCAGTTATAATAATCACAAAATCAACACAGGATAAAGATGACCAACTGCATGCTGATTTGCACTGACTGTTCCCTCTAAGAATATGAAAATATGATTTTACTGTAATTTGTCATGTATGTTTTGCACAAGTCTGTGTCAACACAAGGAAGAGGACACACACAGTTGAGCTTGTGTTAAGAGTTCTTTCTTTCTTTCTTTCTTTCTGCTGTTACCTTCTGATAACTATGGCATTTTAAGGTACTATTCTTTGTACAGCTGCATTAAAACAATATATATTGAGAAAAAAATATCAAATCCACTTTTGATAAACTCATATATATATATATATATATATTTTTTTTTTTAATAATGTATTTTATATGAATTTGTTAAGTTTTGTAATGTGTTACAAAAAAGGCTATTTAACTTAAAATCTAGAAGCAGCTCATTGTTTGGTGGACTTAAAACATTACTGTAGCAAATTAATGAATTGGTGTTTAGGATAAAAATATATGTATAAGTGCTTCTTATTACCACTGAGACTGTCACAGTTTTGATATATATGTAATTATATATCAACATTGATTATATGTAAATGAGAGCAGTCGTGTCTTGTGAATTCAGCGATTTTCATTTTTCCTGTGTTTTTCTTTCTTTTCGGAAGCATTTCAATCATGTTTAACATTGATTTGTTTAGTATATAAGAGGGAATATTAAGATTTTATATTCCATGTGAGTCTGTATACATAAACATGTATATTTAATATTAATAAAATGACCTTTTTTAAACCGTTTTGAGAAGTTTTTCTTTGATCACCAAAGCAAAAGTGACTGTGACTTTAAAAAATGACTTTCTCTTTCCTCTTAAAGAAAAGAAAAGAAACGTGTATTATTATGAAAGTTTAGCCAGAATAAATCCTTAAACATTACACGTGTTAATATGAGACTGATATAGACCTGCTGTCTGTGTTAAGTTACATGCACTATTTCAACTCGTGACATGTAAACAAAGAAGAGACATGACTTGTATTTATACATTTTTGCAAAGTACTTTTTATGTAATATGATAAACAATAATAATGAATCATAGGGCTTACAGTATGTTGTATGAACTCTGGAATATTGTCTGGACTCACAAATCTAATGTTCACCAAGCGTCTTTCCAAGATAATAGACCACGTCCAGTATTAAAAACTAAACTGCTAAATCATGAGGATGTTTAATACATCTTTGCACACAGTGTTTTGATACAATAAATCAAATTGGGAATGCAACACTTGAACTCATATGAAGACTATTATTTTTGGAAGTGGAAATAATTTGTGGTTTAGTGTCTCTGCATTGCTGTCTGACTACAAAATATAAACATCGACATGTTTTAAACTCTGCAGAAGGACAAAATGACATTTTATTACAGCTTATTACATCCGTCACATGACCTGTTTGTCAGTTGGAGTTTATTCAGTTGTTCTTGCTCTGACTGTGATTGTTATTGTGATCACTTGTTATTAATAATGTATTGATTCTCACTAATTCTTTTTTTTCATCTTTCATTTGTTTTATCTAAAATAGCCTACTGTTTCTATACCTTCAGTTTTCCAGTTTTGTGGACATTCACACAAAGACCAGTCACTAGTCAGGTGCCTATAATCACATAGAAAATACACAGCATTTGACCACTGAATTTACAAAAATCATTTCAATTTTAAGAAGTGTTTTCTCTACATTTCAACATTGCATCAACTACTGATGAACACATTACTTTTTACTTTACTTTATGACTGTTTTTTGGGGGAACCTTGACAATCTAATGTTTAATGCTTTTCATGTTGTTAATATCACCAAATTGAATATATATTTTTTTTTTAGTATTTTTATATTAATATCTATAATAATATAAGACTATCTCATTGAAATTAATGTAATAAATGAGTTAGATCAAAAGTATTCTAAAAGTAGTCTGATTATATTTAGTAAAATGTTTAATGTAATGGATTATTAGTGGATCATTTTCGCCTTGTGTCAGCCTTCAGTATTAGATCATGGATTCAGGGACCAGGGATTATTTTTACACACACTCCACTCCACATGCTGTTCTCATTTTATTATTAATTTATTAAATGGAATAATCCAAATTAAATTCATATTTCAAAACAAAACGAAAATTCAGTAAATAAATGTAGCAAGTAAATCATGAAGTGGTAAAAAAAATGTATAGACCCCATTGTATTTGTAAAAAAAATTACCTTCTAATTTCCTCGACCCTGCCAATATGCGGTTATACTGTATATACATTTCTAAAGCCAACAGGTGTACAATAATCAAAACAAAATATTCATAAATTTAGATATAAATATTCACAATAATAATAATAAACACAAATTCACAACTGATTATAAATAAACAGCCACAAATTCATGTAATTTGGAATCAGTAACGGAGTAAAATGTGCAAGTTATCTACACAGTACTGTATATGTATGTACAGGTGCATCTAAAAAAATATATATATCGTGAAAAAGTTCATTTTTTCTCGTAACTTATTTCAAAAAGGGAAACTTTCATATATTTTAGATTCATTACATATAAAGTAAAACATTTAAAAAAAAATGTGTTTTGATTACAGCTAATGAACGTCAAAAATTCAGTATCTCAAAATATTAGAATATTTACATTTGAGTTTTAATAAATGACCATCCATACAGTATAAATTGTGGATATCTCTTGTTCTTTGAAACACAATAATGGGGAACACTTGGCAATGGTCCAGAAGATGATCATTGACACGCTCCACAAAGAGGGTAAGTCACAGAGGGGCATTACTGAAAGGGGGGGCTGTTCAAGGAGTGCTGTATCAAAGCATATTAAATGCAAAGTTGACTGGAAGGAAGACATTGGGAAGGAAAATGCGCACAAGCAACAGGGATGACCGCAAGCTTGAGAATACTGTCAAGCAAAGCCGATTCAAACACTTGGGAGAGCTTCACAAGGAGTGAACTGAAGCTGGAGTCACTGCATCAAGAGTCACCACGAGTTAGCAGCGCGCTGCATACTTACTGACTTGTGAGCGTCAGCCCGGGATGTTTCCAGCGTTGCTTTCTGTTTCCTCAGCTGGGCCTGTTTCCCAAGCAGCTCGTGGATCCGTCTCTCCACGGCCTCCAGCTCCAGCTGAACAGAATGCAGCTCGAACGTGTCCTCACCTGCACTCAAAGGTAGACACAAATCCACCATTAAAGCAAGTAACAGTGAAACAATGTTAAACGTGTGTAAATAGGGTATTAGCTGTGTTATGGCGCTTTTCCATTGCATGGTACGGCACGGTACAATTCAGTACGGTTCACTTTTGGGGGGGTTTCCACTGGGTACTGTACCTGGTACTTTTTAAGTACCACCTCAGCCGAAGTTCCATGCGATCCGTACCGTTACCAAAACGTGACGTGTAAACCCTGCTCATCACTGATTGGCCGGAGAAAATCGTCATTACTGCGACACGAGACCCAACATAGACCCGCTAGATTTAAATCAGCACCGCCAGCGAAGGATCGGACTCAACTTTTGTTTGAACAAACGCACTTTTTGTATCAACCAAAAAAAAGCTGTTTCGTGGTCTGTTGAGGAAGTTCAGACGTTCCTCTCGTTGATAGCCGAGGAGCAGATCCAGTGAGAGCTGAATAGAAAAAGCCTTATGTATAATTTTTTTTTTGGGGGGTAAGTCCCAGGTTTTCTCGAGGCCTCTCCATTGCTGTTAAAAACATCCACATGCTGAGAATGAATAACACAATTCCGTCGATATGCTCCTTTGTTTGTGGCGTGTTTACGATGATGTCCCCGCAGTAGAGCCGAGTCGTATCACGCAGTGGAAAAGCGCCATTAGTGGGCTGGCAGCCATGATGCTAACGGGCTATAATGCTAATTCAAGAGATTCAAGATTCAAGAAACTTTATTGTCATACCAGGGGGGTATTGCACAAAAGTAGAATTAAGAAAGCCAGGATAACAGAACAGTCGCGGCTTGACCTAGTTTAATCAGTGCATCCTGGCTTAATCCGTTTCCGTTTGCTGAGCCAGGATGAGCAGCGGATATGTCAAGCCAGGTGTATATAGTTTGGATAAATGCACGTTCACGGCATTCTTAAAAAGATCACGAAATCGATCACAGAATCACCGATGCAAAAATGGACAAAACCCGTGCGGCATACTTTTCGCCTAATGAGCAACAGCTTCTTATGGAAACGTATGAAGAAGTGAAACATATAATATGTAAAAAAGGCAATACAGCTGCTGTAATAAAGCAAAGAGAGAATGCCTGGCAAACAATAGCGGACCGATTGAATGCGTAAGTAGTCCAAATAACCAGTGCTCCACTGAAACCCTCATAATTACAATTCAAGGAGTTACTTGTCATTTTCAAAAATAATTGTATACTTTGCCTTAAATGTGACCAGTGGACATGCATTTAACATGAAGAATAATTGCAAACACCTACCCACTATGTGCATCTATTTGATCTATTTATTTATTTATGTCTATAATCTGTTTAATCTTTTAATCTTATCTATTTGTATGTAGGTTTTGTTTCTAATTGATTTGATGTAATCTATAATCAGATAATTTGCTCTATTTTTATCCATATAATCTAGTTGATCATTTGTATCTATCTATTCCTCTTAAAGAACAAACATGTCTGGCCAAAAAAGGACTTGGCAGCAAGTCAAGATTAAATACAAGAATATTTTGCAGGCTGGTAAGTGACTTGTTTGCGGAGAACATAGGTGACATGTTTGCTGACATTTTATTGTCTGTGCTGATTTTAGCAATAAAAAAAAAGTCATATATCTGGTGCGGGGTGGCCCTCCAACCCAAGACTTCACCACAGCAGAGGAGCTGGCCCTGGACTTAAATAAAGAAGCCAGTGATTGAAGGGATCCAGGAGGGACAGCCACTGACTCTGGCCCAGCAAGGGATACTGGCCTCTTCATACCAGGTACATTATTGCCATACTACTGCACATGGAAAATATTGAAATCCATATATATTTTGTTATGTGGACTGTGTGACTTTGCCTTACCTTGCAGTGGCTGGCTACACCCTTACACTTTTGGAGCCACCAGACTATGATTCGCCGGTGAGTACTCTTTATTAAATCATAGGCTTTGCATGTCCTGTCAAAAATATCAATACAAGTATTGAATATGGCAGAGGGTGCAGTGGAGTGCACTTCTGCCGATGATGAGACCGTGTCGCTGGACTCCAGAAGGCTCGAGGTATCATGTCATTTTGTGGAAATAGACACATTTTTTTAAGTTCATAATAGATAAGAAGTCAGGGAAGTGGTACTAATAGAAAATATCATTTGTTACAGGATCCTGACATTGGGCAGCCTGATAAGCAGCCTGGTAACATAGTGAGTATTGCCTAAAGTAAATTTGCATTATGCAAAAATTCTGCTATGCTAACTAAAAGGTGTTCACAGAATTCACAAACTGTCAGATATCTCTACACAACACATCTTAAGAGACAGATCGAGCTGACAGAAGTCAAGATTGATGTGAACAAAAGAAAGCTGCAGGACATGGACCTTGAGATGCAAATTAAACGCAAGACACTGAGGAAACTAGAACTGGAAATCCAGAAGTAAGTGACTTCAGTTCATACTGTAACCATGACTGTAACACAATGTATTAATCATCATCATTTTCTCTCCAAAGCTCCAAGCTGACAAGTGATAACAACAATAATAATAAAAATATTCCAAAACCATTGTGGTCTTGTAACTTTTTATGAATGTCAAGTACACTTTATAGTTATTGATCCAGTGAAGTGGAACTAGAATTTGGGAAGATAACCACAGTGTGTGCTACCGATGCCAAATAAAATGCATGTACACATGAAAAAGTTATATAGCCTACATTATCCTTTATTAAGGGATGGGCTAAATCAAAACTAAATTAACTGAAATAATTTGCAATGTATTGTTCTCTAACAAGTCTACCATTTCTGTTATCTGGGAATATGGCAGCATTGTCCCAATCAACATCCAAAGCAACTCTGGGAGCCCTTTCTTTTCTTAGGCTGGCAATATTGTGCAGCACTGTGCAGGCAACAGTCACGTCACATGCTCTGTCTGGGGAGAATCGTGATTTCAGGAGGCCGAAGGTCATTTCAATTCGAGCCCTGGTTTTGGCATGGGCATGGTTGTAAGCTTGCTGTGCTGGGGTTTGGGGGTCTGTAAGGGGAGTCATCAGAAATGTCTCACAGGCATAGCCTTTGTCCCCCAGCAGCACACCAGAGAACTCACCTGCGAATACAAAACATAATTCTTACAAGTACTGTACTCTTGATGTTCAAGGTGCTTAAAAAATGGGGTGGCTTACCTAGAGAGAGTCTCTGGTGAATTCTACTGGCCCGAAAGATTCTGGAGTCATGGACTGAGCCAGGCCACTTTGCCTCTAAATTTGTGATAAGGCAGTCAGCATCACAGATCATCTGTAAAAATATATAGCCTATTAAGGTCATTTAATGCACAGAATAATTATGTAGCTGACAGTAACCATAACTCATTCTTACCTGAACATTGACGCTGTGGAAGGATTTCCTGTTAACATAATCTCCCTCATGTGCCCCTGAGGGGCGTTGGATACGAATATGGGTGCAATCCACTGTACCAATTACATTAGGAAAAGCTGTAACACAAAATAATGAGTGTCATACTGTGACTGTGCTAATGTAACATTTTGTAGTAATCTGTTATTATTCGTGTTACCTGCAATCTTGTAGAACTCCTCCTTGATGTGGATGAATCTTCTGTGACCAGGAAGGTGATAAATATGTGCACAAGAGATTTCAATGCCAGACTTACATTTCTTATTGTGCGGCAAATAGTGGCTTTATTGAGGTTTTCTGCATCACCGACAGAATACAGAAACATGCCACTTGCAAAGAATCGCAGTGCTATGCAGACCATCTGTGGGACAGTGAGAGCATGGCTCCGTGCTGTCCTGTGCTGTATGTTTGGACCCAGCAGCCTACACAAATATCTGATGCCATCACCTGAGAATCTGTACCTCTCAGTCAGATATTCATCTGAAAAGGCCAATGGGTCTGGCCTATCTCGGAAGACTCTTTCATGCCTGAATGCTCGTCTGAGTATTAAAATCCATTGTGAATAGGAAACACACACATCTTTAGTCTATATATACTACATATGGACCTCGTTACGGACTTAATTGAAACCACATTTGCAACTTCATGAGCCATTTCTTATCTCATCAACTGCAATAAAATATAATATATTGATATTTTTTCGCATTCAACAGTACATTTCTACTCTATACTTGCATATATAGATATACATAGTCTATATTCTATTTCTCATATTGTATAGTATAGTTCTTTTGCACTGTGTTGGCATTCATTGTGGACAGCAAAGTAATAATTGCTCAGGAAAATCTGCTTTCCTCACTGGGTGTATGACAATAAATGCTTTAAATCTCGAATAATATATATATTCATCAAACCTCTGACAGTGAAATGAACAGCAGTTTTCAATAATAACTAAAATAACAGTATGCATACTTAGATGAATGACAGTATATCTAGTATTTTAATGCAGGACCATGAAGTGACTAAAACACATTAATATCTAGTAGGATTTAGGGAGGAACTAGCGATAAATCACTAGGATTAATCTTAGCCTGGTTGTTAGCCTGCTCCGGACCAGGCTAGCTGCAAAGTGTAAATCTCCATAGTAACTTAATGTAGATTAATTTAGCCTCCCTTCATGCAACCGAGTCAGGGCTAAATTCAGACAGGATAACTGGAAAATCCCAGCTTAATCCCTTATCTTGCTTTTGTGCAATACCCCTCAGGTCAGTGTACATGTATGTGTGTATGTGTGTGCGTGCATGCACGTGTTTGGAAGGGGAGTGCCTACAGAGCATGGCTAAAGTTCAACAGTCTAACAGCTTCAGGAAATAAGCTGTTTCTGAGCCTGGTGGTCTTACTCCGGATGCTCCTCAGCCGCCTGCCTGCGGGGAGGAGTTGGAAGAGTCCGTGTGCGGGGTGATAGCGGACTTGGGAAATACAAATAAAACTCGTAATAACAAGGCGCTCTAATTGTTTTTGTTGCAGAATGCGATGGGGGATGTATTCACATGTTATAGAAATGAAAATGATGTTGTATAAAATGTATTTTAAGATAGAAAATAGACAATAAATAATTGACTTGACGGTGCTCAAACTCAAAACATCCACTGATCAGAACAAAGCAATCGATCTCGATTTGAAATTAATGTGCTTCTATATTGACTTCATTTTTAGAAAGGTCTATATACATGATGCAAGTGCAGCAGTCAGTCAGAGAACCCATGCGCCACAAGAAAATAGTTACTGTACTCAAAAATAGTCCAAATAAATTAGGAGAAGCAATGTAAAAAAAAAATATATATAGCAAACCCAAACATTCTATTGATCGATGCTCTCCCTCGGCATCATTAACAGCACTGCGGCTGCTGTGGAGTCATTCGATTCCTCGACACTCAGGACCTGTAACAGGACACTCACATCAACTCCTTTATGAATAAAGCCCTGCAGAGGTCATATTTCCGGGATGGAGTGGCTTCACCCACTGTCTACTGATTCCTGTGCAAACCCATTAATCAATACTGTGTGATCACAACTCTCACCTTCCAGTAACCCAAGCCTAACCCTAACTTACAGCACTACTGAGCACCAGAACAGTGTTGTGTATTGCACATGTTTTTAAACATACACAGCACTACTTACTCTTGTGTTTATTTGGCATGCACATGACTCTTATTCACATTCCTTTGCATTTGTATTTAACATACGGAACATGAATACATACACATGGTCTATTTTTGTATATTGTGTATTTTTACATATAGTTTCACTTTTAAAAGAATACTTATTTTATTCTTGTCGCTGTGCGCAGGAAGCTTCTGTCACCAAAACACATTCCTAACAAGCATACTTGGCTTATAAACTCATTCATTCTGATCTAGTTTTTAAAGAACAACCAGTAGAGTATGAGGCGCCCTAGGATTTAAATCAAACTTTCGCTTATCAACACACAAAAACATGTGCATATACACCTATAAACACTGCACATACATATAATCTTCCATGCATATACACCTATAAACACTCTACATATACACTTCTAAACACTTTCGCACATACATATACACTTCCATGCATATACACCTATAACACGCACATACATATAAACTTCCATGCATATACACCTATAAACACGCACATACATATAAACTTCCATGCATATACACCTATAAACACTCGCACATACATATAAACTTCCATGCATATACACCTATAAACACTCGCGCATACATATAAACTTCCATGCATATACACCTATAAACACGCGCACATACATATAAACTTCCATGCATATACACCTATAAACACTCGCGCATACATATAAACTTCCATGCATATACACCTATAAATACGCGCACATACATATAAACTTCCATGCATATACACCTATAAACACGCGCACATACATATAAACTTCCATGCATATACACCTATAAACACGCGCACATACATATAAACTCGCTGCACGCATACACACCCATAAATGCTTCAGCTGAGTATATACGTGTATGCAAGTGATTTCATATGTAGATGTGCGTGAACTTTTCAGTGTAAACGGAAGGCATTTCAGTGTAAAAGGAAGGCATTTCAGTGTAAAAGGAAGCAGCGGCACTTCCGGCGGCATCTCCAGATGCCGGGACATTTGAAAATTGAAAATTCTTAACGTGGCTTAATGCATTAAAACAGTGTTTTTAAAAGACCAAACCCAATAAACACATTATTAATAAAGCATACGATGTATAGACAAGCAGATCCAGAATAAGAACGTAATGCGTTTAATTACGCGTAAAGCTTAAGGAATACGCTAACCTGGCTTGCAACGTTATGTGGGTGTCGGAAGCTAAATAAATGTGGGTGGGTCCTTCCCCAGAAACAAACAATACTGGAGTATTTTACATTTTCTGTAGTCTGGTGCCTTTTAAAGAACGTGTCTATTCACACAAAGTGTAAATAGTCCGCCTTGTTTTACAGGTGTTATTTACTTTTGTCCACTAATGTTAAAAATAAAAAAAACATGGCTAGTTCTATGAGTTTTCAATGGCGTAAGAGGTAAAGCATGTACCATCAGTGTTAGTAACGCGAGAGACCCGAGTTCGCGTCCGCCTTTTTCCGAAATCATTCTCCCTCACATCTCTTATTATATTGGAAAGACAGTTGTTTTCAATAAAAAGTAAAATAAATAATCGAAAAGTTTAAATAAAGTATCGGGTAGGAGTGTATCGGAGCAGCAGGTACGCTCAATTGTTTACTTTGCTGTTTCATTTCTATGGACTCTGAATGAGCCAAGTGCAATAGATTTGAGGAAGCAGCAGTGTGGAAGCTGTAGCTAAATGAAGTTTAATTTATTAATTTATCATTCGTCATGTCGTGTGGAATTGATTTGAATGACGGCGTTCTGAAAAGTGCACAGACATGAACGAGAGACGGTAAAAGTGGATCTCAAAAAGTCCAATAATATTCCTGTCCCACCCACACAATGGTTCCGACGCCCAAACGACATTATTATTAAAATACTATACTAAATAGGCCTACATACTATGTACAGTACATCATTATTTATTATTAATAACGTTTTTATTGCGTTTCGTATTTTAAAAACACTGTTTTAATGCATTAAGCCACGTTAAGCGTTTTAAAGTTTCCGAGCATCTGGAGATTTGCCTAGTGGGCAAACTGACTGAATGTATTTGAATATATTTGCCAATATCTCGCTTTAAACAATACTTCCAATATTTCCCTTACTGTACGTACAGTAAGCCTACACAAGAATTTTACATGAAAAATTGGATTTACATACAGAAATGTGTTATTTAAATAATTGTGTACTGTTGTGTACATCTCTATGAAGGGATATATAGGCAAACAACTCACTGTAAATCACTATAAAAGTAATACAAGCTTTACAGTTTGACAATGTGTTATTTTAAAAGTATTTTGAAATAAAATACATCGGACATTTTAACCCAGTCGGTGGAATTGTCAGACGGTCCCTTAACCATCGAGCACAATATGCTTCAACATTTTCTCCAGTTTTAATTTACTGCTACAATACACGTTTAAAAAATTAATATGCCACAACTTTATTTCGACATCATTTTTTTTAAACCACCAAACTCAATAAACACATTATTACTAAATCATGCTATACTGTACATAGTTTGATCTTATAATGCGTTTATTGGGTTTGGTCTTTTAAAAACACTGTTTTAATGCATTAAGCCACGTTAAGAATTTTCGATTTTCAAATGTCCCGGCATCTCCATCTCCGGAAGTGCCGCTGCTTCCTTTTACACTGAAATGCCTTCCGTTTACACTGAAAGTTCACGCACATCTACATATGAAATCACTTGCATACACGTATATACTCAGCTGAAGCATTTATGGGTGTGTATGCGTGCAGCGAGTTTATATGTATGTGCGAGTGTTTATAGGTGTATATGCATGGAAGTTTATATGTATGTGCGCGTGTTTATAGGTGTATATGCATGGAAGTTTATATGTATGTGCGAGTGTTTATAGGTGTATATGCATGGAAGTTTATATGTATGTGCGCGTGTTTATAGGTGTATATGCATGGAAGTTTATATGTATGTGCGAGTGTTTATAGGTGTATATGCATGGAAGTTTATATGTATGTGTTTATAGGTGTTTATAGGTGTATATGCATGGAAGTGTATATGTATGTGCAGTGTTTATAGTGTATATGCATGGAAGTGTATAGTGTATATGCATGGAAGTTTATATGTATGGAGTGTTTATAGGTGTATATGCATGGAAGTTTATATGTATGTCTTGGCGTGTTTATAGGTGTATATGCATGGAAGTGTATATGTATGTGCGAGTGTTTATAGGTGTATATGCATGGAAGTTTATATGTATCTGTGAGTGTTTATAGGTGTATATGCATGGAAGTTTATATGTATGTGTGCGTGTTTATAGGTGTATATGCATGGAAGTTTATATGTATCTTGAGTGTTTATAGGTGTATATGCATGGAAGTTTATATGTATGCGTGTTTAGAAGTGTATATGTATGTGCGAGTGTTTAGAAGTGTATATGCATGGAAGTTTATATGTATGTGCGAGTGTTTATAGGTGTATATGCATGGAAGTTTATATGTATGTGCGAGTGTTTATAGGTGTATATGCACGTGTTTTTTGTGTGTTGATAAGCGAAGTTTGATTTAAATCCTAGGCGGCGCCTCATAGTAGAGGGCAATAATACCAATCATACACTGCTCCAGTGGGAAACACCGAACATCCCCAGATGCTGAGCTCACCTCTGATGCTTTCTGGTTTGTTGAAGTCTCGCTAAACGTCAGAACAACACAGAACCTCCACAATGTAAGTATTCTTCTTTTAAAATCTATGTCTTTGTGTTATTATATCAGTTGTTGTGTTTATGTTCGTGGGAAATTAAATCTGTAAATTAGTAACATGTTAATAAAAGTGTCCATTGATTACGATAAGAAAAGTGGTTATGATTTTCACTCCTGCACGGTTATTGTAGGCTAATTATTAAATTGTTGATGATAAGATTGTTTTGTGGCAGGTTACTGAATTTCCAAAACCTGTAGTTTGTGTATTGGGTTGACTGATCATTCTGAGTATAATTTCATAACTCTAAGATTGAGATTTAAGTTTTGATTTCTTATCGGACATTTAAGATCCACGTGTATTAAATATTAATGTTAAAACGGAAGTGGTCAGTTGTATAGCATTGCATCATTCAGCCAGGCATTGTATTGGTGTATAAATGTCTTTATTATGTGTGTGTTATGTAACAGCTGTCTGTATTCTCATCAGGTTGAATCTTCTGCTGCTTCTGCTGCTGTTTTTCTTCATCTATCTTAGTGGTCAGTTTATAAAATCTAAATTGTTTAGTTTTTCAGTTCCATCTAGTCGATTTCTTTTTTTTGCACCACTAAGTCAAGTTCTTTTGTTGACATTTGTGTATTAAAGGTGCTTTTTGTGGAGTGTAATTTTCACATTAATTTTTTGAAGGTAAGTGTTTGCAATCAATGTATTTTAGCTACATTTTAAACAAAGAAATTAGGTTGACTTTCAACATTTGTATTGATATATTTAGGCTAAATGTAGCTGAAATACAGTGTTTGCAACCACTTAACTTATAAATGTATGATCTTTTTTTCAGTGTGCCTGCCGAATGTTGCGCATGCGCGACTGAGACGACTCGTTCTTCCCGAGTCACATTAAAGATTTGTTCAAGAACGACCCATCACTATTGTGAATTTGGACTGCAATACCTATACAGCACCTTTAATGGTGGAAATTCCCCAGCATATTGACATCATTGTCATGACATCACTGACGTATGCATACAGTTCATTTATTATTAAACATGGTTTGGTCAGGGAAGAGGTTTGTTTGTGAACTCTGAAGACCAATAACACACTCAGCTGTCTCATAATATGAACAGTTCTGAACGCTAACGATATTGAAAATAATTAGCTAGGATTTAAACACAGACGCTTTTATCCAAAGTGACTTACAATACATTTAAGCTATACATTTATTTTATCAGTATGTGTGTTCTCTGGGAATTGAACCCACAACCTTTTGCGCTGCTAACGCAATGCTCTACCACTGAGCCACAGGAACACACACATTCTAATACTGTACTGTTTTTGAATTTTGTATACATTTCACGGGCAATGGTTTATGGCTTGAACCTAAAATGGCTACGACCTAAATCGTTACATTCATTTCTGATGTTAAATCTTGGAGAAACTCCACCATCAGTTCACAACTGTTGAATCCACTTGAATGTGTGGTGAAATGTCTTGAGCAAAATAAAAAGCACAAAAATAACTCTACTAGAATATTTTATGGTGACACTGATTACAGAGAATGAACAGAAACACATTTATTTTTCCGTATTGATACTTTGTATTGAATGAATCTGTATTTGCAGGAACCTCCGCTATACCCGTGACAGGAAAAAAAGGAGGCGACGCCACTCTGACATGTGAATACGAGGCCAGAGAGATTTCAGATATTCGTTTCATTCGGCACAGAAGACGCATACACTTTGCTGTCCTCCCTGTTTGTCCGAATGAAGAAGATAAACGTGTGCGTGACCGAGTATGTAAAAAAGAAGCGTGTGACGTCGTCATCAAGGATCTGATCTTCAGTGACGCGGGGAAATACATTTTCAGATTCGATTACAGAAATGCTCTGATGGAGCTGAAATACCAACTTCATATTTCTGGTAAAGTCAAAACTGATCAAACCATAAGTATGCGCATTTCTTTTAGTAATTATGTGGCATTGCATACTGGTCTGTAACCATCAGAGTCATGCTTATAGCCTTGATTGATTGAGACAGTAATAATACTTTGTGTTTCTCCTCAGATGAGGTTTCTGTGAAGATCGGTGAGCAGCTGAAGTTGGATGTTCTGTTGTCAAACGCTGATAAAGTGCAGCATCAGAGCAGAAGAAGCACCGGCTGGACGGAGGTCTGGAAGAGAGGCCATGGTGTTCAAAATGATCAGCTCTATGACAGAGATGGAAACCTGAGTATCACTAACTTTACAGCCAATGATGCAGGAACTTACAGAGTTTTGGACCCTGAAGGAGAACTCTTGATCACAGTGACTGTTGTTGAAGGTGAGAGAAACTCAGGATACATGGAAATATTATTTTTAAAGCGTTATTCACGTTGAACTACCTAACCTTTTATTATCTTGTACAGAATCTCAGTCAAGGATAGATTGGACAGTGATGCTGAACAACACAGTAAGTAAAAGAAGAGGCACTGAGAGCTTTACTAAACCTTTAAACAGTGAGCTTGAAACAATAAAAGGTGTCTCCCTTCCCTCTGTAGATCACTGGATTGGACCAGCCGGGCCGCCTGTGTTTTTTTTGGCTGGGTCTTTGGTGGTTCTGCCTCTTTTAAAAGAACAAAGATACACCGATGTATCCGAAGAACTATAGTCATGACTGTTAAACAGTATGTTCTATATGGCATGAATATAATCCAGATGTGCTACAGCTGCCATATTGTCATGTGATCTATGATCCCGGAAGTCGTAGGTCATCCAGGTACTTTTCGTCTGCTGTTTTATGAGTACTACGCCCTATCTGGACAGTAATTATTTCTCATGGGGACGTAAGTTTTTTTCAGCTTACAGGGGTTAGACAGTGATTTTATTGCTGTCCAAATCTAGAATGTCAGTATTTTTCCAGCACTTGTATAACAATTCGCTTACCAAATAACCTACTGTTTCTTGACAAACAAAAAGATCATGTGGTACTTTCACTGCCGTCCAAATCCACATCTCTAGAGTTTACAAGAAGGGATCAATTAAAAATGCACTGTTTAAATAATTGTTGACCACTGCTGAACTCTGTACTGTAACTGTTGTGCTTCGCTGTAATTTGCATGCATTTTAAAGATGTACATTTTTACTGAAATGCTGGAAACAATATTCAGTGCTCAGGAGCATCAGTTAAGAAGGAGCTGTTAAGAACAAAAAGAAGAGAAGAAATACACACATTTCTGACGTATTTATTTATTTATTTAAATCTATTAAGTGTGCTTTTCCTGTGTATTACTAGATTTAACCCTTGTATTATGTTTAAAAATAAAAATCTGTACAGTGTCTGCTGTGCAGGTCAAACTGAGCCCAGTGGATTCAGTGTACTTCTCTAAAATCATCACTTCTTCTCAAAAAGCACTTCATTTCAGACTGAAATCATCAGAGATCTGGTTCAAAACAAACGTCAGCCGCTCTAAACACCATGCAGTCATATGTGGAACCAGACAGCTAGGAGAAACACAATGTTTGATGGACTTCTCTCTTATTATTTGTCCTTCTGATTAGTGTGAAAGTTAAGTTATGATCATTACAAATATGCAAGTGTGGGTACAGCCATATGACAATGTGACAGTGGAAGGTTCAGTACTTATACTAAAGTTGGTCATCTCATTTCTTTCTACGAGACTTATTATGACACTTTTAAGTCAATACACCTGCTAATACCGTCTTAACATAGTGGCTGAGTTTATGCAACTAGACATTGGTTTGTGAGGTCAGCAACTGTTTTTTGCAGCTTAGTTTCAAAAAATGCTCAGAAAGATTTACCGCTTCTAGTCGCGACTCAGGAGGCGTTGGAAACCCAGCCATATTCGTTTCTACATGACAAATATTGCATCTAATTAATTAGTGAAGAGAATTTCAGATCATTTTACAGACTCAGACCTTTTAGTCTCGTTCAGAAAAATGAACAAATGTTTTTTCGAGTCATTTTAGCAAAATATAATTAAAATACTACTCACGCAAACGTTGATCACACAACAAACAAGACAAAAATATAATGCTATGAGAAACAGAAAAGATTAATTCATTGTTTACCTGGGTCTTTAGTCATTGATTAGCTCAGCTCATCATACGACAGCCCTATAACCTTAACCTCTGCAGCCTGAGCCGGAAGGAGAATTGATTAGTTCACCTTTCAAGTCTTCAGGTTTTTCGAGTCTGCACGACTCATAGGTTTAGCTTACGAGGCTGTCACGTGATGAACGAACGACTCGAAAAACCCAAAGACTCGAAACAGGTGAACTAATTCAAGTGCATGCGGCATGCGTGACTGAACGAATCACTCCCCGAGACGACTCGTTCTTCACGAGTCACATCAAAGATTTGTTCAAGAAGTTCAAGAACGATCTCATCCACTTCTGTATTCAAGAAAATACAGCGCAAGCATCAAAGGAAGCAGAGAGTTTCCGACTCGACTTGAGTTTTCGCTTACAGCTTCTCCCACGACTATAACGCCTAGTTCACTCTAGAGGATTTTAAGGCTGATTTAAGCCGATTTGCAAGTTAATCAAATCAGGTCGGGCTGTGATCGGGGCAAAATCAACGGGTGATCGGTGCTCGATCTTTATGTGTGAACTTATCAACGATGCATCAAAGAGTCTTGCTGACACATTGCCAACATCTCGTCGATGGCAAACAAATATCTGGACAGGTCAGCTGACTCGACGTCGCGTGGTGTCAGGTTCTATAGTCTTTAGACGCGTTCGACTTCAAGCAGCACTGCGCAGAATGATCACTGTATGCCATCAAAGTACTGTGAGAGTGATTCGCCTGCTCTCTTATCGCTCTCGCAGTACTTTGAGTTTATACAGTGATCATTCTGCGCATCGCTGCTTCAAGTCGAACCTGCCTATTGTCAGGTGTTGCGACGAGCTACAGCCAATGAGAGCAAGGCATGGGATGAGGTCAGCGGAAGAAAAACAGCAGAAGCAACATGGTTTTAAGAAAACTTTAGACACAATAAATAGAGCGAGATTTTTCAGGACAGATCATTGTGCAAACAGCTCGCAGTGCAAACACCACAACGACTTAGTGTGTATTTACACCTGTCTTGTTTGGTTCGATTGAATTGAACTGAAATTCGTTTCCCCCCTTGGTGAGGATCTTTTGGACGGGTGTGAATACAGCAATCACACTCGGGTGTGGACCAAACAATCATACCGAGACTCAACTGAAGAGGTGGTCTCGGTCCGCTTCCAAACTAACTCTGGTACGGTTGAATGGACAAATATTAATCAAGAGAAAACGGTCATTGTGCCGCATACCAAGAGGGTCAAATATACACAGGCTATAATACACAAATATAAAGAAAGTACATCAAAATGTTCGTCTTGGCGAGTATTTACATATAGACATTAATGTGTTTACCGAGTGAACATACACAGTCTGAGAATAAATGGATGTGTGAAGTCTGAGATCTGCTAGTGAGCGACGCCTCGTGGTACCATCACAGAGAGGCGCAAAATCACTCTCCAGAACATTCTCGTTCACCGTTCCTGGCCGGTGGAATGATCTTCCCACCCCCATCCGGAATACTGGATCCCTGTCAATCTTCAAGCAACAACTGAAAACTCATCTCTTTCAACTCTACTTGACTTTAATAAAAAAAAAAAAAAAAAAAAAACTTTTTTTCTCTTGCTAGCTTGTACTTATTTGAACGATGTCTGAGACTTGGTGTTACGAGCATTTCCTCTGTATGTTTGCCTCTTCAAGATGAATCGCTTTATGTACTCCCAATTGACCTTATGCACGGTTACTTCCTGGTTGTAGATAAGCCGGCTCAGTCATTTCCGGTCAACTGTACTGTGCTGCAAGAGGAGCGTCCTGTGCTTGGTTTCTCTACATAATCCATTCACAATCAGGAGAAGTTTTGTTTGTCTAAGATGACCAAACGTCCACGTATTCCATTTCAGGAATGACAAAAGCGAATGTTAAATTTACACGAGTGAATCCGTTAAATTATGCGGCGAGTCATTGCTATGATTGACAGAGGCAACGGAATTAATTCAATGTCAAAATAGAGCTGTGCATTAAGTGATTCAGACTCAATTCAGACTAACAAAACTACAGCTCTCTGTTGGATCAAACTTAAACGATGTAGTTACTAAATTCAATCTAAACATTTCAAAATATTGAATGCATTATTATTATACCAAATGATTTATTTTGTATTTAAATAATTCAGCATAGGCTGTTGTCTGGCCTAATTTATGTATTTATTTAAATGACAAGTGACATTGTGTGACTTCCTGCACTTGCTATACTTTATACTTTAGTGCGATAAAGTGCTAAATTTGTTGTAATATTTATCTGTTGTAAAAATAAATCAGAAGACGAGAAAAAACTAGGCAGTTTATATATGGCAGCTTCAGCCAATAAAGGATCCTATACTGCCATCTCCTGGTTATAACGGTAATTTAAAAAAAAATTGACACGTTTTTGGCACATTTCTTCATAATTGAAAAGTGAACCTTTAAAAAAAGTGAATTTTACTGCACAGATTTGAGAAATAATAAAGGCTTTACATTTTTTTCTAAGATTTTAAAAGTGTTCATTGTCTGAAGTCTGAAGGTAAGATATTGATTATCGAGAATCACATTACATGTCGTTTAAGAGATTATCATAACTGCCTAAACTGTTAAGATGGTGTTTATTTGCCAGCATTTAAATGTAGTAATGTGTATGTATGGGTATTCCCCCAAGACTGCGTATACAATAATATGTTCTTTAATAACATGAAACTGTGTGTTAATGCCGCGGTCATTATTTACGGCGTTGCAATGAGTTTTTTCTCCGATTCTGATTAAAATTAGGCAGGAGAGGTTTCTGTGAGAGTCTCTACCTATATACAGCACATATAAAATGAGCTTCACCGGAAGTTTACGAGCTGGCGTATCTTTATCCGGAAGTTCTAAAAAGCGCTCCGTGCATATGGTCAATTGTAAGTCGCTTTGGATAAAAGCGTCTACTAAATGACTATATTAGATCTGTGTATTCGCACCTCAAGCCCTGCGGTCAGCACTATTCTTCGAAACGACAGGGGGCGAGTAATAGTCCTCCCGGAAGATGAGACGTAGTGGTTTTCCGATAGGCTACAACCAACGTCACTTTATTTTTTCGTCTTTTTTTATGCTTTATTTAGTAACAATCCACACATGTAAAATTAATAACAGCAAGAAGTCAATAAAAATATTACAGATACAGTCTAATTAAATAATTACAAAAAACTGTTTAATAAACACAAAAACGAAGAACTATATACAGAGGGTATTGAAAACAAATCTATATCTCTAATTCAGGAGCGTAGCCAGAAAGGAGACTCTGGGTGTGCATCAGAAAAACTGGGTGTGCCACATTTATTGTCAGATTAATGTGCAAAAAAACAAAAAAACATGCTTATTGGGTATTAATATGTTAGTTTAACCATTTCATTTTGTGTGCTACATGTGTCTGTTAACCTATTCTCTGTTTTGGATGTCTTTGAAAATCACTATTTTATATCTGCAACAAAGTGAGTGTGTGTGTGTGTGTGTGTGTGTGTGTGTGTGTGTGTGTGTGTGTGTGTGTGTTAGCATGCGTGCTGTATATTTAGTATTATTAAACCTTTCATTTCTGCGTATGTCTGTGTTTGTATGCTTACTGTTTATTAAGCATTTTTAAACCTTTCATTTCTGCGTGTGTGTGTGTGTGTGTGTGTGTGTATGTGACAGAGAGAGAGACAGTTTTAATGAATTCTCCATTGTGAATGTGTTCTATTGTCAGCCCTGCATTTCACATTGGCCTACCAGGGGTCTCCAACCCTGCTCCTGGAGAGCTACCGTCCTACAGATTTCAGCTCCAACCCCAATCAAACACACCTGAAGCAGCTAATCAGTCTTCAAGGCTACTGGTTAATTTCAGACAGGTGTGTTGGAGCAGGGTTGTAACTGAAATCTGCAGGATGGTAGCTCTCCAGGAGCAGGGTTGGAGATCCCTGATATAAACTCTTAAAAAGAGAAGACTTGCAAAGAGTATTGTCACCTGTCATTTATTTCAAATATCTATATCTGCAACAAAATATGTGTGCATGTCCGTATATGAGTGTGTCTGTGTGTGTATCTGTGTAAGCAAGCTTAATGATTATTAATATGATAGTTTAACCATTTAATTTCTATTTATGTGTGTGTGTGTGTTTCTGTGAGCCTATTGTCCATTTTCGATGAGTTTCACTGTCAGCCATGTTGGCCTAGACCCTAAAAGCATACCACCTTAGGCCTTAAAATTCTGAACCCTGGTTATCGCTGCTTGCAGCTATATTTTTTGTTGTTGTTGTGTTTTCCATTTTTCTCGCTCAAGAGGGTCACCGACAATCACATACAGTATAACCTACAACAGCTCTTTAACTGCGCTCTATCAAATGCGCTCATTGTAGCCTAATCATTAACTACACACATCATAAACCCCTTTTAGGCAAGTACAATTTAAGTCACATATTTGAATAAGACTAAACTCCTATTTAACCTGATGATCACAGGTTTAATAAAAATACATTTTAAGTCTAATTATAACACCGCATTTCCACGGTTATTCAAACAACGAACAAATTATACAGTGAGCAAAGCACATTTACTTTATCAAAGAATAATCATTGACTTCAGTGACTAAGGCTATGTAAAAATCTATTATGTAAAAACAGCTGTAGCTGCTCTACTAAATAAAAACAAAATGCTTTTAAATAATCCCTCCTTTTTTAAATCATTAACATTTTGCACATCCTGCAAAAGTTGACTTAAACTGTACATGGGCCTACATATAATGTTCCTTTGAAATTACTTTTGGTGGAATAAACAATCTTGAATAGATGTCTTGCAAGACACATTAGAGAAAGCAGTAAAATATTTGTTATACATTACATTCAGGATCGCCAACAACAGAGCACAGTACATTTAATGGTGCCTGTTAGCTGCTCAAAGGGCGAGACGGCGTGGTCTGGCCTTGAATGCCTCAATTATGTTATTATTATTTATTTATTTTTGAAAATAATTAAAAAATTTAATTAAATTTTAAATTAACAAATATTGTAAGCACTGCTTAAATCTGTAAATTGTGAGGTCCCGGAACAAAGCGGGGTAATGAAACCGTCCGGCAAGTTTTTTTAATATTATTATTGAACTTTCAAAAATACAAAATTCAACAGGCAGTTCATATATATATATATATGCTTTTATTTATGTAGGCTACACAGAGAAACAATACATAGAGAAACAAGATGCGCTTTTTGCCGTCTCGTGCAGTCTCCGTGAAATGGAGCGCGTGCAGCAATGAACCGGATACTTTATTAAACGAACGAACCAAAAAATACAAATCTTTAATTACGTAGTCGGAATGAAAAGGTGCATTTCTTTATTAAAGTCAGCGTCGCATTCTGCAACTTTATCTTTTCAGCCGACACTGACTGAGAAGAAATCACTAGTTTATTAACGAATAATTAAAATGTTTTATTTTGCCTTTCCCCCCAACATTCATAATCATTAGTCTACTTTTGCCGTTGCACGCTTTAGACGTGCGCTTGGGCGCGGAATAGGCTATATGCCTATATATTAAAGGATGGTTAGTAGCCTAAATTATTATATTAATCAATTTATGTGTGACTAGTGAAAACTTTAGTCGGGGACAGGCCTTCTTGGCACAAGGAACCGATCATTTTTGAAATAAAATGCTGTCAATTCGAAAAGTGCGCCTGCTAATCACGTCACGTTATATTGCAATGCAGAGTTATGAATGCGTAATAATAAGTACAATGTTTTTAATTTATTTCATTTCTTATGGGTGCAATGACAGTGCTTTGGTCTTTCTTGGTGGTGCTGAAGCATCTGCTAGCCCCTCCTTTGCGCTGCCCATGTTTATTACGATTAAAAAAATAATAATTCTGCATCTGTTTTTAGGTGTGCCAGCTGCCACTGTGGGTGGCACCGGCACACCCTGGCACACCCGTGGCTACGCCCCTGCTCTAATTACAAAATAAATAGTCCTTAAAAAGGATAAGATTTCAAGGCTTTAAAACAACTTTTTGGCCTTAGCATTCCTTGCATCCTCCCATGCTTTAAAATACTGACAAAGCTCAAATTTAAAATGCACAAAACTAGGTGTACTTTTTGCCCATCGACATTTATGAATGTGATATTTCCCAAACACAATAAACAAATTAAGAAAACGAATTTTCTTCTCTAAAGGCTTAAAAAAAAAGTCCCTTTCGAGAAAAGTCAATGCCTCCGGGCAGCTCAAACAAGACCAAGTCCTATCTAAATGAATGGGGGAATCCTGAAATAAAAAAAAAACTGCTCTATGAACTCACGATTAAATTAAATTTTTAAAATCAGCAACAAAATCTGAAATGAACTGCCCTGTGAATGTTGTATCGTATGCTGAAATAGCATTTAAAAAGCTTATTTTTTCAGGCTAGACCAGCCAATGCGCATGCACAGTTGTAATGCACTTATGACTGCGCTTGCACATCAGCTGCTCCAGCCTCAGGTTTCTATATATAGCTTTTAGTCATGTGACCGCCTCGAAGACTTGGAGGGCAAAGCATCCATTGAACTGCAGGACAAGCCTCTAAATTTCCCTTCGTTTCCCAGTCGCAAATATTTAGATAACCTCGCAAAAGAATAAAACAAAGAACAAAATGCAAGTTTTGGCCATTTGTAATCCATATTAAGCACCCGTGGCAATATTTCAATCATTAAACAGTAGGGCTGTAAAATTGTCTGAAAAACTACATTCACATTTTTTACAAAAATATGATCAAAATTCGAATTATATTTGAATTTAAAAGGCATAAATTCAGTTAGGAAAAAATTAAAAAGCACAGACTAGGCTAATTGAGTAAAAAGGCTATTTTGATTACTCCATTAGTCACTTTACAGTTAGTGCTATCATACAAATACACTTACTTGTAGGTTTAAAATGTCCGACTACAAACATTTCACCCAAATGTATGTTTTAGTCATAGATATTGCGCTCCTATTTCATTGCGCTCTGTCTGTTTGGCGCGCGGCGGTGGCGCGTTCAGAACCAAGTCTGTGAAGTTTAGCGGAGAATCGCAAAAGCTCATGCACTTCTTCTGACAGCAAAATGGAAATGTTCCATGGCATTCTAACATTTACAGATGTAGAATATACCTGTGAAATGTAAGTCATGCATTTAGGAAAAGAGCACATAGCTCAAACAGCGCGTCTCTGTCAGCGCCGCTTTAAACTCAAAGATTCATCATTGCTGATACACGTTATTTAATACATTTAATCCTATGATCGCAAGGTTCATGTTTACGCTGTTAATATGCACGTTCGCTAGCAAGCTAGTGTCTTAATCTAGTAATTACATGTTTTTTTTTAAATTGAACTTACTTTGATTGTACATGTCTTTGTGCTCTCTTGTGTGAGACGCGCGTGCAACGATGATAATGTCCCTCTAAAATGCAACATATATGCGTTCTGTGTGAACAGCTTGGTTTCAGTTTTGACGTAAACAACATATCCACATTGATATTCTCTTTTTCCGCAATATTTTGAATGTGCAGCACCGCATCAAGTGGGCAGGCAAAAAAAAAAAGCATTAAAATTTCAACGACACCTCGTCATCCCATTTTGTGTGCCACGGTGTTAGGAAGATGTGCAAAACATGACCCAAATGTGTACGCAAAGAAAGGGGGCGTGATTTGTATTCTCGCTGTAGTGTTGTTGGTGCCATGTCCTGGAGACGTTGTGTTTCGCTGTGAAAGTGAAACTACTTTGTTTGGGCTTTCAAAAGAAGACACAACTAGAACTCAGTGGTTAAGTTGTATTTCCAACAGTGTTCCAGAACAGTTCAACCCAAATATTAGAGTGTGTGCAGCGCATTTTACGGAGGACTATTTCCTGAACCTGGGAGTAGTCTACAATGCTGGCTTGCACAAAGGCTGTTTCTATAAAGTGGGGCAATTCCAGCTTTGCAAGGACAGTCTGGCGCTTCTGACTCACAGCCTGTAAATATGTTTTCATATTTGAAGAATTTGCCACTGATGATTCCAATGTGATTTTTGAGCAGTGTATAGTAGTGCTTGTTGTTTCTCCGAACACAAATGCAGACATGGTAATGTTTAGGTATAAACAACAGTATAAGTTATTATAATCACTAATTATGTCCCCACTGGATGCAACAAATGCCTCGTTTATTATGGGTTTTATTGTTTATGTTGTCGCGCCGGGACACGCATCACATCACGGTAAGGGGCGTAACATTTCCGTCTCACGCTTGAGGTATTCGGCCAATCACAACGCACCGGATAGCTGGCCAATCAGAGCATGCCTCGCTTCTCAGAACGATGAGCTTTGTAAAACACAACGCGTTTCAGAAAGATGGGGCATAGAGGAGCAACAATAATGTGGAAAATAATGTGTTTTTTAACCTTTAAACACATTGCATGACATCAAATACACAAAATAATGTTATTTTTAGCAACGTCATATGACCCCTTTAATGGTTCAGTCTTTTCCTTATAATGCTTTTCTATGGGAAATCATTTAATGTGAAACTTTGCACATCGTGTTTATATTCTGGGTTCATCCTCTTCCCTGTACATAATACACATAATCAATAAGGTGTTTACTGAATTTCTCCTTTTAATATGTGCATTTTACTACATTACTACTTGATGCAGTCTGTGTAAAAATAACTGGCAGGCAGTGGAGCAAAGCTTCGTTTTGCCCTCCAGGGGGGCGTTCCCAAGGGTATGACATCATGTGAAAACTGTCAACGGGAACCGGAGCTTCTAACGGCCGCTGCAGTGACGTAATGACTTTACCAGTCAACGATTGTCTCTTTCATTTAGAAGGCGGGACTATTCCGCCATATTGCGCATTGCAGCTTCTCCCACTCATAAGTGTAGGAGTGAACCGTCTTTGTATTTCTATAGATTCAAAAATATTGCATCACCATATTGTAATTTTGTTTTAGATGTACCTGTAAGTGAAATGTGCTGAGCAAAATAAATAAATAATAATCTTAAATCTTTACTAGAATAACTCTACTTGAATAGTTTATGGTGACCTTGATTATGGAGAATAAATTTAAACACCAGTCACGGATATTTTGTATTGAATTAATCTTGTTCTGTCTTTTGCAGCAACCCCTGTAGGATCCCACATTATACCAGTGACAGGAGAAAAGACAAGCAGCGCACACACTGTCACGTGAACAATGAGATTATTAATTTAATCAGACAGTCAAAAAACATCCTTGACTGTCAGTATGGAACATGTGAGAATACGACGGAAAATGTACAGGGAATATGTAAAGAAGGAGTCTGTGACATCATCATCAAGAATCTGAGCTTCAGTGACGCAGGGAAATACATCCTGAGATTCAGTCACACAAATGATCCAACAGAGAAGCAGCAAGAAAAGACATACCAACTTCAGATTCAGGGTAGAGTCAAAACTGATCAAACCTGCAACATGTACGGCACTGTAAAAAAATAAACAAAAAAAAGTTGATCTAACTCAAAAAAATAAGGCAACCTTTCACAATCAACTTTTTAAGTTAACTCAACTAGCAACCGACAACTTAAAAACTATAAGCCCAATTTATACTTCTGTGTCGGACCTCTACGCCAGGGGTCACCAAGTTCGGTCCTGGAGGGCCGGTGTCCTGCAGAGTTTAGCTCCAACCCTAATCAAACACACCTGAAGCAGCTAATCAGGGTCTTACTAGGTATACTCGAAACTTCCAGGCAGGTGTGTTGAGGCAAGTTGGAGCTAAACTCTGCAGGACACCGGCCCTCCAGGATCAAGTTTGATGACCCTGCTCTACGCCGTAAGCTGTGCGTTGGTTTTTCAATTTACACTTCTTCGTCGTAGTCCACGTCGTTACATAATCACTATGTTAAATCATTTTTTAACACTACAAAAATGGGACAGCAACGGAACAGGAGAAGATGGCATTCTTTCAATCTCCACAAGGACGTGTACCACGGTAGATCAACGTTGTTTGTCGTGGACAACTACTGATGTATAATGCTGTGTTCTATAATAAATGATAAGACACTTGTTTTTGCTTTGTTTTATTTTAAATAAGGTGTAACATTAAACTATATTACAGTGCTGAGGTTGATGTTCTAGCAGACCAATCACAGCGCTTGCAGTCCGTGTAGAATTGATGCGCTGTGATAATTTTGGAGAGGTGCAAGTCAGGTACGCCGTAGGTTCGACTCAGAAGTATAAATTGGGCTTTAGTTCATCTACTGAATAAAAGTCAGTCTACTGAATGTTGAATGATCTGTCAGAGCAACCAAAGATGTTTTAGCATTTAGCAATTCTAATCTTTTTTAATAGCAATCCTCTTTATTTTACATTTGTTTATTTTCAAAGCCTTCTAAAACTGAAGGCAAACATTTATGCTAAAAGACAAATCTATTACAACATTTGAAATGAGATGCACACACACAGTACCTCAGTAAACGATTCTCAACCATGGTAAGAATCAACACATTGTAAATCAGTAGAATTATGAACTCTGATCCACATGACAGTGACAACAGCAGCAGCAGCAGCAGCAACATAAAATAAGCCAGTAAAATGTAAAACCATGATAATATTTTAATAATAATTAACATAAAAAATGTCAAGCTGCAGTGCATGTTGGGAAATTGTGCAAAGTTAAAATTGTTGGTTCAGATGACTCAATTTGAAAAGTTGGGAGAACATTTGGATATGTTGTGAACAAATACTTACGCAAACGAAACAACTTTAGCTAGCGACATGTTTAGAGTATTTTTGTTCAGTTCACACAAAAAATGTAACTGACGTCTCCTACTAAAATACTTTGTTCAGGCTACTTTTTTAAATTGGTTTGTAGAACTATTCAAAAGTTGGATTTTTTACAGTGTTCTGGCACTTTCCTTTAGTAATTGTGGTGGTAGTGCATACAGGCCTGTAAACTGCATACACTCGGACACATCTCAGATTAGTGGTCGCCAATATAGGCTTTTCCAATATGCCTGATTTTTAAATGATTTCATTTGGTCCCCCAATCCTAAATAAGTGCTTATATCAGTGATTAAATGCTAAATGTCTGTCTGTTTCTCCTCAGAAAAGGTCTCTGTGAAAGTAGGCGAGGAGCTGAAGTTGGACGTTCTTTCCAACGCTGATAAAGTAAAGCATCAGAACAAAAGCAGCACAGGGTGGAAGGAGGTCTGGACCAGAAGCAAAGGGGTTCAGATTGATCGAATGACCGACACCGATGGAAACCTGAGCATTAATCATTTTACAGCCAGAGACGCAGGATCATACAGAGTCTATGAAATCACAAATACGTCATTCATAATTCAATAACTGACCCATCAGGGTCAGCTACACTTTCTGTTATACAAACATCAATAATTCATGTCTGTCTGTAGATGAAGTGACTCTGACGGAGCGAGTGCTGATGTTCGGGGGTGTTGGGCTGGTTGTGTTGGTGTTTTTTGTGGTTACAGTCATCGCAGGAGGAATCATTCACTATCACGGCTGGCAGAAAGGATGGACCGCAGCTAAACACTCATCTCTGATTCATCACAAATCAGATAAATAACTTCTATTCATGCTATATTTTACAGTCTAACTCAAACTCTTACACAATCATTCATTGTTGTGGTTATTCAGGTTTGTGTGGTTCGTTTGTGGTTGTCAGTAACATTGTTAAATATAAAAATATACTGCTACTCTTTTTAATGCAACATGATTCAATTTTCAATATACACAATATTCAAGCCAGACTAGCATGTTTTAAGCAACTAATGTTTTTACCAACTTTAATATAGAGAATGGGCCAATGAGTGATCCAAATGGCATCGGTCAAAACATTTGGAACAAATATATGCTTTAATATCATTAGAACAGCAGGACTTAAATGCTAAAATGCATTATTAATATGTACATACAAGCTATTTTCTGGAGAAAATATGAATGAAAGTTTTTCTGTGGCACATAAAGCTTGATTAAATAATATAATCAAATATATTAATGTTAAATGTATTATTTACAATTCAAATAAACACTATAAAACTGAGAAACTATATGTGTTTGTGCATTTTCTGACAGAAAACCGGATCATTACAATACTAAACCTCTCTAAACACAACAGCAGATTTCCATCTGCTTTATTTGGGTTCCTGCAGGAGTGGATGGTAATGAGGTGGTAGATAAAAAACACATTTAACCAAAATCATGTAGAGACCACTATCACTGTGAATGAATGTGGAAGTGTAGGCTAGCAGTACGTAACACCTTGCAAAGGAGAAGAGGAGGCATCTGTTCGAGATTCAGAAAAATATGGAAAGAGGAGATTTGACTTTAGTAGCCTTGTGATAGCAATCCATCCAATTGTGATTTCTGTTGCTTCTCTTAAGTGTGTGAGCGTGTATTGAACTCGAATAACATCCAAAAGTCCAGTCACTTCCTTTTCAGCAAGTTTAATAACAAAAATTAACTGGAAATGTTACACGGTCAAAAAACTGTAGCGCTCCATTCTTGCATGAAACTAATTCTAACGATCTTTGTCGGAAATGACATCAGCATCATTTTCAATATTTATATGAAACATTAAATTATTTAACAGTTATTTAATCCAAACAATCACTTATTTCGCATCTATATAAATACTTACATGGCTCTTACACATCCGGCCCCTAATTGGTTGGGCAGATGACAAACCAATTATAATCGATATATTCACATATTAAGAGCCGTTAAACTTAAAAAAAATTAAATAAGAAATGCCAACTTAGTTCTTTCACATTTCCTTTTTCTTTCTTCTTGATGATTCCAGCTCCACTGGAGTCTGGCAAGGTTTCCTTTACTCTTCCAATCACCTCCTTAATGAAACACAATTTGTTTACAGGTCTCTCTAATATATTTGTCTTGGTTTGTAGTTTCACTCGGCGTACAGCTCCACTGGAGTCTGGCAAGGTTTCCTTTACTCTTCCCATTATCCATGAATTGCGTGGGGAAGAACGGTCCTCCACCAACACCACATCGTCTGGCTCAAAGTTCCTTTTAGGTCTTACCCATTTAGATGATGAGATCAGATGAGCTTTATTTGTCTTTATTTACATGACTTTATTTGTCACATACACAGTTATACAGAGTATAACCAGCAGTGAAATGTGTTCTCTGTATTTAACCCATCCAAGTACACACACACCTGGAGCAGTGGACACACACACACACACCTGGAGCAGTGGACACACACACACACACCTGGAGCAGTGGACACACACACACACACCTGGAGCAGTTGGGGGTTCGGTGCCTTGCTCAAGGGTCTCACCTCAGAAGTGGACACTTCCTGCTGGAGCTCGAACCCACAACCTTGGGTTACCTCAGGTTTCAAGTCCAACACTCTATCCATTAGGCCACGACTGCCCTTTGTTTAATTTACTGTACTTTTGTAGAATGGGTAGGTACTCGTGAGTCCATCTACTCTAAAACAAATCAGCTGGACCCTGTTTCCAGCATTTTCTTGCTTATTGCTCCTCTATTTTGAAAAGATCTGGTGGTAGGTTGTTTTCAACAACAGTAAATGGTTAGGCGTCAGACGCTCACGGTCATTCGGATTGTCTGATGCACTAGTTACATGTTTTAAACTCTGAACACACTGTTTTAGAGTTTCACATCAGTCACGTGGCCCGTGATTTGAGATCAGCTTTCAACATGCATCAAATCACATGATCATGGAGCTGTCAGAGGAACAGGAGCTTCCTTCAAAATAAAAGCCAGAGTGTTTAATAAGTTAATTATTAGATTCATTTGTGGATTATTCAATAATTTACAAGATGATTTTAATGGCGAAACATCATACAATATTATGTTGATCTTTTGACAGCTCAATCTGCTTTAAATTAACTTCCAGAAGAGGAATATAATGACCAATCATATACTTTGGGAGGCAACAAATATTCCCAGACCGTCAAAACACACACCTGTGTGTGTGTGTGTGTGTGTGTGTGTGTGTGTGTGTGTGTGTGTGTGTGTCTGTGTGTGTGTGTGTGTGATACTCTTAGCTGTGTTTCTACTTAAATGTGTCTCACTATATATGCTGTGTCTTACAAACAAGTTGACATTTGAAGAGAAGACTCTTACAGAACCATGTAAGTTTTCATGCTTCGTAATACGCTATAAACCTTTGTATAGTTTTTAATATAAATATAAAGCTTGAATATAAAGTTATTTTTAGGTTCTATACCAATTTTGTTTCTCTGGAAAACTAAACCTGTAAGTGATGTGGAAATGAGTCAATGCTTAATTGATTTATTACTGCAGTTATGATGATTATGATGATGTTTATTGGTGCAAATGATTGTTGGTTTAACTTAAAGTAGGTAACCTCGTTGTCTTAAAACGAACACAAAGAAAGAGACTGGTTTGATCAACAGAAACTCCCTGTATTATCTTATCTGAACATTCATTTGATAAAAACTAAAAAAGATGTGATAAATCATAAAAATAATTTCTTACAATGTGGAGTTATTATAAATAATTTGCTTTGACGGGTAATGTTAAGCCTTGTTGGTCTAATTTAATAAAATGATGACATTTCTACTGAAGTGAATATATTAATTTAAACTTAAATGAGGTTAATTAGTAAAATTCTTCTTAATTCACTGAGAAAATACAAATATAATTTGATGTATTCTGTGATCCGTTGATGGGACCAGTGCTGGCACTAGTCAAACTGGTTTAAGAGTTTAATGTTTACTTATGTTGGACATTTAAAAGAGTTTATAGAAGTTATGATGATGTTTTTGTGGTTATTATACTGAAGAGGACATTTGTAGATGGTGTAACTGTTGTACCAATCCTAGAATTAATTAATTTTCCTATTATTATAATTTTTTTACGTTTATTTTTAATCATTTATTATTAATTATTTATCCATTTATCTTCTCCCATTAATATCAATAGCCAGCATATCACTTGTTCTTGTTAAACGTAACTCTTTTAGCATGCAAATGTAACATAAGTAACAAATGACTCGTCATTAATTGTTATATTACTATATTAATATAACTATATTACTATACTGAAAGCAACAGTTTGCATTGATGTATCCACCCACAATGTAATCACAAGCTCATGTTACCACGAACACGTCAGCGTCACACGTTCTTTAAACAACTGTTATCATGCATGATCAACATGGATCAACATTCAGATCAAATGACAGTGATTAGTCTCATTTATCCTGTATCTGTCACATAAAGCATCTCGTCTGTGTTCTCCACAGGTTCAGCCGCTTGTGTTTTGTGCTGCTTTTGTGTCTCTTCAAAAACAGCGGTCAGTATTTCTTGATTGTTTCTCTGTTGCGTCACTCAGTCAAGTGACTTAAAATGACATTCTTTAGCATATTATATCATCACACACTATTTATTAATTCAGGGACTCACTACTGCACTTGTACATTGTCACAATGTCCACGGAGTCAGAGATTCAGGCACGAGGAGACACGGAGTTCACAAACGAGAGGCTTTAATCATTCAACATGGAACAGCAGGGAAGACATTCAAGGACCAACCAACACTCACTGAAAGGACTGAGGCTTTTAAAGACAGGGTAACGAGGAAACTAAGGAGACACACCTGGGATCAAATTAAACAATCAGACATGAGGGAGAAACTGGGTCACAGAACAGGTGGAGCAAACACACAAAACAGTCCAGGAGCGTGAAATTACCCCCATAGGTGGCGTCCCGCTGCCCGTATAACATCGAAAGGGAGGGGTGGGCGCCTGAGGCCTCAAGGGACCTGTAGCCCGGGCAGGTGGCCTCCAGGGCGGTGTCCATTCCGGGAGCCTTGGCGGGTCAGGGGACTCGGGCGACCATGGAGGGGGGAGCTTGGGCGGCCATGGCGGAGGCTCAGGAGGAGGACGAACACCCAGGAGGGGGCCGGCTGACAGAGACCAGGGAGGTGACGACGGAGGGAGGAGCCAGGGAAGAGACAGGAGGGCCCCGGAGCAGGAGGCGCACAGCTGGACCCAGGCCACAGCCATGATGGCCCACAGTGGCGGAGCAGGTGGAGGAGGAGCCCGAGGCAGAGACGGAGAGCCAACGAGCCAGGGGCATGCCGAGGATCCGGGAGGCCAGGGTGAAGTTGAGGGCTCTGGCGACCAAGGCGAAGGTCTGAGCTCCGGAGATCCGTGGCGGAGCCGGAGCGACTGAGGACCCAGGTGGAGCTGGAGGGAGGAAGGAGCCCAATGGAGCTGGTGGGACGGAACGACGAGGCGCAGCCAGAGGAGAGGAGTCCAGGGTCGATGGAGGGTCAACGCCCGGCCAAGGTGGAGCCGGAGGGACGAGGGAGCCCGGTGGAGCTGGTGGATCGATGGGTGACGGTAGAGGCGAGGGAGCTAGGAGCCGAGGCGGATCATGGAGCTCGGGCGGCCATGGCGGAGCAGGGAGCTCGAGTGGCCATGGCGGAGCGGGGAGCTTGGGAGGCCTCCATGGCGGGTAGCCCCCAAATTTTCTTGAGGAAATTCTTCATCTCTGGGGGGCGCTCAGGAGGCGCGGACGCCGGGGGGCGCTCTGGAGGCGCGGACGTTAGGGGCTCTGGGGAGCCGGACGGAACCAGCAGGTGCTCTGGGGAGCCGGACGGAACCAGCAGGGGCACTGGAGAGCCGGACGGAACCAGCAGGGGCACTGGAGAGCCGGACGGAACCAGCAGGGGCTCTGGAGAGCCGGACAGGACCGGCAGGGGCACTGGAGAGCCGGACGGAACCAGCAGGGGCTCTGGAGAGCCGGACGGAACCAGCAGGGGCACTGGAGAGCCGGACGGAACCAGCAGGGGCTCTGGAGAGCCGGACAGGACCGGCAGGGGCTCTGAAGAGCTGGACGGAGCCAGCAGGGGCTCTGGAGAGCTGGACGGGACCGGCAGGGGCTCTGGAGAGTTCTGGCGAGGAGCAGGCATGGGAGGACACTGGCGAGGAGCAGGCACGGGAGGACGCCGGCAAGGAGCGGGCACTGGAGAATCTGAAGCCCCCTCAGGGCTGGACGGGACCAGCGGGGACGACGGAGAGAGGAGAGGGGGCATCTCGTACTCCAGCTCAGTCTCCCAGTCATTTAAGTCCCCCTCCATGTCCAGCAGTCCCAGATGTACTATCAGCTCCACCTCCGCCGCGGTGCAGGGGGCAGAGCTCCACTCCGCACTCACACCGTCCACGGCAGGCTCCCTCGTGGTGGGCATTGTCGCTGGCTCTCGCACCTCGCGTCGTCCGGATAGCTGGTGGTGTTAGCTAAGAACTGGAACAGTCTTGTATGGTCCGCCAGAGATCGGTCCTCCTGCTCGAGCAGGAGGAGGAGGAATTCGGGCCTGAGGAGGGGATCCATAGGGAAACACAACGGAAAGAAAAACACTGAGGGAAAATACGGAAAACAAAACGGAGGGTGGACGTAGAGGTAACTGTTATGTTGGTGTTGGTCCTTCTGTCACAATGTCCACGGAGTCAGGGATTCAGGCACGAGGAGACACGGAGTTCACAAAACGAGAGGCTTTAATCATTCAACATGGAACACAGGAGACGCAGGAACAGCAGGGAAGACATTCAAGGACCAACCAACACTCACTGAAAGGACTGAGGCTTTTAAAGACAGGGTAACGAAGAAACTAAGGAGACACACCTGGGATCAAATTAAACAATCAGACATGAGGGAGAAACTGGGTCACAGAACAGGTGGAGCAAACACACAAAACAGTCCAGGGGCGTGACATACATCTACAGCTTTATCCTACTGTCAGCAACATTTGTAATGTCAAAACATGGCACTATTAATATTGTTGGCTTCTGAATGCCTTTATTTATATATTTCTTAATTACAGAGAATAGAGGGAAAGACCACATATACTTTACTTTTCAGTACTGAATGCATATTATACTCTCTTTTTCTTTTGCAGAAACCTCCCGTACACTTGTGGTAGGGATAAAAGGAGGCAACACCACTCTGCCATGTCAAAATGAGGGCCGTGAGATTGTTAATATTAATTTAACGCGGTCAGAAATCATCCCTGTCTGTCAGACTGAAGAGTGTAGTTGTAGAGTCTGTAAGAACGGAGCGTGTGGCGTCGTCATCAAGGATCTGATCTTCAGTGATGCTGGGAAATACACTTTAAGAGTTTCTTACCGCAATGATCAGGCAGAGCTGATGACGTACCAGCTTTGTGTGGATGGTAAAGTCAAAACTGGTCAAATTATCAGCATGTGCTTTCAGGTTTTCCTTTAGTAATTGTGCTGATGTTGCATCTAAGCAGTAGAGACTCTGAATGGATATGGCTGATTTTAAATGATTATATTTGTCTAAATATTTGCTCATGGCTTCGGTTGATTGTTATAATGATTCATGTCTTTGTTTCTCCTCAGATGAGGTTTCTATGAAGATCGGTGAGCAGCTGAAGTTGGATGTTCTGTTGTTAAACGCTGATAAAGTGCAGCATCAGAGCAGAAGAAGCACCGGCTGGAAGGAGGTCTGGAGAAGAACTGGAGGAGTTCAGAGAGAACGAATCACCATCAGAGATGAAAACCTGATCATTAATGAGTTCACACCCAGAGACGCAGGAACATATGTAGTTCTGGACTCGGAAGGAAACATCTTGATCATGCTTACAGTCAAAAGTGAGAGAAGTGGCTCAGTGGATGTCTAAAAATATTATTTAAAAATCAATTTGACAGCTGAGGTTTATTCATCACAGATCTTTCAGTATCTACAGAATCAGGCTCAAATGGAAAACTGAACTTAACACAAATTATGTCAAACCTAATGAAAGTGAAAACACAGAAAGAAAAACAGGAGTCACTGAGATATGTACAAGATATTTCGCATTAAACCTCAATAACCTCGTTGGGTGTTTTTGAGGCTCTTCGTATGCTTTAAACTGCATGAAACTCGACACATAATTATCTACTATCAGAAATAGTCGTGGATGAGGCGGCACCTTTGTGCTCATCAATCTAGACAACTTTATAATTCATTGTCATTAGCTACGACCAACAGCAAGTCGGTTATTTTGGACATTGATAATTCAGCCTGTGAACTACTCCACCAATCATAAAATTCACACCAAACATTGTCAACACAAAGCCAAAATACTGAGTATCATAAATTGTAATTATTTTTGCATGGTGTTGCCATCGCGAGGGATTAAATGATTTAATTCGGTCTTATGGCATTGATATATTGACACCATTATAATAATAATGAATGCATTTCTGTATCTCCTCAGATGAGAAAACTGACGAGGAGCTGAAGTTGTCAGATGCTGATAAAGTGCAGCATCAGAGCATAATCACCGAGCGAAAGGAGGATTGGAGCAGAAACGACAGAGTTCAGAGTGAACAAATGACAGACACGGATGGAAACCTGATCAATACTGAGTATATGAACAGAGACGCAGAAACAGACACTGAAAGAGAAACCTTAATTACAATGAAAGGTGAGAGAAACTCAACGGATGATTAGAAATATCATGTTTACACAGGTGATGTTACATCACGATTTGAACAGCAAATTAATACTAAACTACGTATATGGCTATCCTTTCGATATCCTTATAGGCTCAAAGCTTTACAAAATCTTTCAACACTGAGTTTAAATAATGATAATAATAATATGTGCTCTCTTCCCAGCTTGCCTCCTTCTACCTGTACAGCTTTCGATTCTCCCTGTTGGACTGTCTGTGCTTTTGCTGATTCTGGTTGCTTTTAAAAGAAAAAAGCTGTTTCGCTGTCGAAACATTGCTTGAAAATGTGCTTCAGAGCCAGCAGATCTGTGGAGGATTGTCAACATATTTCTGCACGTTTACAGTATGCTGCTGTGATTCTCTGAGCGGACTCCTTTCAGTGAACCATGAGAGTCCACTTTCTGTTTTATTTTATTAATACAAGACTTATGGTTACTGATTGAATGTCGCTTTGCTCGTGTTCGGTCACTTGCAGATGCACATTAAAACAACATCAAGTCGATGCACAATGTTACAATTGTAAGGTTTCAGGTCGATCGACCCAATGACGGCAGTCATTCAGCGGTGAAGGGCACAGTCTTTCCTTTTCACGACACAACAAGAATATTAAAATGGAACACTTCTTATTATATATTTTGTCTCGTTATTTCATCTGACTCCATAAAATGAAAACGTTTTAATGATATCTGTGCATCATTAAAACATGAACGAATGATTGATTATTCTTTTCAGCTCCTTTTAATACTTTACCCACTCAGATATAGGGAAGCTATATCGCTCAGAGGCCCTGTTTTCCACAGGTCTCACGGACACAATCTCGTCAGGCCCGGTCATCAGTCAGAGGTAAATTATGGTTACGTATCTGAGATTTGCCGTAAATTCACACGTACACAATCACAGACATCGAATAACCCCTTGGAGCCCCCTCAGAACTTGAGTTCAATAGTTTTCTTCAGTAAAGGTTTTTGGCCATTATCAGATATGTTAGCAGATCAATGTACTACACTCGTAATAGCTTTAGATTGGTCAAATCCTTGTTTAAAGTAACATTAAATCAAAAGTCAGAGGTGTGGACGCGTGCAGTTCAGTCTGATCAGGCGGCGTTCGCCGTCCTGAATGGAATTAACCGCCCCTGCATCCGAAGTACACTTAAAAGATGCCGGATATTCGCTAAACTGGCGAGCTTGCGGAAATATACTGAATCCGCTAATCTAGTAGAGAGAAAGCACTCTTCAGAGGCAGTTAGAATAGAATCAAAGCGTTACAATTTATTGACCAGGTAATCAAAACAATAATTCAACACTCCAATGTTACAAGAATAGGATCATCAGTTAACCATACCTGGCAATGCAAACTACACACAAGTGATTGTGTGGGCAATCAACCTACAGACGCCCAGAACTTTGTGTCCCCTTTCCTTATAAACCCAGATAATTCAATAAACCTACCAAATGGTGGTATCTTGTCATTATAATTAGTCTTTAGAATTTGCAACCAAATGGCTCCTGATATCCTGTGGCAGGGAATGCTTATTTACATACAGGAGGTGTTTTGAATAGAAGATCAGGGGAGGACACACTGAGTTGTTGTACACTTCTCATACTTTAGAACTTCTTTTAGCTTTTCCTTATGATTGGGAGAATGAGACCATTTTACCAGGCGCACTGAGACATTTCAAAAGATATCAAACATGTATGGTTACTTTTTTGTACACATTACATTGCATGGATTTTTCAGTGAATTTTAGGTGATGAGAGGAGGAGGAAATGATGAGACCGTCAGTACAGGGTGTGGACCCCCCAGTGTGCTGCACCCCTGGATGTTACTGTTACATATGCAAGAGACAGCTTTGTGGATTCCCAGGCTGGGCCTTTTGTCCTCTCGAGGGGGGGGGCCCAGATATCCTGGCACCAGGCTTACACAATGTTTCAGGTTTAATACAACGAGACAGCCTCAAGTGTTAGAGATTGCCGTTTCTTTTTGTGTAATGTATTAAATTGTCATTTGTATTTATTATTTGGCAATGCATACACTTTTTAGTTAACTATAAATGTTCTGTAACAGTGTTTGATGTTTGTCTGTGTGTGTGTCTGTGTGTGTGTGTGTGTGTGTGTGTGTGTGTGTGTGTGTGTCTGTGTGTGTGTCTGTGTGTCTGTGTGTGTGTGTGTGTGTGTGTGTGTGTGTGTGTGTCTGTGTGTGTGTGTCTGTGTGTACATATATCTATCAGATATGTCTATCTATCTATCTATCTATCTATCTATCTATCTATCTATCTATCTATCTATCTATCTATCTTTCTATCTCTATCTAGTTTATTCGTTTAAACATTACATTAAACATTAGTTTAAATCACTGAACATATGTAAAGATGAAAGAAGACGCTCCGCTTCAGAACAGTGTGTATTTACAGCTAACTGTAACACATTCAGAGATGTTTAGTATGTTCAGGATTCAATATGTTATTGAATGGAAACATTTGTTGATTTCTTCTTATGACACAAATAATGAAACATGTATGCCACTTGGTGTCCATAACGCATCACTGCAGCCTCTGTCCTGAGATAAACGATGTGTCAAATACTGAAGCTTTGAAAGATGAAGTCCCGGAAACAGACGTTTCGTCAAAATAAAAGTTCATTTTTACAATCATATGGTAGACATTTCCTATCATATATGACCCTGCACCACAAAATCAGTCTTAAGTGTCAATTTATCAACATTTAGATTTATACATCACATGAAAGCTGAATAAATAATATTTCAATTGATGTATGGTTTGTTATGATTGGACAATATTTTGTAAATCTGGAATCTGAGGGTGCAAAAAAATCTCAATATTGAGAAAACATCTTTAAAGTTGTCCAAATGAATTCCTGAGCAATGCATATTACTAATCAAAAATGAAGTTGTTATATATTTATGGTAAGAAATGTACTAAACATCTTCATGGAACATGATCTTAATATCCTAATGATTTTTGGCATAAAAGAAAAATAGATAATTTTGACCCATTCGATGTATTTTTGGCTATTGCTACAAATATACCCCAGAGACTTAATATTTCTGTGGACCCAGGGTCACATATTATGTTGCACATAGTGATTTGATGCAATGAGTCAAAGTGTGTAATAACACTTGAACTGATACAAATGTATAACCTGAATGTACTGTAAGTCACTTTGGATAAAAGCGTCTGCTAAATGCATAAATGTAAATGAACTGATATAAAAACTATCCTTCAATTATTTTCATTGCTCTGGAAAAGAAGACTTCGCGGTTTAGTGGACGCAGATATCTGATGATTAAATATAAACATAGACACTTTAAACTCTTTAATACAGCGTGGTTTATATACATGCTGCTGCAGATTGGGCTGACATTTGTGACACACCCACCAAACAAGAGAAAACGCATCTCAGGCCTTTCCAGGAAACGTGTCGTTCCCGGAAACCGAAGCAGAACGTTGGTTTAAGCTTGAACGTGTCCCTGTTGAGTTACGGTTTCACATCAATCACGTGAACTGTTCAGCTGTAACAGGTGATTTCACCACACATCAAATCACATGATCACTGGGCTGTCTGAGAAACAGGTGTTTCCTTCAGAATAAAATCAGTGTTGAAGTGAAATATTCAATTCACATGCACATGATTAAATACATAATTCACAAGATTATGTCAGTCACTGAACATCATGTTATATACATTAATCTTCTGACAGTCTGCTTTGAATGAATTCCACACAGAGTACTATTGGCCCTAGTGACCAATCACCTGTGTGTGTGTGTATGCGTCTGTGTGTGTGTGTGCGTGCGTGCGTGCGTGTGTGTGTGTGTGTGTGTGTGTGAGAGAGAGAGAGAGAGACTTTTAGTTTTGTTTCTACTTAAATGTGTTGTTAGTCTCACATACATGCTGCAAACAGTTGACATTTGAAGAGAAGACTCTTACTGAACCATGTAAGTGTTCATGCTTCTTAATATATAAACATTTTAATATAAATATAAAGCTTAAATATAAAGTTGTTTTTAGGTTCTATACCAATTTTGTTTCTTTGGAAATGTAAAGCTGCTAGTGATGTAGAAAGGAGTCAATGTGTTTATGCTTGATTTATGTATTACTGCAGTTATGATGATTATGATGTTTATTAGTGCAATGTAAATATTATTGCTGGTATAACTTAAAGTATGTAACCTCGTTGTCTTAAAATAACACAAAGAAAGAGACTGGTTTGATCAACAGAAACTCCCTGTATTACCTTATGTGAACACTAATTTGACAAAAACAAAAAAGATGTGATAAATCATAAAAATAATTGTTATTATAAATAATTTGCTTTGACGGGTAATTTTAAGTCTTGTTAGTCAAATTTAATAAAATGATGACATTTCTACTGAAGTGAATATATTAATTTAAACTTAAATTAGGTTAATTAGTAAAATTCTTCTTAATTCACTGAGAACAACACCAATATAATTGGATGTATTCTGTGATCTGTTGATGGGACCAGTGCTGGCACTAGTCAAACTGGTTTAAGAGTTTAATGTTTACTTATGTTGGACATTTAAAAGAGTTTATAGAAGTTATGATGATGTTTTTGTGGTTATTATACTGAAGAGGACATTTGTAGATGGTGTAAATGTTGTACCAATCCTAGAATTAATTAATTTTCCTATTATAATTTTTTTTTTACATTTATTTTGAATCATTTATTATTAATTATTTATTAATTTATCTTCTCAAATTAATATCAATAGCCAGCATAGCACTTGTTCTTGTTAAACATAACTCTTTTAGCATGCAAATGTAACAAACAAGCAACACATGACTCGTCATTAATAGTTATATTACTATATTAATATTTCTATATTACTATACTGAAAGCAACAGTTTGCATTGATGTATCCACCCACAATGTAATCACAAGCTCCTGTTACCACGAATACAACAGTAAACAACTGTTAACATGCATGATCAACATGTGTCAAACATTCAGATCAAATGACAGCGATTAGTCTCAGGACTAGTCTCAGTGATTATACAGTGATTAGCCTCAGGACTAGTCTCAGTGATTAGACAGTGATTAGTCTCAGGACTAGTCTCAGTGATTAGACAGTGATTAGTCTCAGGACTAGTCTCAGTGATTAGACAGTGATTAGTCTCAGGACTAGTCTCAGTGATTAGACAGTGATTAGTCTCAGGACTAGTCTCAGTGATTAGACAGTGATTAGTCTCAGGACTAGTCTCAGTGATTAGTCTCAGGACTAGTCTCAGTGATTAGACAGTGATTAGTCTCAGGACTAGTCTCAGTGATTAGACAGATTAGTCTCAGGACTAGTCTCGTGATTAGACAGTGATTAGTCTCAGGACTAGTCTCAGTGATTAGACAGTGATTAGTCTCAGGACTAGTCTCAGTGATTAGTCTCAGGACTAGTCTCAGTGATTAGACAGAGATTAGTCTCAGGACTAGTCTCGGTGATTAGACAGTGATTAGTCTCAGGACTAGTCTCAGTGATTAGACAGTGATTAGTCTCAGGACTAGTCTCAGTGATTAGACAGTGATTAGTCTCAGGACTAGTCTCAGTGATTAGACAGTGATTAGTCTCAGGACTAGTCTCAGTGATTAGACAGTGATTAGTCTCAGGACTAGTCTCAGTGATTAGACAGTGATTAGTCTCAGGACTAGTCTCAGTGATTAGACAGTGATTAGTCTCAGGACTAGTCTCAGTGATTAGACAGTGATTAGTCTCAGGACTAGTCTCAGTGATTAGACAGTGATTAGTCTCAGGACTAGTCTCAGTGATTAGACAGTGATTAGTCTCAGGACTAGTCTCAGTGATTAGACAGTGATTAGTCTCAGGACTAGTCTCAGTGATTAGACAGTGATTAGTCTCAGGACTAGTCTCAGTGATTAGACAGTGATTAGTCTCAGGACTAGTCTCAGTGATTAGACAGTGATTAGTCTCAGGACTAGTCTCAGTGATTAGACAGAGATTAGTCTCAGGACTAGTCTCAGTGATTAGTCTCAGGACTAGTCTCAGTGATTAGACAGTGATTAGTCTCAGGACTAGTCTCAGTGATTAGACAGTGATTAGTCTCAGGACTAGTCTCAGTGATTAGACAGTGATTAGTCTCATTTATCCTGTATCTGTCACATAATGCATCTCGTCTGTGTTCTCCACAGGTTCAGCCACTTGTGTTTTGTGCTGCTGTTGTGCTTCTTCAGAAACAGCGGTCAGTATACAGCCATTTGTGTTAATAAATTGTAACCATTCTTGGTTTTCAGTGTCAGCTGGAGTTATTCTTGATTGTTTCTCTGTTGCGTCACTCAGTCAAGTGACATTCTTTAGCATATTATATCATCACACACTATTTATTCATTCAGGACTCACTACTGCACTTGTACATCTACAGCTTTATCCTACTGTCAGCAACATTTGTAATGTCAAAACATGGCACTATTAATATTGTTGGCTTTTGAATGTCTTTATTTATATATTTCTTAATTACAGAAAATAGAGGAAAGACCACATATACTTTACTTTTCAGTACTGAATGCATATTACACATGTTGAATGCATGTGTTCCTGTGGCTCAGTGGTAGAGCATTGCGTTAGCAGCGCAAAGGTTGTGGGTTCAATTACTGACAAAAAAAATATATAACCTGATTGCACTGTAAGTCACTTTGGATAAAAGCATCTGATAAATGTAAATATTATACTCTGTCTTTTTCTTTTGCAGAAACCTCCCCTACACTTGTGGTAGGGATAAAAGGAGGCAACACCACTCTGCCATGTCAATATGATGGCCGTGAGATTGTTAATATTAATTTAACGCGGTCAGAAATCATCCGTGTCTGTCAGACTGAAGAGTGTAGTTGTAGAGTCTGTAAGAACGGAGCGTGTGGCGTCGTCATCAAGGATCTGATCTTCAGTGATGCTGGGAAATACACTTTGAGCACTTACCGCAATGATCAGGCAGAGCTGATGACGTACCAGCTTTGTGTGGATGGTAAAGTCAAAACTGGTCAAATTATCAGCATGTGCTTTCAGGTTTTCCTTTAGTAATTGTGCTGATGTTGCATCTAAGCAGTAGAGACTCTGAATGGATATGGCTGATTTTAAATGATTATATTTGTCTAAATATTTGCTCATGGCTTCGGTTGATTGTTATAATGATTCATGTCTTTGTTTCTCCTCAGATGAGGTTTCTGTGAAGATCGGTGAGCAGCTGAAGTTGGATGTTCTGTTGTTAAACGCTGATAAAGTGCAGCATCAGAGCAGAAGAAGCACCGGCTGGAAGGAGGTCTGGAGCAGAACTGATGGAGTTCAGAGAGAACGAATCATCATCAGAGATGGAAACCTGATCATTAATGAGTTCACACTCAGAGACGCAGGATCATACAGTGTTCTGGACCCTGACGGAGAACCCTTGATCACAGTGAAAGTCAGAAGTGAGAGAAACTCGATTTAAATCCACTTGCACCGCTGAGGTTTATTCATTAAGAGTTGAACAGAAAATCAATGCTATCTTTCAATATCCTCTACAGCTGAAAACTGAACTGATGACACAACGGAGTAAGTCAAACAGAATTCATTGAGAGCTTTACTAAATGTTTAAAAACTCAAAAATATAATAATGATAATAATATATGTGCTCTCTTCCCAGCTTCCCTCGTGTCTTTAATAGTCATATTTCCCCCGTCTGTGTTTGTGGTGTATCCGGTGCGGATGAATCTCCTTCACAGACAACACATCTGACTGAAAGTTGTTCTGCTCATACAGCGTTCAGTCAGTGTTTCAGGGCACACCATTACAAGCATTGGATGCTGCCGTTTTGCACATTGTAATATCATTATTTATTATACTGTACAGCACGTATTATTTCATTTTGAATAATTCATGTGAAATAGTTTCACTATAACCTTCTGTCAGTGTGTTTGATGTTTTTATGTTATGTAAGGTTTTTATACCAAACATAATTTAATTACACTAAATCATTGAAGTGATATTTCATAACAGGTCAAATTTGGCTTCGTTATTGATCTTTTCTGCCATGTATAACTGTCTCTGCCGTTGTAACTTCAATGGTCAAGGCCTCCGGTTACATTCGCTTTCAGTTATCCAGCTGTTACTGCATGCTTTCTATGCTGCGTTACACTGCAAACAGGTATTTCTTACATTATTTCAATGCATTGCTGTAATTACTGTAACACACTGGTCTGTACAGTTTATTGCACTTTGATATTCTTCTAGTTATTTACCTAAAAGTCTCACGCACTCACAGAAAACGACTTGTACTTCTGTGCTGCAAAACAAGGTGAAGAAAAGCTAGAAGTGGTCCTAAACAAGGACGGGATCTTGTGTTTGGAGGCTGAACGATCAGTCCTTACTGTCCCAACAACAACACACACACCTGAATCCCCCCCACAGGGAATACTAAGTGTGTACTACATCTGATGAAGAGCTTACTTCATGACTGTTAGGAAAGTATGTTCATGTAATCTGATTGTACAGCATCTGCCCTACTGTCATTGTTATGTGATGGCATAATTGCCTTTGGCCATATAACATACGTTTACACTGAAACAAAAACTGATTTGAATATGATTAAGACAATATTCTGATTAAGAGTCTATATAAACAGAGATTTTTGATTACCTCAATCCGGTTAAAGTCATAATGCATGGAGTCCAGACACTTACAAACAGGCCTAAATGCAATATGAAGAAATGAAAGCAGCCTAAAAGCAGACTTTTCAAAATCATAATTTCTCTCAAATGAATCCACCGAAGGTCAAGTTCTGTTTTGCACAGCTGCAGTTTTTCATGAGTAAACTCAAAAGCACCAGCAAATATGCTTTATTGCACATTATATATTGTCTAAAGAAGTGATATTATGTCCATATAAGCAGAGTTTTAAAACATAATGTGATGTTTTATGGCACATAAAGCTTGATTAAATAAAAAGGTCTTCGTTGTTGAAAGTGTTTGTGAATTATGATAAATAAACAGCAGTAGAACTAATAAAATGTGTTTGTGCATTTTCTGTTAGAAAATTATTAGTGCATCATTTTATGCTGACTTTCATATGTTTATGTGAATATGAAGTGCAAAACCCTTTTGCTATGGCTGTGCAGAAAGAAAAGTGTCTGGGGCTTTTAGCCTAAGATGTGTGTTTGTGACCTGAAGGGTTATTTGCACCCTGAATATAAAGGATATAAATCATGATATAGTGGAGTGTTATTCGTTTCCTCACCGTGAGTGTAAAAGTACAGCTGTTAGGAGCAGGGCCGTACGCAGGTCTTTAGAAATACTCAACATGTAGATCGATGCATGCTCCCTGAGAAAATTCAGATTGTCCTGACTCACATGTGTGCAGTTTAAGATGTCTTAAGGCTCATGAATTGGCTAATATAAGTTTAAAACCAAGTCAGTTAGCAGTCGAATAAATTATTTTTCAAGATAACAGATTCTTAAACATGAGAATCAGATGAAATGTTGCAACGAATGATCCAGATGTAAATAGAGAACATATAGTTTGTTTATGTTAATGGATTAATAAACTCAGTTATAATTATCCTGGTAGCCTTTAGTAAAATCACGTGTCAAAAATGATTAAACATGAATATTATCATTATTTTATTTATTATTCACACTAATAGAAATTAATCTTTTATAATAAGTTTAAAAAAAAATTACATTTTGGGGGCATTTGTACCTTTATAATGCCTTCTTTTCTAAAAGTGTCCATTATATTTTGAGTCAAATTCTTACATTTAATCAGTGAAGAAGACTAATAAGACATTTGGGCTGTTACCAAGCAGATCAAATCAACACAGAAGCTGCGTCTGAAGAGGTGTTTAGATGCATTACACACTGTTTTACGCATGACATTAATGCATGTAACCTGTAACAACAAATGCATAAATAATGTTTGAATATATTGAACATAAAATGTGACCCTCTCTGTGAAAACACAGCTAAAGTCGATTAGCTGTTTTCTACATTATAACCATGTCAAAGATTGAAATTATAGTGAAATTATGGTTGAAATCCAACTTTAATGCTTGTTATCTCAGAATGAGATTTTGAGACTTTGGCCTGGATTTCACAAAGAGGGTCACAAATGTTGAATACTGATATTTGAAATTATTTAAAACATGAAAAAGATCGGAGAACAAAAGTCGAAATGTGGAATTAAAACCACCAAAAGGTGGCATCAAGTCACTGTTAATAAGTGAGTCACTGCGACTGAACCGAATCTTTTAAACGGTTGAATCATTCAGAAACACAAACACAGAGACACAAAACAGCGCTGTGACTGTGTTTGGGATGAAGTTTGTTGACGAAATAGAGAAAAAAACAGGCAATATGGAGTCTAAAACCTAAGTCTCTTAGTTAACTTTACATTTATAAAAAATCAACATCACATTTGATATCATGGTTATTTTTTCAAGACTCGTATCTTGTTAGAGCGCCCGCCTCCCGCGCCGGAATCCCGGGTTCGAGACCCGCTCGGCACAAGATACAAGTTGGGACGGTGCGGACCCGTTTCGGGGGGGGTTACATTGGTGCCGTGAACAGGACGGGAGTGAGGTTTAGGGGGGTGAGTGTAACTGATGTATGCCAGTAAGGGCTGAGTGTAAACCTCACTCCCCTGACCTCAAAAGATGTAGCCTTTGTTCGAGACCCGCTCGAGTTAGGATGGTGTGGACCCAGGATGTTACATATAGTGGTATAGATCACCCCCACCTCCCCGAGTCCTCAATGGTAGGTTCAGCGTGGTGAGAGTGATTTGAAATTGCCACAACATTACAACTGTATATGTTCTGTGATGTTAGATCTGTTCTCATAGTGTGACAGAAAACAGATGGTTTCACGTCAATGTCGTGCAATGAACAATAATGATTTACTGATTCACAGCATAAATATGATGTGCCTAAATATATGAGGACAAACTTTTACTGCCATGAGATAGATAGATAGATAGATAGATAGATAGATAGATAGATAGATAGATAGATAGATTAAGTTACTTTTAGAACACAATTTGAAAATCGTAACCATTTCCGCCGACTGGTGGTTTTGGCGCGCAACTGCAGCCGCTCCTCCCGGAAGTTCCGTGCTGTCCGTTGGAACTTGGAAATATAAATATTATCATGGCGTCCGTGACTTTCCGCGACTGTTTTCTTTTGTTTCAGCTTTAACTACCTTCGTGTGCGTGTTTGTGACCGGTGCAGACTTTGTTCGCTTCGTGTCGTTTCGTGCCATCTATCATAACCTGAGCGGGGCCGCGCCTCTGTGTCGAGGTAAGAGAGCGTCAAACAACACTGAACTTTGAAAAAGATATACATACATATTTATTAATATCTGTTTCTAACCCCATGTGCACAAAAACATACTAATGAGTTGGTTTTATTTTGAACTGACGTGTTCGATTCAGTGTGCACTTTGTAGTACGTTAGAAGGCTGTTCCAAGGTTTTAGTTTCTCGGGGGTTTGATCTGAATTGTAAAAAGCTTTATCTGAAATGAAAATTATTGATAGATGTTTTATCATTATTGTCATATGCATTCAAACAAGTTATTAAACTGCATACATGCGAGTTGCATAATATAAACAACAGTTTAATAACATCAACATACGTCATCTCGTGATTAAGGAATGCGTGTGTACATAGGTGTGCAGCCCGGCTAGCTCAGTCGGTAGAGCATGAGACTCTTAATCTCAGGGTCGTGGGTTCGAGCCCCACGTTGGGCGCAATGTTTTTATCTTGTTTTCTCTCTGTATTTGCTCAGACTCAGTGTCCTGGTCCGTGGCTCTGCGGGACGGGGTGGTTCTGAAGGCTGTAGCTGTGGATGCTTTCCTTCTGGTCCTCTTCAGTCTCCAGCACAGTCTGCTGGCCTGGACTCCAGTTAAGCAAGTCTGTCAGAATGTGTTTGGGGTTTTAAGCAGAACCGTGTACTGCTTCACCACCGCCGCAGTACTGCAGGTATATATGTTACTACACTGTATTATATATGGCACACCGCCTGATTTTCTTAAAACTAGTCTGTGAAACAATATGCAATAAACGTTTCTGACATTAGTATGCAGCTGCATTGTCACAATACTGCATTATAGGCACATTTCATTCTGCAAGTGGTGTAAAGTTATAATAATATAAATAAATAGAGCTATTTTAGCTTTTTTTTATTTGTGGGATTTAGTATTTTAATTATTCCAGTTGCCATGGATCGGTTATATAACTAAGTGTGTGTAAAATATTATTTGAAGAATATTTAGTTTCTATTATGTTACATAATTATTTGTATTTTTTACTCACTATAGTATTGTACATTTATATATATATATATTTTTTTTTATGTAATCTAATTTATTTAAATAAAATATTATTTTGCAATTTAGTCCATTATTTAAATTTTACGCAAATTTATTATTTAAATGAATATGTTATGTATTATTTGAATCAATTATGTGTTAATGTATATAACAGTTTTATATTTACTGTATATATATATATATATTTTTTTTTTACTCATAAATGTAATTTTATTTTTCTTTCCACAGTTTTCTCTAAACGTTTCCACATATCCTTCTATATTAATATCTAGCACTTTCTTGAAAACCCCTTTTCTAAAACCAATCCTGTAAAACCCTAAGCAACACTTGTAATGAAATAACTTCCCAATGCATTAATAACTGAAACTGTAAGAGTGGAATGTGATGTTATAGATTGTACTCTAACGGTGATATTATTCTCGTGTAGATATTGATGCTCTATTGGCAGCCGGTCACCAGCGCCCCCTGCCTGTGGTCAGTGCGCAGTGCACCCTGGGATATCTGGTTCCCGCTCATCTGTTTTATCCTACACTTCCTGTGCTGGGCCATAATCTGCAGCATCCTGCTCATCTTCGACTATCCCGAACTACTGGGCATCAAACAGGTACATTGCTTTAGAACAACAAAAGCTATATTTCACTGCATCATATTTAATATACACATGTCTAAGGCCTCTAAATGCTCAAAACCTTGCTGTTGAACCTGTTGCACACAATCTACTCTGTCATCTTTATCCAGTAAAAGCTCTTTTAGTGTAATCGTGTCACAGATTCACTTTACAAGCATCATAATTTCATCATATATTAATATCAGCATCTACACCAGATTACACATTTGTCCTTTATATTTAATTTAGCATTTTTTCACCTATTTGCACATTTAAAAGATCTCACATTTTAAATTTGTGTGATAGCACTAACTGTAAAGTAATCAAAATAGCTCAATTAGCCCCAGTCTGTGCTTTTTATTGTTTCATTTTTTAGTTTAGTCAATTTAACTGCTTTAAAAGCATTATTTTTGTTTTTAGATCACAATGTTAGAATGCAAAGTGATTTTAACACATTATATATGCTTATTTGATTACATCCACTTTATTTATTTGTTTAATCCAAATACAGAGATATGTACCGTATACATAAATCAGCCAAAAACACTGAAATATTAATTTTGCTCATATTGCCCAGCACTACTTTGAGGAAACGTGCATTTGGTCATATTCAGCTCAATGCGCCCTCTTGTGGCCGCAGGAGAGAAGACAAAAGCTGTCATTTTGCTAACTGAGTTTATGCCTTTTAAATTAGAATATAAGTCGAATTTTGATCATATTTTAGTATAGACGGTTTCATCGTCTTCAGACGTTTTTTATCGGGCTGTTAGTGGCGCCGGCTACAAACACAGTTAAAGTGATGAGTAATGAAGCTGGGCTCAGGTTGTTGTATTATGGGATGTGTTTCACGTACATACATTTATTTGTGGCGACCCACCACGATATCAAAACTTTTCCAAAAGGCTTTATTGAATAAACATGAGCACGTAATGCACGTTTAATAATCAAAACGAGATATATCACTGTATTTCTGAAGGAACACTGTCTTTAGAACATGTTTTCATTTCATCTTTCATGTTATATGTCTGATAAAGCGGCGTTTGTAAACTCAGTTTACAGCCGTTAACTTTATTTCTCCCGCTTTTAAGCGCCTCCTGCTGGAGGAGAGTGAATTTGCATTTTTAATAAGTCTGTTCAAGTAGTTATCGCTGCATCTCAGTCCATCTGATTTACGAAGCAAGCATATTTAGCTTGTTATAAAAACATAATCTGCTCCTGAGGGACTTAGCTGTTATTGATTCTATTCGGATGTCTACCGGAAGTTAAGCTAGGGCCACAAACGCGCGGGGTAACGTCTGTTTATGAAACCGTCAATAACATTCGAATTTAGTTTTTCAGCCAATTTGACAGCCCTATTTCCTATAGCATGTATTGACGTATTTGCTCATTTGAAACGATCTCTTCAGGTGTATTATGAGTGCCTGGGTCTGGGCGACCCTCTCCTGCTGAAGTCCGAGGCGTGCAGCGGCTCTACTCACCTCAGGCATCCCGCCTGTGTGGAGCTGCTCACGGTGCTCTGGCTTCTCCCCACGTTCCGCTGGACCGGCTCCTGCTGGCCTCTTACCTGTCCGTTTACCTGATCCTCGCTCACTCGCTGGACACCCAGGACTGCACGTACCTGCGCCGGCAGCTCCGCAGCAAGCTGCAGCTCTTCTCCGCTCCACTAGAGGACAGCGGTCAGAGCAACAACATGGAGAAGACGGACTGAACGGTTAAATTAGGGTTTAATGCTGCCTTCAAGTTGTTGCTTTAATCTCAAAACTATTTTTGAGCATTTTTCTTACACTCAAAAAGTCAGGAAGATTTGACCACTAATGCAACCGAATGGAAAACAAGTGATGCAAACATAGCATGTAACTGAGGCTTTATCTGTGCATTCTCATTCTTGTGCTGCTACAGAGAATTATGGGAAATGTAGTTTTGTTGCACCTCAAAAAACAATTATTGTAGTTCAACAGTACACACGTGCACAAACTAAATTGAGCTGTTGACAGATATAACTTCTAATAAAAAAACACATTTTGACTTTAGGTGGCATTCATGTCTTTTAAATAAGCTCATATTGATGTAACTTGAAGGCAGCATTACAATTAAAGCTATGTTTGGAATGAAATACTAGAATACTGCACAAGATACACTAGAAACTGTCCAACATATTTTTTGAAGTCCTTAAAATATTATTATTTGCATGCATAAATACACATTTCAAATGCAAAATGTGACAAATGCATCATTGCATGCATTTTTGAACAGTGAAACAAAGCTTTTGAATCATTTGAACCAATTGTTTGGCAAAATGATTCACTTTTTTCCAGAGCTCAAAAAAAACTCGCATAAATGCAAAGAAAACTATGGCCAAATATGCATAAAACACCTTTTATAAATCACGTACAAACTGCAGTCTAAATGCAATTAACAAATCAAATCTCTCTCTAAAGTGTATAAAATTGATCCGAGATCATGTAAAATCATATCGACACTGGTTCATGTGAACCTCTGACATTCAGTCATGACGTAACGAAGCCTCGTTTACTGAAATCAAGACTTTAGCAGTTCGAAACAAAGATTTCAAACCTTCACCGAGCAGTGTTTCAAAACGCCATGGATTCAATCTTTCATTCAGCAAGTGTTGGCCACTTATCTCAGAAATTAATACGTTTATTGTGTATTTTGTTTGCAATATGACAGTATTTGAAGTCTTCATCTTCTGTTCATTTTTTCTTTCTAGTGTTTACTTTAACCTTCAACAAATCAGCATTTGCAAATGAATAGTTTAATATGTATTTAGTTTTCTCTCTCTAGTGTTAGTCAGCAGAGCAGCTGATGTATTTTAGCTGCAGGTCAAAGGTCATCAGATTAAATTGCTCTTCTGACACGACTCATTAAGAGACACATACACGCTATACTTGCTTACCTGTCATCAAGACACATTAACTGGGAAAATGACAGATTGGATGAAGTTATTTTGGTTTTTTGTTTCTGCTTTTTATGAAGACTTTTGCACAACAGCCGTTTTGCATCCTACTGCATGTTTTTATAATACTTGTATTTTTGCAAACACTTTAGCATCGTAAAACCAAGAAGTGAGCAGGTGATGGGATAAATACTGCGTTATGCACCGAGCTCCTGTGTTCTTCACAATTAAGTGTCATACTACTGCAAAACATGCCTTTTGTTTTATAATAATGTCTAATGCTTGAAGTGCGTTTACATATATAATGACCTCAGAGTTTGGTACAGAATGTATTTTTATATGGTCAATACACTTGAAATGACTTTTGTAGAAGTACATGAAAAAATGCACTGTTAGAGATGAAAACCATTATTAAACTGTACCATGATGTGCTTTTTATAAGGTTATCACATTACTTTGCTAAATAATGCTGAATAAATAAAATGCTGTTACACGTTTTGTATTTGTCTTGTAATATAATTTAGAATTAAAAGTATATTTCAGGAATCAGATGAGCTTTATTGGGAAAAATATATTTAATCAGTAAAAGGAGAACTGCTCGCTATTTCTTGTATATTGTTTCAACGCCTGTGTGGGATATTTATATAATAAATAAACCAATTAATGCATGCGTGTTTGGACTGCAACTGAGCAGTCACGTTATCTAAGAGCTGACGTTTATTTCCCGCGCATCCGTCACCTCGCGCTCTCCCGTTAACGGCCCCGGTGTCCGGGCCTCGGGGGGAGGGACTCAGATGAGAAGCAGCAGACGGCGGTTTTAGTTAAACGTCTTTTCTTAGGCAATATGGTGTGTGCGCGTGTGCTTCTCCCGCTGGAGTTTAATGTAATTATGGGATTACAGTCCTGTGCCTCTAAAGCCGGTGATATTTACTACACTGCCGCTCCGGTTCACGGGACCGATATAGTCTACAGTTCAAGCAATCACAGAAATATGAGTTAACTGGAGCGTTCTTACTCGGTACGTGTTAGAAAGAAGGCTGCTGCTTCGCTTTTGCGTGGATTGAGGGATTATCTGGACTTTTGATGCATCTTTAGAGTTAAACAAATGGAAAGATGCGCGTGGAAACGAGGACAACTTTATTCCATTGAATCAGGAATTCAGTCATCCACACAATCTGAACCAACAAGGTTAGTAAAGAAACATATATCGAGTGTCCCATTGTGTTTCAAATAGATCAATGTCAAAATATAGAATACTTAGTCTATGGAATATGATTTTTTTATCCAACAAATCACCATTCAAGAATCCATATCGTATTGTAACAATATGCACGTGCGTATGGTATGCACGCCAAAGTCAGTTTCTGGTATAAATGGCATGTAAAATACTAAACAAAAGTGCTATTGATAGGCATTTTCATGTGACCGGGATCAAGCGTGCAAATGTTTGCATAGAGAAATTGCATGTAAATGTGTGCTTTTAAAATAAAGTTGACACCACGGAAATAAAAAGCTAAATATTGCTTAATATTGCACAAAAAGTGACCAGTCAGTGTACTGTAAATATACCTTCCCTTCTCCATTCAGATTACTTTTAAACCTAATATCTTGATGCTTCAATAAAAACACGTTTATCCATTTGAAGACTTGCATTTTGCAGGATATTGCTGATATAAGACAGTTTATCCAACAAAGTATACACATCCATCACGATATACCAGCATCAGTGTTTATTCTGATGCTGGTATAACAGCATGTTTACCACATAAATATAAAAATAAAAACATAAATACAACAGCTAATGTGTACACCAATTTGTTTTGACAGGATTCCTTGATGTCCTTGGATAAAACTGCATTTCTGCAAAACTTCTGATCATTAAAACAGCACTGTTTCATCGAGTACTCCGTGGTTATGTCTCTCTCTGCTTTACCGGAGTGGAAGCAGCTGCTACTGGAGCGAAAGCGAAGAGAGGAGGAGGAGAGAGAGATACGAGAGAGGGAGGAAGAGGAGCGGCTGGCCAGCATGCCGGATTGGAAGCGAAGGATCATCCAGAGAAGGAGGGTTAAGCAGGATGAGGAAAGAGAGCGGGAGAAAGAGAGAGATAGAGGACAGCATACTCCAGATATCTTGGGCATTACTGAGGACATTGTCACAGAGCAGGCAGACAGTAAATTCACACTTCACCTTCAGACTGGGTATAAAGTGCAAAAACAGATATCCAAAGAAACCACCAGCCCAATCCAACAGAACCCCTTCATTCGTTCTGAAAACAGCTTTAGGAGAGATAACAGAGGGAAGGAGGTGATTAGAGATGGAGAGAATGAATATAAAAAGGCAGCCAACAATAGAGAAAGAAATAGGGAAATAGATAAAGAGATTTGGAGAGGACGAGATAGAGAGATGTGGGTTGAGAAGATGGGAAGTAAAAGTGAGGGAAGAGAGCAAGACGGAAGCACTGGGAGAGAAAGCAGAGAGGCAGACAGTAACACATCCCTATTTTCTCAAGTCATAGGTCTTCGCACAATCCAGGCAAACAATGTTATTATTATTGAGAAAGACAAAAATGACAAGGAAAAACTGGATAAGAGAGAAAATGAGGTCGAGGAGAACCAGAAAAGGATGAGGATGGATTTAAGAGAGTTTCTAGCTAGCGGAGGAAGCGTGACGGAAATTAGGGCTTCGGAAGTATTGATCATCAGACCTCCCATGATAGACGGGAGATGGGAAATAGAGACAGCAGGGATCCCAGAAAGAGGGAGTGAGCGTTTAGAGAAAGAGGGGATATGGTCCTCTATGCGAATGACGTCGAGGACGGTCATGCAAAAAGCAGAGAGGATCCTGAACCACAAGGACAGGGGGAATCCAGAGTGTAGTGGTCGGGTCAGTCAGCTGCTTAGTAAGTTCGGTGAACACCCAAAACTTCCAATGCGCTCCAAGAGCATTGCGTGCTTCAACCAACCAGGCAAGAACCGGGCCAGATACAGCACAGGAGACCTGTTTGTGCCGGAGGACCAGAGTGTGGAAGAAACAGACACGAGTCCGACATCCAGGGATGTTCCCAAACGCTCTTTTAGCTTCTCTGACCGTGTGGTTTGCCAACAAGAGACCAGATATTGTGAGGAAAAGGCAGATTTTAAGGTGGTGGAGAGGTCGCACTCCGAACGCAGGGTCAAAACAAGGGTCATCGATCAATCAGGAAGTGAACTAAAGGTCACCAGGCGATGGGGTCGAAACCTGATGAGGTGATGCATGAAAGAGACACAAAAGAAAGAAGGTGTGAAAATAAGAGGAACGACTCAGTTCATGGAGAGACAGAGGAATGGACTTCAAATGTAGATGGAGAAGGCTTCACTGTGGCCTCCGTCAAAATCCCTGAGGAAGTTGCGTTTGCACGAAGAGTTCCTATCAAACAAGATAGGAGAGAAAGCAGCTCAGAAAGAGAGATTAAGAAAGTGAGAGAGGAGAATGAAAAAGAGATAATGATAGATAAAGAGATACACAGAGATAAGAGGCGAGTGGAGAGCGAGATGACGGTAAGACAGAGACAAATTGAATTACAAACCGAGACCAAAACAGAATCTGAAAGGAGATGGAATCAGAATGAGGTAACCATTGAGGTTTCAAAACAACCCCATGGCATATATATCCCACCCTCGGATGACAGTACTATAGATTGCCCTACAGAAATTCAGTGCCAATGTGTCGACACTCCCTCTGCGGACACTAGTTGCCCGACTACGGCCTATGCTGGACAAGCAGTCTTTGCCCAACATATAGAAGGCCTAGTCTGTAAAATAGCAAACGTCCAATCAGACAGAGAACTCAAGAGGTCAGGGTATGTGTTTTCACATGGAGACATGGAAAGGATCTCTGGTGAAATGAGTAACCAGGATCAAAAAGAGCATCAACAGTATCAAAGCTTTTCAAAACAGGCAACTGAGGAAATACATTTTACCTCCGAACTCCCACAACACACTGTTACACTGGGCCAGAGCAAAATCTGCACCCAAGAGGGAGTCACCATCCCCAGGACTGTATTTTATGGAGTTGATATATCAGCAGGAAGAAGGAGGTCGAGTCTCCTGCTGGGGATAAACAAGATGGAGAACAATTGAGAGGAGAGGGAGCTGGAAGGCTGGGCGACCTTTGACCCGAGTGGAGTCTCTGAGAGAGAGAATTCGTCAACAAGAGAAGGAAAGACGGGATGATGACAAAGAAGAGGGCAGTAGAGGAGGAACTGCGAGAGAACAGGAAGAAACCACATTACAGACTCTCAGACTGTTTGACGTCACACAGGACGTTAACATGGTAAAGTCAAGCCCTCAACTTCCTGTTCCTGTTTTGCTGTCGCTCTTGCAGTCAGCTTCGACAGAAAGAGAAGTTGGGGAGATCTCCAGAGACGTATCAGAGAGCGATATCTGCCCGAGGGAAGCAGAGAGAGATGTAGAGGAGCGTGGGACGTGCACACAGGACATTGACGAAAGAGAAGACAAACGAGAGGAAGAGTTGTTAGAGGAAGAGTACCTTCCTCCCTCTCTTTCTCCCTCCCCACCACATTCAGACTCATTGGACGCCATGAGCCGGATCTATAACCTCAAGCCGGTGAGGTCCAGGACTGCAGTGTGTATCGGTGAAAGGAAAGCTGATATGCCCCCACACAGCGGACCTCAGGGCAAATACAACCTCATCAGAAAAGCACCGTCATTGGACATCCTGCCAGAAACTGCCAACCTGTGGAATCATGTGAGGGATGGTGATAAAACCGAGACGGAGTCGACAGGTGTTCAGATGGTACAGCGGCAGGTGGAACGACTAAAGCTGAGAGAACAGGAAGCAGGATGTGTTTCCCACAACGACAAAAAGGCACAGCCCACCATGGAGAGTTGTCCGCTTGTAGAACCAAAAATTTGGGTAGCTGAGGGCCAGAAGAAACCAGATATACTCAGAGAGACACAGAAATTTCAAACACCTACAAGTCCCAGCTTTCCACAAACCCAACAGAAAGCCCAAAGACAACCTCTTAAACCCCAGCAGGTCAGGTCATTCACAATCAACACCCGGAACACAGAATCAACAGAAGACTCACAGAAACCTCCAGAACAAAACTCTCCGTCGTCATCCTCTCCCTGCACCGCATCCCCATCTTCATCTCCATCTCCGCCTCTCTTTTCCATTAGGAGCGCCTCAGGTGGACCAGGTAAGAGAGGAACGACCATCACAATCACCCCTAGAAGACCTGCAGGGGCAGCCTCATCTGGTGCAACAGTCCCAACAGTGACCCTGCAGTGCCCAAAGTAACCCAAATAACCACCCCTGCTCCCAGCAGCACCAAGGAGGCAGGGAAGAAGCGGTACCCTAAAGCAGAAGAGATTGAGGTGATTGGAGGCTACCAGAACCTTGAACGTTCATGCTTGGTGAAAAGCAGAGGGACACTGAAATCGGTGAGTGGGTTTTTATTTTTGTATGACCTATACGATGAGCTGCTGTGCTGATAGTATTAGGGCATTACAAAACTGAGCATGCTACAATGGGATATGCAATGAAAATAATTTGTAATTAGCTTTTTGCAATGTTTTAGATGTGTGGTTACGGTTTAGTGGGATTAGTTTTTTTAATCTCAGAGAAGAGACAATTGCACTTGAGAAGATTCCCAATAGCGACGCAAAGTGTGATCTCTCAATAGTCAGGCCAGAATATCTCTGTCGTCTTTGATTGTGGCCAAAGCAGTTGCTCAGTGTTAAACCTGGATTAGGCTTATCTCTCACGCCATCACAGTTCACAGGTGAAGATAGTCCCTGTGTGAGTTAACATTTAAACACTGCATGAAAAAAGAAAAATTGCACAATTACTTTAGGAAACACCCCGATTCATTGTGCATTGTTCAGGAGTAATTAACAAACAAACCAAGCCATGATTATTCCTACCTCTAAAATGATCGACTTACACACAAAAAAGCAAAGACCATTACACTAAATGCCTGACTTTAAAGTACAATGCAAGTCTATGAATAGATTGGGGTTAATCTATTGTTATCATGCTTTCTTCAGTACATTTCACCCTGACACTGTCCTGTCTGACCTCGATGTTTGGTAGTATAATGACCTAGGACAAAGCATTATGTAGTTTGAAGTCTACAGAAGATTGTTAATGAGAATAACGTCAGAACACTCAACAAGCAAGAAGAAACGTCTTATTCTATTGCATCGTCTATGCTGTTTACATGCAAAACAAACCTAAAGCACAACCAATGCAGTCCCATTCTTATAAAAGACAAACTCGGGAACGATCAGTTTAACAAATCCTTCACTGTATTAACCACAGGGTTTGCTTAATGGACATCTGACTCACTGAATTGCACAACATCATTACTGTCAGTCATGTCTTATTTTTATTCTTAGGTTACACTATAGGGGAATTACAGTACATAGAGAACACTGATATGTGACCACAAGTCATTTATGATGGCATCTAATTGCAGGATATGTCAGTGAAGCTGATACACATGATATACTACTGAATGCTTGGCTTCCTCTCAATGTCTTTGTAGTTCCTCCCTAAAAATACTAGCACACACAATGCTGGAAACTCACTTCTGGAAAGCTCTGTTTATCTCACCTATCAGCAACTACTCCGAGAGATACATGGTTCTGCTCCTGTCTTCTGATATGAGGTTTAATGGCACTGCTTGTTCTCATCAAACACAGCTTATTGTAGTATGTGGGACACAGCAAACACAAAGGAACTCAACGGAGCAGAAAGAGGGAACGAGAGAGTTTGGCAGCATTCTCATAGGAACAGAAGAATGACCTTTTAATTTAGCTGGGTTTTCACAGGAGTTAATAGAGCAGTATGTTTGCATTGTGGCGATCAGTGTAACCACATACACTAACTTCTGCCAGGAACTGAGTCAAATGTACATGAAGGAAGACAATAAAGAAATCGGACTCTTGAAGACCACAAACATGATAGTGGAGAACGCGTTCGATTTTATAAATGGCATAGTTGTTACTTTACTTCATGTAAAGTTGCAGAATACAGAGAAACGTGCAGCTACGACTGCACTTTATAAAATTGGAAAACAGAAACTCACTACATTGGCATAAATGTAGGCCATTTATGGTAATGAAGTGTTTCTTCCTTAAACCGGGATTTGTAGGGGAAATACATAAAGTTGATGAAATGTTAATAGTTATTAAAATAAGAGTTATTAAAATAAAAAATGCATGAAAGAATTCATGGAATTTTATTTTAATAATACAATCAAAAAGTACAATTATTTATATATATATATATATATATATATATATAATTGTACTTTTTGATTATATTATTTTTTTTTTAAATAAAAACTATCAAATTAAATCACTTACTATAAAAACATAAATATTATTTGTTTTCCTCGACATGACCAACCAGCATCAGAGAACTGTGAACAAGTAAATAATTGAAATTTGCATGTACAATATCTGGGGAACTACAATTAAGTATTTTGCATTAAAGAGTTTCAGCTATTAAAAAAGTTTTTCAAAAACATTAAACCAAAAAATTGAATTATTGCAAATGTTTTGATAATCAATTTTCCCAATTAAAGTGACAAAAACAAGACATTAAAAGCAGAACATGGATGAAGGTGATGTGCATAATATGTGTATTTGTTACAAGCTATATGTTTTGTATAACTGCAACATTTTGGTTTTTTAAAGCAGTCTTGTGACAACTCTTTGGCTACTTCCTCCTCTGAGCTGTGTCACTTCCTGTAGCACAGACAGAAGAGAATGCATACAACCATGAGCAACCTAGGGTTATCGGTTTATGAACATTTCAGTTCATGCTGTATGACCGACAGTATCACGTGTACATGCGTTACATTTAACAGTGTGTGTTTGCTCCAAGAGTCACTACCCCGGTTTACACTCTGACCACATCTAACGCAGTTCACGCTTGTTGACTGTCTTTGCAGACCGTTTTATGTTCGTGACATTTGGCCTGTTGTTTAAACTGACGTTCAGAGGATCAGTAAATCACTGCTCTGGCTGTAAATATTCTGTCGACATGCCAACCAGCATCAGAAAATCTTGAACAGGTTGCATAAACTTTATACAATATCTAAAACTACAATTAAGTATTTTGACCAATTAAAGCAGTTTCAGCTATTAAAAAGTCTTTTCAAAAACATTAAACCAACAAAAATTGAATTATTGCAAATGTTTTGATAATCAATTTTCCCAATTAAAGAAAAAACAAGACTAACTTTTTAAAACAGTTTATATGAAGGTGAGCATAATATGTGTATTTGTTACAAGCTATATGTTTTGTATAACTGCAACATTTGTTTTAAAAGCAGTCTTGTGACAACTCTTTGGCTACTTCCTCCTCTGAGCTGTGTCACTTCCTGTAGCACAGACAGAAGAGAATGCTTAAAACCAAGAGGGGTTATCGGTTTATGAACATTTCAGTTCATGCTGTTTGACCGACAGTATCACGTGTACATGCGTTACATTTAACAGTGTGTGTTTGCTAAGAGTCACTAGTTTACACTCTGACCACATCTAAGCAGTTCACGCTTGTTCTGTCTTTGCAGACCGTTTTATGTTCCGTGACTGGGCTCATTTGGCCTGTTGTTTAAACTGACGTTCAGAGGATCAGTATTCACGCACTGCTCTGGCTGTGTGAAACATTCTGTTGATCACCTCCGCATGCTTACAGAAAGTCTTGTACAGGTTGCATAAACTTTGCCACTGTTAAAAACCTGTCTAAAGAACTAGTTTGACCAACTAGCAGCTGCCAAGAAATCAGTCTTATTTTAACACAACAAGACCAATCTACCTTTTCATAACTGTTATGTCCAGTCTTGAAGAAAAAAAATAGATGACTAACTTTTAAAACAGTTTAGTTGAGTACGGAAGTGTAGCTGTTGATGTATGCCCCTGCTGAACGATTGATCAGTCTCTTTACCAGCTCTTAATCTATGACTCTACACTTTCCTCAGTTGAAGCTTAAGCCATTATAGCGCTCTGTGTGTCATTTCTGTTTTATCTTACAGTATGTTTGAAGGTTCACCTGATCTAAATATCAGTGGTCCTCCATATCCTCAATAATATGTCTTAGTAAGATGAGATTGAAATGATCCAGACATGTAATGCAATGCAATCCAATGAAGATTGAGAGACGAAGCAAAGCCGAGCTGCTTCAGTCAGTAAGTGTTCATCTGGAGATATGACTGCCGTTATTCCAGCGTTTACTTGATCAAAACCAGTCCAGATTTGACAGCAGAAAGACATGTGAAGCTCATGCTGGGGTCGGATGTTTGTACAATTATACAAACAGAGCTTTGACTTATTAAAGTAATGATGACAGAAGGCATGGAGTAGATTGTGTGCAACAGGTTTAACAGCAACGTTTTCATCATTTGGAGGCCTTGTATCGAATAAGATACAGTAACTTTATAGGGTTAACGGAAGGTGATTTCAAGGCGATTATGGATCGAAGGGCACTGCAAAAGCGTCTTTACACAACCAAGTTAAGGGTTAATAAAATAAGTGTATTCATAATTGCTGTGCAAATGCATTTAAGCGCTTCTGAAAGTGTTAAAAGTCACTCTTGCAGTATAAATTGCTTTGGATATAAACAGTTGTTAAATGGCTACAGTCTGATAAATTCTTATCAAAATATTATTTCTGTATCCAAAATCCCTGGGGGGGGGGCTTGATCCAGGGTTTCTGCATGTTTTGTGATGGTAAATAGGTAAATGTAAGACTTTTAAGACCAGTTAAAGAAAATGGACTCAAAGAAACTGATCAAAATGAAGTTAAAGAGAAAGTTTTTTAAGAGAAAACGAGTGTATTTTTTGACCTCATTGGCAGATATTTGTTCTTGTTTTAAGCATAATCTCTTAATTTTGATCAGTTTCTCAGAATACTTCAAATCTTCATTGTGCATCTCAAGTAAGTGTATCTTGACTTGAGGAAGTGTCGATATTTTCACTGAAAAACTCAAATGTAAGATTCATGTTTTGCAGTGCATGCAACATTTAATGTCATGACCTTATGAATGTAAGATTTTCTGCTTTGATTAAGATCTTTTTAGGGCAATGTTTCAATTCTCCTCCATGCTCTTAACATTTAGACATTTTAAGAAACTCCATGCCAGACAAAAACATCTTTGAAATCATGTCTTATTGCCAGTGTTGGGCTTAATGCATTACTTAATAATTATTACTCAAACTTAATTACTTTTCCTTGAAATGACTTTATTTCCCTGTAATTGAATTAGTTACTTCTGATGTAATTGCATTAAATACGGTGTAGACTAGAACAATTCTATATCAAACGATAGTGGATTTAACATCTAATGTTTTAATGTAACCTTCTCCTTTAAAAACTTCGGTCGGTTCAAGAATGATTGATACAATTTTCTATTATTTATTTGAAGGAATTAAAAGAGAAGTTTCATGTCTATCCTTGTATTGTTTCAGAGAGAGTAATTAGTACAGCAATATAATTACACTTTTGAAGATGCAATTAGTTTCTAGTAATTAATTACTTTTTTATATATGTAAATATAATTTACCCGACACTGCTTTTATGCATGCAATAAAAAAGGTGAAGGATTTACTTTTTGAATCACGCTGAATTAAACTTGAAATTGTTCAGTAGAAAAACTGAAATATTATTTTCTTGTTTAATTTACAACTTTGTAAAAATACGTTTTTAACAGTGCATGCATTTACACATTAGTTCAGCCCAAATCAGCCACACCATCATGCTGTTCCACCCCCCCGAAGACTGTCTTCTGTGGAAAACATAAGCTGATGTTAATAAAAGTCTCAGTCTTTTTGAACTGGAAGGACTTGGATCTTGTCTTTTACTGACTGTTCTGTCACTCTCCTTCCTCTGGTTTAGGTGAAGGTGTGTTTCGATGACGCTCAGCTGGAGAGAGTCTGTGAGTACCCTTCAGAAGACAGTGCGCTAGCATCCCTCCCTTCCTCTCCTCATCCGGGGCCGGAGGACGGCGGGAGGCGTGGGGGGGAGCAGGAGGAAGACGAGGAGGAGGAGGAGGAGACTCGCAGTGGCATGAATGAGAGCGCAGGAAGGGTTCGATTCCTAAAAGTGGGTCAGTGGCTTCAAATTACATCATCAAAATATACACTAACCAGCAATGGAATTATCAAACCCTATATTTTTTATAAAAAAAGAAACATTGTGAATAAACTCTTTAGATAATTCTGTGACAAATTAATAAACAACAGATTTAGAATTCTGTTAATAACTTAATTACTCAGTCAATCAGGAATGAAGCATAAGCTACATTGATGCTGAAAGTGCACTAGTTAAATGTGCTTGATTCTCTTGGATGAAGAAAATAACGTGGATGTATTTTTAAATGCATCTTAAATTCTGCTGAATGACTACATGTAGATGTTGCATGTGTGTAAACCAGTATTAGAGAGCTTGGAGAACACACATGCTTGTCTATGCATGTGTGCTTTACATTGTATGTATAAAGCTCATATTTTGACATGATCTGGGTTTTTGCTTGCACTGCTCTTAAAGGGGTAGTTCACCCCCTCAAGAAAATAGCTGTAAATGTACTCACACTCAAGCCGTCCAAGATGTAGATGAGTTTGTTTCTTCATCAGGTTTGGAGAAATGTAGCATATCATCAGTGTCTCAGCCGTGAATGGGTGCCGTCAGAATGAGAGTCCAAACAGCTGATAAAAACATCTCAATAATCCACACCACTCCAGTCCATCAGTTAATGCATTGAGAAGACAAAATAAACAAATTCTTCGTTATGATAAAATATGAGTCTATTATCCATAATAACGCTTCCTCCAGTGAAAGTTTTCAGCACATTTTGGGTGAACTTTCTTTAAAATAGCAATAGTATTATGTGCTGTTATGATAATTATATGAAATTAAATTGTACATTACCTGCAGTTTAGGGTTGTCCAAAATTCAGAATTAAAGAACTGACTGCCTTTCAATTCATGAATTAGAATTGAATTGGCATCAAAACAAGAAGTATCTGTCTCTCTCTCTCTGTGTCTCTCTCTCTCTCTCTCTCTGTGTCTCTCTCTCTCCCTCTCTCTCTCTCTCTCTCTCTCTCTCTGTGTCTCTCTCTCTCTCTCTCTCTCTCTCTGTGTCTCTCTCTCTCTCTCTCTCTGTGCTCTCTCTCTCTCTCTCTCTCTCTCTGTGTCTCTCTCTCTCTCTCTCTCTCTCTCTCTCTCTCTCTCTCTCTCTGTGTCTCTCTCTCTCTCTCTCTCTCTCTCTCTCTCTCTCTGTGTCTCTCTCTCTCTCTCTCTCTCTCTCTCTCTCTCTCTCTCTCTCTCTCTCTCTCTCTCTCTCTCTCTCTCTCTCTCTCTCTCTCTCTCTCTCTCTCTCTCTCGCTCTCTCTCTCTCTCTCTCTCTCTCTCTCTCTCTCTCTCTCTCTCTCTCTCTATCTCTCTCTCTCTCTCTCTCTCTCTCTCTCTCTCTCTCTCTCTCTCTCTCTCTCTCTCTCTCTCTCTCTCTCTCTCTCTCTCTCTCTCTCTCTCTCTCTCTCTCTCTCTGTCTCTCCCTCTCTCTCTCTCTCTCTCTCTCGCACAATTCTGCTCCAGTTAAAAAACATCATAAAAGTCTTTCCATAATTTCATAAAAAGTCATAAAATTGATGAAAATGTTTTTCATTGTCATTTAAAATATAATTTCTCTGTCTTTTTCCCCAGATGAATCCTGTAAACGACTTTCCAAATGACAAACCATGGCATCCTTTAGATTTTCAATTATTTTCATTTGAAGGAGGTGGAAATAATGAAGGTTTGAAGAAAATGGTTTTAAAAATGATCCATTTTTTTTATTTAGTTTTACATGTTCAAACAGAGAATCAAATTATTTACAAGCGCAGTATTTCTAGAGATTATTTTAATGAACTAATTCAAAAAGCATCTGTTTCATGTTCAGAGATGAATTAAATGAATTTGAATTTGCGCAAGTGATTCAGAAACTGATAAACGTCCCAGGTTACGTATGTAACCCTGGTTCCCCGAGGAACGAGACGCTGCGTCGAGACGCTAGGGAACGCCATCAGCGTTGTCCAGCTCTGAATCATATGTGTAATCAGTCAAAATTGACGCCAGACGCCAGGTGCGGTGGACGTCATGACCAGGATGCTTAAAAGCACGTGATGTGCAGCGGCGCCAGCTTCCAGGAATGAAGCATAGCTCTAGTAGGGATGCCGGAAGTATGGCCCTGCGACGCAGCGTCTCGTTCCTCGGGGAACCAGGGTTACATCGTAACCTGGGACGTTCCCTCCGGGAACATCGAGCTGCGTCGAGACGCTAGGGGAACGAGATATCCACGCCGCCATACTTGCAAATCCCTGCTTAGTGTGTGGAATGCACAGCTATGGCAAGGGAAAAGACAAGCCAGGGTGGCTCGCAGAGCCAGGTCGTAGAACCTGGAAAGTTAGGGCGTAGCCCACCCACCAGCGTCACAGATGTCCTGCACAGGTACACCTGCCAGAAGGCCTTGGAGGCCGCCATACCTTAAGTAGAGTGAGCCTTGATTCCCAAAGGCGAGGGAGATCAGAGGACTCGAGGTCATAGGAGAGCATCCAGATCCACTACTTAGCATAAGCACCCTGGCCTCCACCGGAGGAAACGTAAAAGAGAGTTTGCCTATTGAAAGGCCACCAAGAGGGCGTGGTAGGTGCTATAGCCGCCACGTAGACCTTCAGGGTGGAGTGGGCTAACTCTGCGGAGAGCAACGGCCTGCGAGCTCCAGCACTGTCCCAACAGGCAGTTAACTGGATCAAGCTGGCGGTCTCCGCACCGGAGTCTCAACTTCAGGGCGTACAGTTTCCTTATTGAGGGAGCTCTAGATTGGAGGATGGTCTCAGCAACCTCAGTTGAGAGACCAGAGGCTATGAGTTGTGCCCCTCGGGAGCCACACCCATAGTTTCCACAACTCCGGCGGGGTGAAAGATCATGCCCGCTGCCAGTGAGAGGATATCCTCCTGGACGGGAATCCCCATGGAGAGCCGTCGAGGAGAAAATCAGGTCAGAGACTATACTCGGCCCGGCCAGAACAGGGTTTTCAATAGAAGGACCCGTCCATGCGCACTCTCTCTAGAACTCCCAGGAGCTGAGCGATCGGGAGGCGTACAGGCGAAGCCTCAGCCACGATTGTACCATAGCATCCAGCCCCTTAGCGGAGCTGGATGCCTGCCTCGACAGGATGGCTGCTCCTATCCTTTACGAAGGAAGAACCCGATATTAATACGCTTTGCCCCCAAAGCACATTTCAGGAACTTCCTGTGATGGGGAAGGAGTATGCATCTTTAGATCGCTCGTGACCACCAGTCCTCGGATCTGGTGAGAGAACACGTGCTTTGAAGAGAGCTTTCTGAACTTCAGTCGTGTGACTGAGCGGTTCAGTTAGCTTAGATCTAAGACGGACGCAACCCCTTTCCCGGAACAATGAAATGACGGCTGTAGAACCTGGACTCTTTGTCTAGAGCAGGGACCACCTCGATGGTCTCCTCCCTCAGGAGAGTGCCACTTCTTGTTCCATTACCAGAGCCTGCTCGCCCGTAGAAAGGCTGCGGCAGGCGCCACATAGCCTTGTTCTACAGTGTGCGTGACCCATCGAGACACATTTGGCAGCAGTTCCACGCTGCCGAATAGTTCTACTAAGGAACCAGTCTCGAGACTGGTCTCTGGTGTACTTAGAGCGGCTAGCTCGGTGCCCTGGACGGAGGACCGGCAGGGGACGGCCGATCTAGCTGCTCTAGAGACCCCGAAGGGTGGCGAGCCTCCCAGCTCCGCTACATTTCTGGGCGGAAGAGACTGAGAGAAATGCTCGCTGGAGACCGCTGCGCCCTGGAACACGCAGGGTTAGCAGACTGATCTCCTGAGGGCACTGAGGAGGCGGGCACCGTGTAATGCGGTGTAAACCGCTCTTCCCAGAGGGCCTGCCCTCATAAGTCCTGGGATGTAGCATCAGGACTGCCTTAGAAGTCTCCTATTGGAAACGACGGTCCTCAGACCCGCGTCATCTCTAGGAAGACTAAGGAACCAGAGTCTGCTCAGGCAGGACCCAATAAGACACGCTTGGCAAGGGCTCCCACACCGCCAGATGACTTACTAAGGAAACCAGTCTCTTGAGACTGGCCTCTGGTACTGTAGGCGGCTAGCTCGGTGCCCTGGAGCGGAGGACCGGCAGGGGCGGCCGATCTAGCTGCTCTAGAGACCCCGAAGGGGTGGCGAGCCTCCCAGCTCCGCTACATTTCTGGGCGGAAGAGACTGAGAAAGCAGCTCGCTGGAGACCGCTGCGCCCTGGAACACTGGCAGGGTTAGCAGACTGATCTCCTGAGGGCACTGAGGAGGCGGGCACCGTGTAATGCGGTGTAAACCGCTCTTCCCCAGGGGGCCTGCCCTCATAAGTCCTGGAATGTAGCATCAGGACTGCCTTAGAAGTCTCCTAAGGAACGCAGCGGTCCTCAGACCCGTGTACTTAGAGCGGCTAGCTCGGTGCCCTGGAACGGAGGACCGGCAGGGGGCGGCCGATCTAGCTGCTCTAGAGACCCCGAAGGGGTGGCGAGCTTCCCAGCTCCGCTACATTTCTGGGCGGAAGAGACTGAGAGAACGCTCGCTGGAGACCGCTGCGCCCTGGACACTGGCAGGGTTAGCAGACTGATCTCCTGAGGGCACTGAGGAGAGAGACGGGCACCGTGTGTAATGCGGTGTACACCGCTCTTCCCCAGAGGGCTTGCCCTCACCAGTCCTGGGCCTTGGCATCAGGACTGCCTCAGAAGCCTTCTAATGGAAATGACGGTCCTCAGACCCACGTCATCTCTAAGGCCTCAGACTAGGAACCAGAGTCTGCTCAGGCAGATCCCAATGAGACACGCTTGGCAGGGGCTCCCAAACCGCCCGGGTGGCCTACTAAGGGAACCAGTCTCTCGAGACTGGCCTCTGGTGTGCCTTAGAGCGGCGCTCGGTGCCCTGGAACGGAGGCCGGCAGGGGACGGCCGATCTAGCTGCTCTAGAGACCCCGAAGGGGTGGCGGGCCTCCCAGCTCCGCTACATTTCTGGGCGGAAGAGACTGAGAGAAGCTCGCTGGAGACCGCTGCGCCCTGGAACACTGGCAGGGTTAGCAGACTGATCTCCTGAGGGCACTGAGGAGAGGCGGGCACCGTGTAATGCGGTGTACACCGCTCTTCCCCAGAGGGGCCTGCCCTCACCAGTCCTGGGCTTTGGCATCAGGACTGCCTCAGAAGCCTCCTATTGGAAATGGACGGTCCTCAGACCTCGTCATCTCTAAGGAAGACTAGGAACCAGAGTCTGCTCAGGCAGACCCCAATAAGACACACGCTTGGCAAGGGCTCCCACACCGCCAGGTGACTTACTAAGGGAACCAGTCTCTTGAGACTGGCCTCTGGTGTACTTAGAGCGGCTAGCTCGGTGCCCTGGAACGGAGGACCGGCAGGGGACGGCCGATCTAGCTGCTCTAGAGACCCCCGAAGGGGTGGCGAGCCTCCCTCTCCGCTACATTTCTGGGCGGAAGAGACTGAGAGAAGCGCTCGCTGGAGACCGCTGTGCCCTAGAACACTGGCAGGGTTAGCAGACTGATCTCCTGAGGGCACTGAGGAGAGACGGGCACCGTGTAATGCGGTGTACACCGCTCTTCCCCAGAGGGGCCGGCCCTCAAGGCCCTGCATCAGGCGTTCTGGCCGAAGACTATCGATCCGCAGATCCGTCTTCGCCCGGGCACGTCACTCTGACTCCGATTCTGGCGAGTACAGTGACATTCCCGAATAAGGAGCTGGAACACAATTGGGGCTGCTCCGCCCAGCAGCCAAGCTGACCACCTCAACCTCCTTGGAGGAAGAGGTAAACATTGTGCTCTCACTTGAGAAGCATCCCAAGAGGCTCTTGTATGTCATATACGATATATAATTGTATATATTTCTCTACAATATATATATATATATGTATAAATATATATCTAACTTTCATAGTCGGATAAAATGCATAGTTAATTATTCAAAATTAAATGCAGTCAAACACCCAGACAAGTAAACACGGTCTGAAGTGCATAAATGAACCGAGAATCACCATAATGCGCGTTGCCTTGGCAGCAGCGCGAGCCGCCGGAACAAAACAAATAAATCTTCTTGGAGAAACTGCTGCAGATTAGCGCACTCTCACTCAAGGGGAAGAACTACAGCTTAGGCTTCCGCCGAGAGCGCTAGACCTGGGGAATACAGGTGGAAATAAGGCGAACCCGTCTCCAACCCGTCCGCCAGATCTATGTGCGATCCCGTGATCTCACTCGCCGTGCCTCAGCAGCAGCGGGAGCGCGAGATTCATAGGCGCGGACACACTCCTCGGAGCGTGCCGGCGGGAGCACAATGCATTGCAGCGGGACGCTGGATCTGATGGGAAAAGAAGATAGGGGATCACCCGTCTTAATCTCCCATCTAATCCATCTGCGAGCACAGCCACTGCTCCGCCTCAGCGGCAGCGTGGCAGGTGCTGCGAGGAGCGCAGGTGAAAACTCCCTCCTCAAAGAGAGTTTTCGCCTCCAGCCAGATCATCGCAAAAACTGTGTGTATCCCGAGAGAGCGCTAGACCTGGGGAATACAGGTGGAAATAGGGCGAACCCGTCTCCAACCCGTCCGCCAGATCTATGTGCGATTCCCGTGATCTCACTCACCGCGGTGCCTCAGCAGCAGCGGGACTGGGAGATCATAGGCGCGGACACACTCCTCGGAGCGTGCCGGCGGAGCACAATGCATTACAGCGGACGCTGGATCTGATGGGAAAAGAAGATAGGGGATCACCCGTCTTAATCTTCCCATCTAATCATCTGCGAAAGCACAGCCACTGCTCCGCCTCAGCGGCAGCGTGGCAGGTGCTGCGAGGACGCAGGTGAAAACTCCCTCCTCAAGAGAGTTTTCGCCTCCAGTCAGAGAGGAACACACAGTCTGTAACGTGATCTACTTTCGCCCTCATTGGCCTTTGATATGTCTGCTTCTAGTCTTTCTTTGCCTATCTTTTAAGAATAAACTTTCTTATTTCCTATCTGATAGTAACAGACTCACAGAACACATTCGACTGACACACACAGAGAGCTTTGCTGAATGACAAAAAGCTGGCGCCGGCTGCACATCACGTGCTTTTAAGCATCCTGGTCGTGGACGTCACACGCACCTGACGTCTGGCCGTCAATTTTGACTGATTACACATATGATTCAGAGCTGGACAACGCTGATGATGCGTTCTAGCGTCTCGGCGCAGCTCGATGTTCCCGGAGGGGAATGATGGTTTTACAATTAAAAACAATATTTATGTTCTGAATGCTTTGTTCATTTTAAACTGCTTATGTTAAGAAATAACTGGAATAGATATAATCTAAAACATTTAAGGGGATTTATTTTTATTCATGAATGAAACAAACCCTCAACCATCTTTTGTGAATGTATGATTATGATGATTAATAAAGATTAGATTTAATATTTTCATGGAACTGTGATATGATATTTGTATAGGAAATAGATAGAGAGGATTGTGTGTATTAATATGCAGTGGAGCAATTAAAAATCATACTTTTGTATATTGTCTGTACGTGAATACCAGTTTATGTATTTTAACTTTAAAACAAAATGAAGAAGCACCTTCACAATGTTAATAAACAGCACAGACAGTGAGTGACTGGTTATTTGATCCATGCTATTACACACTGGCTGTGTTGAAGCGCCACCTGCTGGTGATTTATAGTAATAATGAGTGATTCTTCATATCAAATCATCTGAAATATTAATGAGCTGCACAGCTGCACAGTCCCTGTGGACAGTTACACTAATAAATCAATTTAATACCTTTGTAAAATTGAATTAGAGATTGTTTCTGCTCACATCATTGGTACTTTAGACCAAACAAGGTTTCAGGTCAAATGTTTGAGTATTTGTAAAGTACTTAAGTATAATACTTATCTCACTTATAACTTAAAACTCACACTTAATATTTAACTGTATGTCCTTAGCAACGACTAAAAATGTAATCTATGATTGACGATTTCCCATGCATTGTTCAACAATCAATATCTATAATTGTATATATTGTTCAGTGATGGCATTACACTTAGTATATAAACAATTTTAGGCCTACTCAATGCTCACTGTGTACAATTGTTTGTGTTAGCTTGCTAATGTTTGCTTGCTAATGTTAGCTTGCTAAAAAATTGGATGTGCGTCATTATTTTGCATACATTTTCTCTTAAAGTGACCGTGTCTAATTTACTAGCTGCTGTCCATGTACTTAATGTTAATACAAGAAAATGAAAGAAAGCATAACTGCTCTTGACTGAATTACTTTGTAGTTTTAACTATATTTAATCTACAGTCAAACCAAAAATGATTCAGACATCAGATCTATTTTGTTCACTATAAGGTGAAGGACACTCCAGTCTAGTTCATTTATGTGAGCATATAGGAAAATTAAGTATTATACCCAAATATGACATATTATACCCAATAATTCTTCATATAGTGTACTACTAGTAAAATTTATAAAACATTTGGGACCAAAATTATTCAGACACTTTCTGACCATGTTGTGTTTAAGTACTTTTTCTTTAATTGCTAATGCCACCTTTTTACAGACTTAACAAAACTAAGTATTGCTTGGTAATTGTTCAATAAAGTATTAACAGTTGTGTAAATATTGTCATACTAACAGTTGTCTTAATGTTTGGTTGATTGTATTCCATGCATACCTTTATATCAAAGTGATCTGACATAATCAAGATTCATTTGTTATGACACAGTTTAATTCTGAGTTCAATAAACTGTGATAATGTGAGAAATACTGAAGGTGTTTGAATTTGTCTTGGTTTGACTGTATGTTTCATTTTTCACTGAAGACTATGCAGTGCTATTTTACATTTGATTATTCGGTTTCTGTAGCCTACCTGGACACCTACAAACTTGAAAAAATTTGCACATCGTGTAAACAGCACAAATAAATAGATAGAACGAACATACAAATTAAATTATTTTAAACAGGGCCCACCGGGCCCCGTAAACCCCAGCTACGGCCCTGCATAGGCCTATACATGTTTTTGCTAATATTCAAATCTTTCCTCTCTTCAGTTTTAGACTCACATAGCGTAGCAAACATGCGCTGTCATTCTAAAACGCGTTAATTAGTTGTTAATTAGCAGTTTTCAAATTACACCTGCGATGCCAAAACACGCTAGCATCGGCTCATCCAATCACCATGTGATCACGTGAGGACATTCAAATCGAGCTTCAACATTTCTTCAGGATATGGACTAACGTTACTAACATATACAATTAATAACTACTAGGAGATACGACAATGAACCCATTTTAATGTTATTAATATAATCCTTACTTTTTATATTCTGCTTTTAGGCTACTTCCATAAAGTAGCCTAACCCGCCGCCCAATCATTTTAAATGATTGATGAGCGGGAAAAATTATAACGGCTCTGCTCGCGTGTCGTCATCAGAGTAAACCACATTCTCCACAAGATTATGAAGCGGACAGTTATGTCATAATGTAAGTATGTTTTATAGTATCTTTCTAACATAATTACAATCGTATTGCCATGTTTTGAACATGGTACCATGGCATTCATTGAAACAGCATGTTAATACCATAACTAATATATAAGTCCAGTAATATGCTATAAAGGCCTATTGGAGTAATTTACCATGGTATATTACCATCACTGTACCTACTATTGGCGAGGGCGATACGACCACAAGTTTTTATGCTGTGCTATGATTTTGAAATAGGCCGATGTGTATTATATAGCCTAATTACTTTTTTATTTTTTAACACTATGCCGATTTAAGCGGGGGGCACTTTCTTTCCTAACTAGTTTTTGAGGAACATGTTGGTCCAAATCAATTACCCATAAAGACCACTAGAGAGCAGCAAAACACTGAAAACTGAGTAATCGACGAAGAGGAAAGATTTCGACCGCTTCTGTTATTGGGACCAAGCATAGGCCTGGTCCTCGAGTCTGTCACGTGATCTCAGGAATCCATCCATCAAACCCAGTTTCTAATGTACATGTCAATCAACATCCAGCTTTACAGTGAGTGATAAGACACCTGCTCATGATGGACCAGCTCTGGGATCTTCATCAGCTCTGTTCTCGCACTATAAATACTCTGTGCTCGTTAGGAACTCTTGTGTGGTGATTAAAAGCGTGTAAATATATGCTCTGACAATGATCCAATTATGATTCTTCACTAAATCATGCATCACAGAATCAGATATTTGACTAGGTTTGATCAAACTAGATTGGATTATTTTGGTTATCCCTCCACATTTGAGTCTTTAGAATCAACATATTTACTAAAATAATATTATAAACCATTATTATTACATACAATGCAATTGCAATTTGAGGGATATTTTACAAAATATTGACTAAAAAAAGCAGACCAGGTTTTACAGTCATTGTATGTTATCAATGCATAATGTTATGAGAATATTATTGTTCTCTTTATGAATGATTTCTTAAAATCTTTATTAATTGCATTGCAGTTTAATTGTCAAAGTGATGCATAACGTCACATTATGTTCAGCTGTGATTTTGTGCATTATCAGTCTGATGTAATATTAGCTTAGCAGCAGCTTGATTTATTATACAATGCATGTGCAAATATTGCAGGTTATTTGTTGTGTTTTTGGGCTTTCCTCTTGTCATCTGGGGCCTATCTGAGCATATGCTGTGTTTTTTCTCCACTCTTTCATGGTAATTTCCACTTAATGTGATTTGTGCTTTTTATTGCATGTCAATTTGGTATGAAACACCTGCTTAGAGCATAAACATAAGTGAATATTTAAGGAACCTCATCCAATCATTAACAGATTGCTTGCAGATCTAATGATCTGATGGCTGCTTGTCGTGTCGTCTGATATATTCATATTTAAGTTTTCTCAGTGTGAGTCCAGACAGAAACATGCTCATATACAGATAGACATAAGTCTGTGTATAAATGACAGCACATCTCTGTTCTGTGCGCTGTAAGATGTCAGATGTGGCTTTCTCACCGTGCAGGGGTTCAGTCTTGAAATAGTTCTTTTCCCAAAAGACAAGTCACACCACAGAACACGGATAGCACAGACACTCTCACCAGTTAATTACACCTCGATTGTAGTTCTGTTCAGATACTTTAACACACACTGAGTACCAGAGTGTGTGTGTATGCGGGTTTGTCAGATCCAGATGTTGCATTGCTTTACCTGAGCGCACCTTTGATGCACAGATGTGATGCTTCTATGGAAAAAATCAGATTCACTTTGACGTTTTTTAATCTTTTGCTTTGAGTCCCATCATTATTTTAATAGTTTACAAATGCTGGTTTAATTCCCAGGAAAACACATACTGGGTTAATTTAAATTATGACAAGATTAAACCTGTCTGGCACCCAAAATAATCTTTAAAAAAGAGTCTATTTGTGTTTTGGTCGGCTACCACTGTTACAAATAAAATGCACATATTACAAGTAGTTTTCACTATTCTCCTAAATGCATGAATTTCCATATTCACCTAAATGCATGAATTTCCATATTCACCTAAATGCATGAATTTCCATATTCACCTAAATGCATGCACTTCAATATTTCCCTAAATGCATGAATTTCCATATTCACCTAAATGCATGAATTTCTTTCAATGCCAAGCTTATAGAATAACACATTTTATTGTCAACAAGCACTGCTATTGTTGTGTTGCACTGAAAAACATAATTTTTGGCTATTATTTATGTGTCATAAAGAGCTGCTGTCAGAAATTTGTCTGGATGCGAGATGCCAGTCACCACAATGATGCAATGGAGTCTAAAACGCTTCACTGCCAGAGGCTTTCACGTGTCGAACCGTTAGGTACAAACACCATCAGCCTGTGGGAAAAAGATTGAATCTTGTGACCATCATATTTATTGATTTCTTCTGCAACTGAACATTGCTCTCTTTGTCATACAGTGAAATTGGATGGTGATTAATAGTCAAAAGTGCACCATCAAAGTATGAGAGAGTCATAGTGCTTCGTTTTGTCTTCTCTAAAGAGCTTTAGTGTGGTCATTGAATGGAGTAGAACAGCTCCTTTTGTGTTTCTGTGAAGAACGTCAATCTTGGAGGACGGTTTGGAACAACATGAGGATGAGAAAGTGTTGATTTAACTCTTTAAACAGCATTTATCTGGGAGTGTTTAGCAGTTTTGAGTTTGGACTAATTCCAGGTTGTTTTATCAAGCTCTGTGCTCCAGAGAGATCAGCTGTTTTAGTGTTGAGAGGAGCTGTTTTTATCAATCTGAAGTGTTTTCCAGGGGCTTGTGGTCTGGTGTGGTTTAGTGTTGTGGTCGGTGCTCAGAGCTGGTATCTGGAAGGTTGCTGGTTCAATTCCCACAAGGACTGACCTATGAATTATCACCATTGTGTCTGTTATCTAGACTCATAACCTCAGGTTACTCCATCATAAATTAATGCCGCTGTTGTATGGCATATCAAGTCACAAACACTGGTTCTGGTGTGGAAATATCATTTATATTATGTGTTATTCTACACTGAATGTGTCCTTGCTGAATACAATTATTAATTCCTTTCAAGACCCCCGTATAGTGTGTTTTACAAACAGAGACACATTTGTATAATGGTATTCTTAAACCGAGTGTTTTATCTGAAGTGTCTTCTAGTTGATCTATACCACAGGTTTAGTCCCTCTAGTCTAGAGTAACCTGAGGTTAAGTGCTTGCACAGAGACACAGTGGTGATGGTCAACCAAACCAGCAAGCCTTGAGCTTTTATCAGGGACATCATACCTCCAACACTCATGAGATTATGCTCTCCTATGATAGATGATCTCTCTGAACCAATGCGTCCTCTGGTTCTCCTGTAGCTCTGTCATAACCGGGGCCAAGGGGTCAACAGTTCAGCTCCAGAGGAGCCGCCATCTGCTCCAAAAGGCATTTGATCACACTGTTGGCATGATGCTTTATGCATATTTCAGAATATTAAAATGCCTCTCAGTTACACTAGAAGTTTATTTAAAGAAAATAATGCTTTTATTCATCAAAGATTCAAATAAATGCAGTTCTTTTGAGCTTTCTATTCATCTGTGAATCCTGAAAAATTAAATATATCACGTTTTCACAAAAATATTGTGCAGCACAACTGATAATACTCAGAAATGTTTGTTGAGCAGTAAATCAGTATATTATTATGATTTCTGAAGATCATGTGACACTGAAGACTGGAGTAATGATGCTGAAAATACAGATTTAATCACAGAAATACATTACATTTCACTAGTCGATATATTCACACAGAAAATAGATATTTGAAATAGTAATAATATTGTACTATTTTTTTCATTTTACTTTTGATCAAATAAATGCAGCCTTGGTGAGCAGAAGAGACTTATATTTAAAAACATAAAAAATCACACTGACCCCAAACCCTTTAACAGTGTATATGTATTATTTCATACAAAGATATAACCGGTGACTAAAACAATTGCAAAAAGTACAATAATTAGACGGAAAGCTAAACTTGAAAGATTTGTTTGTATTATTTGTGATGCTTTGGAATACTTGATTCTGATTGGTCAATGTTATCGTTGTCCCATGTAAAGGATTCCCTATAGCTCATAATGAAATAGTTTATACTACAATATTTAAGTTACATTCATTTATTCAATAAGTAGCTCTAAAATGTAGAATGGTTTTAGAGCAATATATCATTATTTCAGTGTTAAAACAATGAAAGCGCAAAGTGTGTGTGTGTGTGTGTGAGTGGGCATGTTTATGTGGTTTATGAGGACACAAATTTGTATAATGACATGGGTATGACAGGTATTACAAGGAGAAGGTGATTTATGAGGACATTTTCAGTGTCCCCATAATTTAAAACTTATAAATCATACAGAGTGAGTTTTTGAGGGAAAATAGAAATGCACCGTCTCCTGTGAGGGCTAAGTTTAGGTGTAGGGTAGGTGTAGGGCAATAGCACATACAGCTTGTACAGTATAAAAACCATTACGCCTATGGAGAGTCCCCGTAAACCATAAAAAACAACACGTGTGTGTGTGTGTGCGTGCGAGTGTGTGTGTGGAGCGCGTTATTCAGGATGGAGGTTATCAAGTGTGTTGCATTTGTTCCCTGGGGTGATGGAGAGATAGCATCCCTCTTTCCCTGGGGCTCTGGAGGGATGGAGGGATGTTGTTTTTCTTTTTTTCCAGTGGTTTGGACCCTACAGGGACATCCTAAATCTGTCGGACGCTCCTCAAAGTGCCAGTGCATTGATTTCAGCCACGCGACTGACTTTCCAGCCCGCCGGCTACGGACAACACGCTCCCTGTACACACACACACACACACACACTTCACTGGAACTTGTTTGCGGTCATGTTGGAAGCTTTAGTGCTCTGTGTGTCTGCTGGTGTCTCTGGGGAGAGCCACGGGGGGTGCTGGTACCAAACGACCCCCCCGACCCACCGTCCTGACCCAGAACTGATGCGTTCCAAATGGACTATTGGCAAACGAGTTACTGTACAGTGAACAGTAGACCTACATCAAACAGTGCCATTATGAATCAAGAAGTCATATGCTGTATTGTTGTCACATTAATATTTTTAATTCAGCAAATGAAATCATCCCAGAATTCACATTTCTAACCCAATTTTAGCTTATGTAAAATCCCCTTAAAGATACAGTACAGCCCTTCCAAACCCATAAGACTTTCGTTCATCTTTAAAACCAAATTATAATATTTTTTATTAAATCTGTCCATCCTTTGTTGCAACCAAAACTTTGAAAATCCTAAACGTTCATAAATGATCATAAAATTATGTTTAATGATAATTGATGTCTTGTAAAGATATACTATTGCTTTATATGATGAATAGATCATATTTGATGCACTATATCTAATAACTCAAATGATAAATTCAAATAAACCCCTAAATTAAATCTGTTCATCATACTGAGCATTCATATTTCTTTGCTAGGCTTGACCAATTACATGCTTGATTACTATGAATTAATACAAAAATGTGTTATGAGCTTTTGGGATCTTCTAGGTTTCAGTTATCTGGACTTTCATTAAAATGATCTTAATTTGTGTTTTGAAGCTTAATCAAAGTCTGATGGGTTTGGAATGACACGAGGGTGAATAAATGATGACAGAATTAGTATTTTTGTGCGAACTGTTCTTTTAACTTTTCATTTGATTAAATAAAATGTGTCAAGAATTACTAGATATATATATATATATATATATATTTTAAAGAATCACTTCCATTGAATTTGTCATACTGGAAATAAAAGGTTGCATATAGGGTTCATTGCATTCTGGGATACAGTAGTGCAGTGCTTTCTGGTTGTATGCTGCATTTTTTGACAAGTGTTTTTCATGCATAAAGAATTTGCATATATAATATACTTATTTTAGTATTCTGAACATAGCCAGTGTTTTGTTCTTCTAAATCCGTGCTGGTGTGTTCAGTCTTATGCCGAAGTTAGATTTTACTGTGTGTGTGTCTGTGTGTGTGTCTCTGTGTGTGTGTGTGTGTGTGTGTGTGTGTGTCTCTGTGTGTGTGTGTGTCTCTGTGTGTGTGTGTGTGTGTGTGTGTGTGTGTTAGGGTTGTTCTCCAGCGGTAAAGCCCGGACCCTCCCAGGACGGCGAGGGGTGTCTGAAATCAATGCAGTGTTAAGTGCAGGTCTGAGCAGGGGACAGTTTCAGGCCCCACACTGTTATTCACGCACTACTGACCCAGACCATACACACACACACACACACACAGTAGTACAGCCACCGACCCACAGGCCGGGATACAGCTGGACAATCTGTGCGATCACGACCCAACACAACAGACCTGACCTCCTCAGATCAGCCTGAAGAGTCAGATGAATCTGAGAACAGACTGATCTCAGTTCTTTCTCATTCCCCACACCTCCTCCTGAAGCTCTGTCCATTCACTCCGTCCGTGTTAGAGGACTGTTTCACTGATGTTTGAGGGCCTTAAAGAGATAGTTCCCCCACAAAGAGAGACTGTCATCATTTGATCACCTATATATCGTTTATTTAATTATGTCGTGAAACAAAAGAGATGTTCCACTGCTGTTTATATTTATTCATACTGGTCAGAATTTTCAGATAATTACGTTTTAAAAAAAATAATGTTTGCAATGTTTTCTTTTCTGCTCACAAAGCCTGCATCTATTTGATTAATTATACAGTAAAACAGCCTAAATGTGAAATATTATTACAATTTAAAATAACTTATTTCTATGATACAAAGCTTAATTTTAATCAGACATTCCTCCTCTTCAGTGTCTCATGGTCTTTCAGAAATCATTCTAATATGCTCATAAAATGCTGTTTTGCAGCAAGAGGCCGTGCAATTTGGGCTTTTTTCTGATCCTATTTTAATTTATTGCACTAAATTCAAGTTTTACACTTAAAACCTAAACTCAAATGCAAAGTGCAATGAAGACGCACGCATTAGTGCATAGACAACGCTGCTGCAATCACACAAGGACTAGTGAAATGCTACTCATTTATCTTAATGCACAGACACATTTGTTTGTAGAGTAAATGAATCATGTGTGATCGACTGCAGTTGCATGAGACAACACTGATAAAGTCCAGAAGTCTTATGACAAGCAATTACTTAAAAAAGAACTGTTTAATATGAACTTTCTCGTGTTGCTGCTCTTACTGTTCATGCTTTAGGCCAACGATGCAGCGTTTTTCAGAGCTCCTGCTGTTTTCATGATGTTGGCATGCACCAAACTGGTTCAAACATAAAGCCAATGCAACGTAAAAGCGGTTTGGAGTGAATCCGGATCACTTCTTCTTTGGAAATCCCTTCAGGTGTCTGATGGCCCGGGATCAGACGGGTCGTGTTTCTCTCTCCTCGTTTACATGCTGTGACTCTCGACATGCAGAGCGCAGGTGAAGTGTCTATTGATTAGTGGAGTTATTAGTGTCGCAGTCGATTGACTCGTTGTAAGAGTACAGTTCCTGTCCTCCCAAAGCTCAGGGTCATGTGTGCATGTGATCCATTAGCTAAACGAACACGACAAGATCAGACATCCTCCAGTTCAATCTCAAAGCCACGACACAAGGAGAAAACTTTCCTTTAGAGGTGGGAAATGAACCTAATTTCATATCTATCAGATCTCTACTGGAACGAGTCACTGAAAAACCTAACTACTGCAGTATAATTTACATCTCCGCATGTGTGCTGTTTCATCGACATCATCTCCACATAGGCCTTGCATCTATTTGAATCACTAACGAGCGTAGTTTAATGTTTGATTACATGTTTCCTGTTGGAGCAGTTGATGTAGCATGAGCCATGATTTGCTATTTGCCACTGTTAGTGGTATTTAATGTTGGAGAGATAGATAATTTAATTATACACACATATTTATAAGCTTCTGCATACAAGATTATTCCAACAACACTTTTGGTCTGTTTTTACGAAAGATAACCGCTGTAATTTGTACATGTACAACACTAAAGTTGTGTTTGTCATCTTTCTGGAGAACACGGACATCTTATTTTGCTTGATAATATTTATATTAATATGTGCAAGACTTCCAGTGTATTAGCCACTATAGGGAAATAAACAAAGCACGGTAACAGGTACATTACTTGCATTCCCAACCAGTGTGTTTATGGTTATTATAATATAAACTGACTCTACAGGTCAAATAACTGGAAGCGAATGACACATTCACGTTACTAAAGCTGTGACGTTAAAACTAAGGTGACTAAAGAGCTATGACCGAAGACACTAAATTAAGAAAAGCCTCTTTCTTCTTCTTCTTCTTTGATTTTGACGGCGGTTGACAGCTAACATCAATGGTGCATACTGCAGGCCTACTGAATGTGAACCGGAGCTAGACCGAAATAAACCCTTCTTCCCACCCTCCCTTTTATAATAGGCCTACTAATGATTTCCAAAACTGTCATCTATATAAGCAGTGTCTGTAGGAAGCTAAAGAAATGTGTAGGCCTAACATTACTCATGCCATTCGAAGTTTCCCCCCTTAAGTGAATTTTTATCTTTACTCTCTCATACTTTTGACATTCAAGAACCACATGTTCAACAGATTCAATACTGTTACAGAATCACACCTTCCTTGTGCTTACCTATAATACAGTAAACACTTATTTAACCCACGTTATTTCTTCACTTTCCCCACCTTCTGTTGAATGCTGTATTAATGCCGTTTTTTTATAATCTCGATTTTTAAAGCCTCTTTTCAAATGAAGTGCCACACTTTTGTCTTCTGGGACTCGCGAACTCCCGTGAACGCGCGTCAGCAGCAGCAGCAGCGAGGCGCGCGCGTCCGCCGGCAGGAGTTCGTGCACGCTGCGCGCGGCGGATCGCGGTGATCCGGTCTGGGATTTGATGAAGGAGCACAGAACATTTTTAGCCCCGCTACCCCCATCATCAGTACCCCGCCCAGGGCAGATGATCTCAGCGCCATCAGGAGCTCAGCATCATTAGAAGGTGTTAATTGGAGTTAGTCGGAGTCTTCGCTTTCTGTCAAGAAGTCTGACAACAGAATTCATTAGACTTAAAAATACCGGGGCATTGAAATGAATTCGAGAGGGATTCGCTGATGAGGAAAGATTGTGAGCTGACAGACAGAACAGAGCTCCGAGAGGAATTAAAGATGCCAAACATGCACGGGCCCAACCTCGTGCATCTTGCTCAAGTTTATCATCGAACAGCATCTCATATTTGATGCGCAACATTCACACTTTCATTGAGCTTCTTCCGAAAATACAGCAGGAAGGAAGTCACTGGCCTCCTCAATTAAGAAAACTGCTTGTGTCAGAAATATAGGTTTAAAAACTAATATACAGTCTTTAATGATATAGTTCAGCTGCGCTTTTAAAATGAAGTCTTCAAAACAACACCCAGTTTAGTAAAGTATTCATTTTAATAAGCTCTTGATGTTTACGCGGAGTTCTTTATGTTTATGGGTTCTTGAAAAGCACATAAACGCTGTAAAGAAAATTGAAAAGGCTTCTGTTTCTCGCATAAATGTGACCCTGGACCACAAAACCAGTCATAAGGGTCCATTTCGAGCTGAATAAATACGCTTTCTATTGATGCATGGTTTGTTAGGATAGGAAAAATTGTCTAAGCGACAACTGCAAAAAAATCTAAATATTGAGAAAATCGCCTTTAAAGTTGTCCAAATGAATTCCCGAGCAATGCATATTACTTATCAAAAATTACGTTTTAATATATTTAGGGTAGAAAATTCACAAAATCATGAAACATGATCTATAGGCTACTTAATATCCTAATGATTTTTAGCAGGCATAATATAAAAATCGGTCATTTTGACCCATACAATGTAATTTTGTCTATTGCTACAAATATACCTGTGCTGCCTGTGAGTGTTTGTGTGCTCCAGGGACACATATGCGTTTTATTTCTCGGACTAATGTCGATCTGTTTAATGCATGTGGTCACTGTACAGAAATGTGTTCAGCAGGGGTTGAAAAGGAAAATGTATTTCTGTCACTTTCATCTAAAGCGCAGAAATAGTGCCATAGAGAGCAAATGAGGAACTGCAGTGACTTCCTCTGTCACATTCACCCAGAAATGCGTTTCGTATGATCCGAAATAACTCCGGGAAAAGCTGCTCCAGCTCGCCAGAACGCGTTCAGATAAAGACATAACGGTGCGTCTGTGGTTGATCTGCATCATCATGTTTCTGGAGGACGAGACTCGAAGAATTACACTAGACGATTGTTCAGAGACATTAAAAACATTATTCAAAAATAAAACACTGATCTTTGGGTCATTGCGCAAATTGCGGATAATTCTCAAATTTCTTTTAAGACGTTGAAATAAAAAAATGCAAAACATTGGTTTTAATTCAAAATAAACCAAAAAGCTTTTTTTCTGTGTGCTTTAAACGTTTCGCTCATTTCCGAGCAAAGCCCGTTTATTAAAATATGACGTGTTCACGTTATTCACTGAACGTTTAAAACACGACGTGGAGTCAAATATTAACGAATTTCATTGTAATAGTTTTTCTAATGAACAGGTTCATAAGTGTAGTTTCAAATTAGGCTTTTGTAAAAAAACAAAAACGCCAGCTTTAAGAAAATTAAAACTACTTATTTATAAAAAAGATGATGAAATGGTTCAATGTAGCAGTGCAAATAACGACAAAGAAAGTATGAAAAGCACATTTTATTTGACCTTTCATAACAGTGCCATGAGAACATTTGTACAAGATACATCACAATCTAAAGTGCACAAATACTGTACAACAGAGGGATCTTAAATAAAAGGAAAAATCACACTTCATAGAAAAATATGATTAAACGTAATTAAGGGCATGCTTTAAAAAGAATCCAAAGTAAAAAAAAAAACATTAAAATGAAGCATATTTCATAAATGAGCAACTGGGAGCACGAAAGCTTTGGCACTTGCAGATTAAAAGATTAAAACACAACATGGGCAGATCACTTCAAACAAAACAAAGAAAGAGCGAGAGAGAGAGAGAAGCAGTTCTTAAGGGCTCGTGTAGAAGGCGTAATAACCCATGGCTTTATGGCTCTCTTTATTGTACTCCTCAGAGCTCAAGTCCTCACACTTTATAGTAGGCGAAGCATCTGTGCTGGAGCCTCCAGGTGAAACGCGTCGCCTTTTACACACCATCGAGTATCCGCTGGTGTCCCCCGAGTCTATGGCCTTCAGCACCTGCGGGGCCTCCATCCAGGGGCCAGTGCCAGTCGTGGGGGCCACCGTGGAGCTCTCATCCTGCAGCTTGTCTTTAGAGGACAGCAGGTCGTCGGTGTACGCCGGAGGACTCGGCCGAGGAGACCAAGGCAGGCCAGTGGTCATCTTCCTCTGGTACGAGCTTCTGCTGCTCCAGCCGGCCGCCATGGAAGCGAAGGCCGAGTCGGGGTAATAGCTGAGAGCATGCGGGCTCTGCAGCGGAAGCGGCTTGATGCCATACGGCAGGAGGCTGGAGGCCGAGTACTCGCTGTCATAGGACAGGTCCAGTTTACCAGACACCCCGCTTTGCTGAACGGGCCCCACGAACCAGCGCTGAGCCGAAGCCGAGCCGCCGGCAGAGTCTTCGCTCTGAGGAGAAAGCAGGCCGTTGGTCTGCGGCACGGCGCGCTCGCTGGCGTAGAAGCGGTGGTTCTGCGGCAGGTTGTTTACAAACTGGTCTTGGAAGAAGGGCTGCATTGCATAGCGGGCGCCGGGGACAATCTGGTGCGACCGCGGAGAGTCGGTAGGAGAGGGTGTCAGTCTGTCGCTCTCTGGAGCCGTGTACATCCTGAGAGAGAAGCGGCAGAGAAAGAGACGCTGTTAGCAGAAGTGAGGCTTTCTGATCAGCTGCCTAAAATATGATCCCTGGGATATCAATCGATGCACAGTGGGGGAAAAAATTAAATTGGTGCAGAAACAATTTGCACTCAGCAATTGCTATTAAATTTCATAATTACAAAAACAGCATGTAACACTGAATTAAATGTGACATTTTAAAGCAGAAAGAATGAAATGGTCATTTCTGGTAAAGCAAACTCCAACATACTTTGTTTTATTTTGAAATGTATATATATTTGTTTTATTATTATTTTTTACAGGTGTAGCTAAAGATCTTCGCTAAACAGGAGGGGGGGGGGAGGGGGATATAGTATTAAGAATATAACAATGCTATTTTATATATATGTTAACACAAACTAGCAATGAAAAATACTTCTAAAGTATTTATTTTTTAAATAATGAAACATTCAATAACATTACTGAAATTATACATATTTGTAATAATATTATTACAAAAGCAATATATTAAATATGCATTTTTATGAATGCATCATTTTAGTTAATGTGTTAACTATTGGGACATTACTGTAAAGTGTTACCATACAGATATTGTAAACACAGTCCCAATTTATGCATGTTCACTGATCGTACTGCAGAATTTGATAAACATTGCATTAAATGCATAGAAAAATGAAACCGGAAAATGTTCAATTTTATTATTTTAACCAAAGGTCTCAAAGTGAAATCTGGAGCTTGAGAGTTAAGTGTGCTCATTTTCTTATTCAAACTTTTATTAAACTAAAGGGACTGACAAAAGGAAGGCTCCTATATTTTCGGAGAGGTTTCATAATTCACTAAAATGCACTTACGAATCATAATTGTCTCTGAAGCCTTTTGCGAAGGGGTTGTGGTCGATCTTGAGCTGTGTGATCTGCAATTAAACAAACAGCAGGAGTTGAGAAGCGGCACAAATGCAGAAGTGGCTGCAGGGAGCTGCTGCTAAGTTTCTGCTTACGTCTGTGTTCTGGTAAGCCGTTACAGCGATAAACTGGTTCTCAGGGAACGTGAAGGTCTGTGTTTTAGCTTCGCTGCTCATGTCCTCCACACCATCCTCTGTCACCTCCACGATGTGCAGCGGCTGGTACTTGTGCAGAGACTGCATGACGATCATCTATTTCAACACACAGAAACAGACAGCATCAGTGTTTGTGCAGAGTTCATGGCCAGCGCTTGCAGTTAGACGAACAGAGGTGTTAAAGCCACACTGAAGACCTCTGAGATGACTGGAAGTGTCAACACACACACACACACACATCTTTATCTTTAAAATACGCCAGATGCATCAGTTCTTTGAAACATGCACTAAAATATATCACACAGTAAATAAATAATATTTAAAGATTCTGTTTTTTCATCTATTTTTGGTGTTGAATACGGTATGATTTACATTTTCAGAATATAAAAACATAACTTTCCAAAATTAACATGCCAGCTTTGTTTTTTCTTGAGCAACAAAACAAGTCAACAATGCATGCCTTTATAATATTTTCCCTCCACAATTGCTAAATCTATCTATGGTGACTTCTCCATTAAAACCGGGAATAATGCTCTCATTTACCTGAGTATTGTTGTTATTTGCACCCTTGTTGTTGGTGAGCTTCAGTTTGCCGAACGATATTTCTTGCCTCATCCAGTGTGCTCCAGTGTTTGGTGATTCTGGGTGAACATAAACCTTGTTTCCTACAGAAAAAAAAACAAGAATAGTATTATTTTGTGTGGTATTAAATTATTATTTGATCTAAACAGACGGAAAAAGCAGCAGTGAAGTTTGGCGGTAAAAACAGATGTATGGTGACTAAGATCGATTGTTTTGAATAATACTAATACATATAGGAGAATAACACGTCCACCCCCGCGCGTGCTCGAGTGCCAAACCGCTCGCGCTAAATGAAACTCGGTTCAATGCAAAATACACTCATTTATAAACGAAATGACATGTTACACGGTGGAAAAATGATTTAGGGCAAATAAAAATAAACGCGCGCATATATAAACATTTGTGGAAATCATAACCTCATTTTAGTTTTAAAATATCTGGTAAGTTATTTTAACAAATTCTTTGATTTCCGTTACCAGCGAAGGTTTTACCAATTCGTTTATAAACAAACATCAAATAAAAATTGCAATTCCTCAAAAGAGAGAAAAAATAGCCTAATTTATCTTTTCGATTTATTTGATTACACATTTTGCATGTTTGTTTAATTAAATGATATGAGATACACCAGGTTGTCATGCTCGAGTGATTGTCGTATCATCTCGGGTTATGTGCTTCTCTGCTCACCTTGCATGTTGTTGTCCGCTTTCCCGCAGGTGACCCATTTTCCGCCCTGAAATCTCCAGTGGTTCGGGTCGGCCAGAACTACCTCCACAAACACGTTATAATGCGCCGTCAGGTTCAGTCCAGTGATATTAAAACTCAGAAAGGGGAACATTCGCCTGCGAATATGATTGTTAATAAAACACAAATTACGAATTAGGACGGATTCGGGTTCGTTTAATAACCCTGCAAAAATTAATTCGTTATTCAAACCAAGCGTATCATTTTATTAACTTATATTTTGCATATTTTGTGTTTGAAAAACTATTTCAAACCGTGCATATATTTTGTGTTTGAAAAACTATTTCAGACCATGCATATATTTTGTGTTTGAAAAACTATTTCAGACCATGCATATATTTTGTGTTTGAAAAAACATTTCAAACCATGCATATATTTTGTGTTTGAAAAAACATTTCAAACCGTGCATATATTTTGTGTTTTAAAAATCATTTCAGACCATGCATATATTTTGTGTTTGAAAACATTTCAGACCATGCATATATTTTGTGTTTGAAAACCATGCATTTATGTTCTAAATTGTTCTGTTTTTAAGCGAAACTTAGCCAGACAGCTTGTGAACCTCTCATTCTCACCTGCCCTGTTTGGTGATGATCATCTCGGTCTGATGGCGGTGAAATTTGAGCCACAGCGGTCTGTTGCACAGGTAAACCTGCGCCCTCGTCGCGGCTCCGGAGCCGGGCATGGGCATCGAGCTCAAACCGGAGCCCGGTCCCGGATAGGACGGGTACAGACACCCGGGACCCTGTCCGAACTGATACCCGCTCCCAAACTGACTGCGACCGGCGCAGACGGCGGAGGAGAACCCGGCGGGTGGAAGAACCGAGCCGTAATGCAGAGACGACGAATACCTGGACCCGTTCGCGCCGCTGTACACCGACCCGGTTTGGCCTCCGTACGGGAAGAGAGAGCACGGATTCGTCACGTCGGAGCTCGGTTGGGTGGAGGATATGAAGTAGCGATCAGTGCCCAGATCGTCGATGTTGTAACGGCGGGCGCTGGACAGCTCATCATCTCCACCGATCACCGAAGAACTTTTCCGCGCGTCCGGTGCGGCGGCGGATGCCGCTGCTTTACTCCCGGTGAAGCTCTCGCTGTCAGCCTCATCCATCAGCGCGCTCCCACCGCTTAAAAACTTCTTGGCACCGGAGCTCTGCTCCGCTTCAGCCCGGTCCATGTCCTGAAAGTCTATCTGCGTTGACCCTGGGCTGTTGTTGGTGCTCTCTGAGGACGATGACAGGTTATAGAAGGTCTTGGGTAAGTTTACAGATGCACCAGGGAGGATGCTTTCTAACTGCATTCTTCTAAATACTGATGAGGATCAATCAAAAGCAGGAGCAGATCAATAAGTAGATCACACCAGGACGCGGATCCGTGCAGCATTGACCTCTGAAGAGACACCTCCGGATCTTCTACAGTAATCTGTGAGTGACAGAATAGTTTGAGAGTTTATATATGATGCAGCTCGAGGGGGCGGGGCTTTGGCAATTCGTGGCCTCTGACCGTTTTCTCATTGGCTCGGAGGCCTTCGTCTTAACTATACCATTTAAAACAAATACATTGTTTTGTACTTTACATTTTAGGGCTTCTATTTTTATTGACTTAAAATGTATCCTTGGTTGAAGGGTATTATTATTCAAAACAATGTTTTTCACATAGGCCTACTTAATTTGGAGTATCTGCCATAAATGTAGTAAACTTTCCTCACAGAACATTTCAAAATTCGTTTCATGCTAATTAATAAGTGTTAATTTGAGAATGACATTGAACCCACAGAGGAACTTGACACCGTTTTAGAAGCACCGAAAACAAAACAATTAACGAGTCCTCCAGGCTGACCTGAGAACGGTTTTATCTAAATACACTGGAGCTCGACTGAACTTGGCAACACTAATCATTAACACACGATTAACGAGGAAATCAAACTCACCACAGACTGTAGCGGGGTGAAAGTTGAACCCTCTCCGGCTCAGTGTGTTTGGGGTAGATCGCGCACAGACGCGTTGCTCTTCTTTTCAACGCCAAACAGTGCGATATCAGCGAGCGGCAGCGCGAGCTCTCTCTGCTGCGGACAACGAAACGCACGAGTATCCTGAACATTCAGTGAGATTATAATGTGTAATTACCCAAAGCATTTCCCCTATTGAAAAGTGTTGTGTATTTACATATTTAAGTGCCTGATCTACGTGTTCAAGTGTGTATGTTTATTGTGAACTCTTGTTTCAGCGTCCACATGACGAGTAAACCGCAGGAGATTGTTTTCGGCGTGCACGAGGCTCTGCGAGTGTGGTGTGAGGCGCGCGCGCGCGCGTTACCTGAGGGGTTAAAAAAACCTGCGCCTATAGAAGGTCCTAATGATAATACGATTAGGCTTAAAATATACTCTTTTTAAAACAAATAAATATACTTTTTTTAGTTAAAGTAAATAAAAATGCCATCATTCGTTCATTTATGTGCATTATTTTAGAATTAAAAACACATTAATTAAAAACAGGCGTATCTTTTGTTTACAATTCCTAATTAGCTAATAATACAAAATGACTTCTTAATAAAGTCTAGAATACTCATATTAGGCTAGTTTATTAAATAGGCTTATGGTTATATGTTTAAAGCGAAACACTTGCTGTGGAATATAACGTTTTTTTAATAGCTCGAGATAAGCAGGTTGTATTTATCAAAACGGTTCAAACAATATCCGAACACGTTTTTAAAACGAGAGAGAGAGAGAGAACACGCAGGTCAACAGATGGAAAAACAATTGAACCCCAGTTCACCATAAGGTAATATCTGATTGTCTTCATCATCGGGCGGTGGTAATAAAAAGAGAGGGGCGGGGGCTCAACCCCTTTCCAAGCTCAGGGAAACCGGCCAATTATTTTTCCGTGTGAAGGAACCGGTGATAGTGAAGGAAGAGACAGCCGGGAGGATAGACACCGCCTTATTAAAAACCCTTCTGTACCACAAATATGATCAAAGAGAGAGAGAGGTTTAAAAAGTACATCATGTACTGAAAGTGCTTTATTTTTGAGCACTAATTCTGTACTTAATATGCTAAAAATGACTTTTTAAGATCAACTAAGTGTACTCAACTGTGTTATTTTGGGACACTCATCTTTCATTCACTATAGTACACTCAAGTGTACGACACATGGTTCCATGAAGAACCTTCCACATCCATGGAGCCGTTTGCATTTGCTTTATAGTGGAAACAGATAAAACCACTCTACAATACAAAGGTTCCAAAAGAGGCTTTCGCAGCAATGCCATAAAATAACCATTTTTGGAACCTTTAAGTGGACTGTTACATGTATGTACTTTTACATTTTAATTATGGAAAGAAAAAAATAACTTAGATATAGAGTTTCCCAAATGCAGTCTTGTAGCGATTGCATTTAAAATGCGCATTTAAAATACTACCTCTGTATTTAAAAAAAAAAGTTTTTAGTCACCACTTGAGTGTACTATGAAAGATGGGTTCAAGTGTACTACAAGCGATAATGGTCGGTTACCCGGAAAGGGTCACCCGCTCAGCGCGAGAGCTCTTTAATGAAAAACCCCACCGGGTGTCCTCATCAAACCCATCCACTGACTCTTTAGCTCGTCATTGTAATTAAAAACCCTTGATGACAGCCACGGGCCGGATGACAAATTAAAGAGAGTCAGTTATAATAAGTCACAGGCTGTGATTATATTAGTCGCAAAAATAACACAATCATCCATTAACCTATTCACACTTTTTATTTGGCCCATTTGACCTCTTTCTATTTGCTTTCAGAGTGATAATGTGATTTGACCCGCTGCTGATCTCTTACACATTATTCCTTAAACCAACAACATCTGCAGCTTCAATCTTTAAATCCTGCTCAGTCATTATCAATGTAATGAAAAAACAAAGGTGGATTCGGACGTGTTGTTTCAGCTCAGTCGGTGTGTCTGAATTATGAGATCAAATCCTGATATGATCTCAACTGATAAGAAGGTGTGATGTAAGGACGATCCACACAGAGCACCCGAGAAACACACACACACGCACACACACACACACACACACACACACACACACACACACACACACACACACACACACACACACACACACACACACACACACACACAGACACTCACAACACACACACACACACACACACACACACACACACACACACACACACACACACACACACACACACACACACACACACACACACACACACACACACACACACACACACACACACACACACACACACACACACACACACACACACAGACTCACAAACACACACACACACACACGCACACACAGATGCACACACACACACACACACACACACACACACACACACACACACACACACACACACACACACACACACACACACACACACACACACACACACACACACTCTCTCTCTCAGGCAGGAATGATTATGCGTTCTCACCTGACAGATCCCGGGTCCCAAGTGCCTTGTAGTTTTTAAGGTGTGAGATTCACAAGGATTAGCTCCCAGCTAAGAGGAATACTGAGACGAGAACGACTCCTCCGTGTAGAATACAGAATTCTGCGTTCTACAGAAGAGATGAGCTTTTAGACAGTCAGCCATACACTCGTAAAAGTAAAGGTTGTTTACACGGTTCCATGAAGAACCATCAGAACCTTCCATTCCACACAAGGCTTTTAGATGATTAAAATGTTCTCCACACTCAAAAAACCCTTGAATAAAATGTTCTTTATAGTGGAAAAAAGATTGTTTGGATTGGAGAAAAATGGTCCCTTTAATAACTGCACTGAAAGGTTCTTTGAGGAACCCAAAATGGTTATTTTATGGCACCGCTTTAGGAACCTTTATTTTTAAAGTGTATCTGCGATTAAAAGAGATCACAAAGAGTTAAATTAAGCTTCGGAACAGTTAAAAATAAAGATTCTTTATTGATGTCTATATGGTTCCATGAAGAAACTTTAACATCCATGGAAGCGTTTGCATTCCACAAAAGATTCTTTATAGTGGAACGTTTCTTTAGATTATAAAATCTCTCTAAAATAGAAAGGTTCTGAAAACATGTTTTCCCATTTTTGGAACCTTTCAGTGGACAGTTCTCTAAAGAACCATTTATTTACTTAGCATTAATTCCATTTAAATTATGTAAAGGACAATTTTTCACTTATAATGAGGTTCCCAAATTCAATTTTTTTTGTAGTGATTCTATTTCTGGAGTGTGCAGAACATTTGAATCATCTAAAGAACCTTTTGTGGAATGGAAAGTTTAAAGAAGCCAATAAAGAACCATTATTTTTAATAAAATTGCACTTCTATTGCAATACTGCAAAGCTTTATTTTTAAGTCCATGAGTTGCTTTAGTTTATTGCTTTGTTTGTTTAGGCGAAATATGTGTGTGTATTATCTGTGTGCAGATGTGTGTTATGAGCTGGGAATATGTGTGTATATGTGTTTGCATGTGTGCAATTTAGAGATGTGTGAAGAATTTGGGGAAAAGGGGCTAAAAATCTGTGAAAAGACCGAGAGGGGGACTGGAACTCAGCTGGAAACTGATTGGCTGCCAGCCTGAGGAGGAAATAAGAATCTGCCGTCCTCTCCGGTCTGGGACCTCGGTGACCAGGCGCAAGATGTCTGCCACGGCCCCCAAGGGCCCCGCCGCGTCCCCTCAACGTCTTTCTCATTTTATTATTGACTCGAATTGCCACCCAGTCTTTATTTTCCTCTCTTGCTCTCTCCATCCCGAGCGCACAGGAGAGAGAGTCGGGCGAAAGAATCAGGGTCACTCAAAATCAATACTGTGCTTTTAGATGGGACAGATACATAAGGGACGGTAATAGTCTTAAATGTTCTTTTGTAACTCTCAGAGGCTTTGAGAGGGGTGACGGTGGAGTCGGGATCCTCAAAAATCACGACTCTTTTTTATTTTTTTTAATGCAAACTGTGAGTATTTTCATTGTGGTTCACAGAGCTGAAGATCTGGGTCAGTCACAGCGATTTCACTCACATAAATGTGAACTCGTGACTATAATGCACATTTCTAGGAAGTACATGAAAAATGTACAATCTAGTGTAAACCTTGTATCTTGTATAGATCAAGCTTATTTTTAGTGGCATGAACACGTTTTTGTGAGACCATCGTAGTAAACGTCACTATTTGTGTTAATAACGTGCCTATTTTTTGTGCAAATTTAAAATGCATGCCCTTCCAAAAAAGGCATGCATGTAATTGATTATTTAATTTAAATTCAATTTAAAGTCGTTTATTGGCATTATAATGTGTGTTTACATACAATAGGCCTATTCCCAATGCATTGTACACAAAACAAGCAGGCCTAATGAAGAAGCATTTAATATAGGCTAACAATAATAATAGCATAAGTGCTAAGTAATGAATTAACAAGATAAATATAAATATTATATAGGCTATGATTTAAAAAATATACAGACATTTCCTTGTATATATATCAAACCTATATAATAACGTGCCTATGATTTTAGTTTTCTTAGTAGAGTTGTAGTAGTCATTTTCTAAATGATTCAATTTATGATTTTACTTGGTAGACAATAAAAAGGTGAAAAATGAATATTATAAACAAATATAGAAATAAATAAAAGTGCTTTTATTTTGCTATCTACACTCTTTGCGCTCCTTTGACCTGTCACGTCACGCCGCCGCACGCACACCTGACGTGACAGCATCGTATCAGCGCGAGCCTTGCGGTGGCGCCGCCGCGCGCTAAATGTTCTAGCCGTGTATTATACCGGGGCTCCGTTACTGAGGTCAGTGACAGACTGGAAGAATATGCCCTCAAACTACTGTCAAAACCTCGTTAGAAACGACGGAGGAAAACATGCCCTTTACAGCGTCCTGATTAATCGATACATTAATTAATTTCAAATCACATGATTGTTTACATACAATAGGCTATTGTAAGGATTTTACAACAAAACAAGTGATGACAATAAAAAGTGATTTAAAATTGAACAAATAGCAACAAATTAGTATTCAAATTGGATGCTGAATTAAGTACTGAATTAAATTGTTTATTTGATTACTTTATTATTTTAATTTAGTTTAAAGAATCCTGACTGACATAAATTGTAATTAGTGAGTGCTTTACTAGTGTTATTTTAATATCATTAAAGATGGGGTATGTCATTTTTCAAAAACACATTAGAAAGCTGAGTCAAAACAAACTGGTAGCCAATCAGCAGTAAGGGGCGTGTCTACTCATGATGTGGAGGAGAGAGCGTTCAGTGAACAGCCGAGCCGAGCGACAGAAAGATGGAGATGGCGGATAAAAAACAAGAGGAAAACGTCTGCAGAGCGATAAGGCAAGAAGCAGGACCCGTGTAAATATCAGATCAGCTTTCCAGCGCTGGAGAGAACTCACGGAGCGGAAGGCCTGCGATCGGATGCCGAGGCTGCTTTGTTTCTTCTCGATAGGTGAGTAACACCGTGTCTACACCGCGCCACAACAGCTAAAGTCTGCCTACACTTGACATGATAAAGCGACTGTTGAATATCATTTTAAACTTGGCACGTCATAGGCAGCAGTTTTCTGTCGGGGATTTGTCGCTCCGCGCAGCATCCAGTGTAGACAGCATCACTGATTATAACGACTTCTAAAGTAGTTTGTCATGCTGCTCGTGTCTGGTGTAGACACGGTGTAACATTGGTTTTGCTTTGTTTCACAGAACTAATCGTTGCCTGGGTTGCGAAGGCTACGTATGTATAGGGCGGAGCTATCAAAATAGGGGCGGAACCCTTTTGGGGTAGGGGCGTGTTTGTTTTGGTGATTTCAAATATCAACATTGGCTTCCAGTAATCGCTTACCCCACCTTTGCTATACCATTATCATATTTGTTAATATTTTGAATTAGATTTGTATTTTATTTATTTATTAATTTCCTTTTATTTTCAAATTTTTACGATCTTCAATTTTAGTTAAAGTTTTTAGTCATTTTGTAATTAAAGCAAAATTGCATAGTTTTTATTTATTCGTTTTCATTTATTTAGTTTGAGTTATTTTAGTATTATAAGTTAAACTAAATAAAAATGAAACAATTGTTTGCCTTGGCAACTAACTAAAATAAAACCCTTTTTCTAATAAGTAGATTTTTTGTAATACTTAAATTTTTATACTTTCTACTATATTTAGTTCAAGCGTCTTTAGTTTTAGTTAACTATAATAACCCTGGTCACTAGTTTTATTAATTAGCACTGCTATATTTCACAGCTGGCTGCACAAAACTCTATAAACGATCCTTAAAAGCGCAGCTCTTTCAGTTGTGAGGATCTGTTTTTGAAGAGCATATCCATCTCTCATCGCTAGTGAAATGAAGCTAATATTCTTCGAATATCTATCCTACAGAATTATTTGCTAACAAAAGTTATTCGTCCATTTAAATGCATATTGTATGCATTACATTTTTTGTTTGTTAAATAAACAAAATCACTGGTAAATAAAACACGCCTTAGTATCGATATCGATATTTTTTATTTGAGTATCGATACTTTCGATACTCGCATCGGTATCAATAAATTGACCCTTCGGGATACACCCATCCCTAGGTTGTGTTCCAGTCCGGTTTTTATTCCCTTCACTCCCAAATGTCCGTCCATCTCGGTTACGTTGCATGAGTGCCCACTACTGGCAGAACCCTTGGAAGGGGCTGAATTGGAACGCCCTAAGCCCTTGATCACTTAGAATCAGCTATACAGTTGGTTTATTGTTTACATTTTTCCCCTTACGAATTTGTTTGGTGCAGCATTCTATATGTATATAGGTATGATTGGGATGTTATAAATGTAAAAAAAGATATATATTATAGAGTTGTTTGGGCTGGGGATAAATTAAATGCGATCTGTGATAAGGTCACAATCACATTGCATTGTGGTCTATGGAGCGGCCTGAAGTGTGCATATGAAGCAGACTCGCTCCCTCGGTCAAAATCAAGGGGTCGAGGGTCTGTCCATATAAACTTCCCTCGTTCACTTCACGAAGTGGAACACACTTCAAAATGACATCAGGGATTCCCCCAAAGGGAACTGCTTATAGATGTTCGCAAGTGCGTGTCTAAAAGTGGAGTGAAATGCAGCCATAAAGCGGCCATCACTAGGCATCGCTCCATCGAACCTCAAGACCCACAAAAACCCAAATAAAGTTGAATTACAGCACATGCGCATAGATTCATTCCAACTGAGCCCAAAGTTTACGTTTCCTCGTAAACCCGCTCCCGTTCTGACCTGTTCACCATGTACCATGACCACCCATAAAAGCCGCGTGACCCCCGGCGGCCCGAGGTCAGGAAGTACCGCCATATTGTTGTCAGAGTCCATCAGCGGCGGACGCACATGAAAGCGGTGCATTCCTGCTTTATGATGCGATCGGCGTGAGATTGATGAACGCCGTCGACAGGATTAACGCCGTACGTCTCATTAGAGGATCCTGGCGCTGAGAGCCGCGGCGGGAGGCGAGCTGAGAAACGCGGCCATTAGGGCGTCTCGTCTGCGCTCCCGTCTGCTTTCACCTGCGCCTGTCTGCGCTCTCATCTGCGTTATGGGGATTTATTTCGCACTTGAAGCACACCCAGGCCTGTGGCATCTGCTGACAGTCGCTCTTTAAAGAGATGAATGTCAGCGCTTTCCTTGAGTATCGGATGCTTGTTAGCTGTCAGAGCTTTTTGAGTGAATATTCAGTAACGTTAAGTGACCCTTAAATGTTCCCCGACTTCTCGTAACACAAACCTAAAACAAATCAATGCTGAAAGGGAGAGTTCAGCCACAAATGAGAGCTCTGCCATCATTTACTCACTACAAACCTGTATGAGCTTCTTCTGTGCAACTCAAAAGAAGATACATGAAAGTCAACGGGTCCAGTTTTAACAGTTTTATGTGGATTTAGTTCAGATTACCTTGTTCAGTTTCTCTGATTTAGTTTTTTTTACCCAGTCTTTTCATAGTTAACAGTAAGTAAAAAGGTCAATCACATTATAAATCAGGGATGAATAAGCCAAAAGGCCAGTTCTGTTGTCATTTACTCGCTCCAAACCTGTATGAGCTTCTTCTGTGCAACTCAAATGCAGGGAAAGTCAATGGGGTCCAATGTTAATTGTTTTATGTGGATTATAGTCCAGCTGATCTGGTCCAGTTTCTCTCTGTTTTACCCAGTTTTGTCCTTTTGATACTTAACTGTAAGTAAAAAGGTAAATCATAGCATAATAAATCCAAAGTCTGAGTTTTGTCACCAAAGCAAAAATGTCTTAAGTGAGTTTTTTGTTCATCCAGTGAAAGTCAATGGGGTCCGAAGTTGTTTCTGTGTCTTTAAAATGTTTTCTTGGATGTTTTTCCACACAAGAACGTAAGTCATACTGGTTTGGTTTGGTTTGGAATGACATGACAGTGAGTAAATGATGACTTTTGTGTTACATGACATTTGGCGCATGTCCTCTGAAACACCAGACTGCTGTGAATTTTGTTCCACTTTCTCACTATTTCGTCCAATATCATTATTTTCATTCTGTATTATAAGTAAAATGGCCAATCGTAACATAAATCATAAAGAAATAAGGCAAAAGTGTGAGTTTTGTCACCATGCACTCACTATATGACACTTTTCTTCCGTAGGAACAAAAGAAGACGTGTCTGTTTTTTTGCATACAGTGAAAGTCAATGGAGTCCAATGTTGCTTATGTGCCATTCTTTAAAATATCTTCTTTTGTGTTTTGCCACTGGAAAAAGAAGCAATGCATAATGCTTTGGAATGACAAAATGGTGTTCTTTTATAGCTGTGTGTATGCGATGTGAGTTTAAGTCCAGCTGATCTGGTCCAGTTTCTCTCTATGTCTTATCCTTGTACTACTGTACTATGAGTAAAAGGCCAACCGTAACACTGAAAGAAATAAACCGGCCAAAATGTGCATTCTTTCATCATTTATGCACTTCAAACCGACATGACTTTCTTCCACATAAGTGGAAAGAAGATAAATTCCAGATTGTCCGGGGTAAATGTATACAGATGCTGCTAAAAAACACCATACAAATGGTTGTGCAACTTATGCACGACATCTTTTGAAGCCACACAATAGTTTTGCATGTAAATAATGACAGAATTGTTATTTTTGGCTGAACTAACCCAAGGCTTTCCAAAATAAATCGAGAAATGTGGTGTTTGCGTTTGATTTGGTGTGTGGAGTTGCATTATATTTCTGAATTCCAGCTGTGTGAGTCTCTCTAAGACGATAGAAACAATAAAGCCGTGGATTAGATGTGCGTGGCAGCAGCCGTATGCACAAATGCAGATTGCAGATTGAATATTCTGCGGGTTTCGGCGCGTCTGCTCGATCTGATCTCCTGTAGTCATCCAAGGGTACTGGGGCCGTCGCGCGCCACATAATAACATTAACAAACACACGGATGAGTCCTCGGTGTAACCTCACGCACGTGAATATCCTAAAGCAGCTCGCTCTCTGTCTGGCCCCGGTTTGGAGGTTTGAGTCGTGCACCGTCTTGGCCTCCTAACTGCAGCTGACCTCTGGCTGACCCGGGCTGGGTCTGATCGCGCCCGCCGCTGACCCATTTCTCGCCTCTGATCTCTCTCCTCGCGATGCAGGCGGAGCCATCGACCGGCCGGGGCCGCAGGATGGCAGGTGCTAAAGTTTGACAGCGCAGGCCAGAGATACATGTTTTGAAGAGAGTGATGCATGTGAGTGTGTGTGTGTGTGTGTGTGTGTGTGTGTGTGTGTGTGTGTGTGTGTGTGTGTGTGTGTGTGTGTGTGTGTCTGTGTGTGTGTGTGTGTGTGTGTGTGTGCGTGTGTGTGTGTGTGTGTATCGGCATCTGCACCTGAACCAGTGCTATTTTAGCGTAGACATATTCAGATATATTCTATTATATATATATATTTTTCCTGTTATATACGTTTTTTTAAATCTAGTATTTTTTTTATTTGATTTTAGCTTTATTTAAACTAACGACATTTTTTTTTAAATAATATTTAAAATTGTCAAATTGATACCTTTTCTTAAGAATTGAACCATATAATACAAATATTAAATATTATATAAATAAAAAATATTTATTATATACATTTTTAATTCTTTATTAGAATGTATTAAATACATTAAAAAGTGTTCTCTGCTACATTTTTGTGAAATTTTTGAAAACTTAAAGAGCATGTAAAATGTAATAATTAATCTGAGGATAAAATGGTCGTTTTAAATTTTAATATACTTATAACTATATATGAAACTTAAAATGATGAAATTTCAGCTAGTTGCCAAATAACTAAAACTGAAAATGAATTAAAAACATGTAGACATAAAAAGAAACTCGTAAAAATTATAGAACACAACAAAACTACTAAAACTATCTAAAATTGAAATGGAACCAGAAAATATAAAAACAACAACCATTTTATACTATTAAATAACTTTAATAGTATCAGTGATACTAAAAACAACACTGTAGTCTGAAGGTCACGTTGAGCACGTTGCATTGTGGGATACAGTGTTCAGCGAATGCAGTAGTTTCTGTGATGTGTCAGAACATTTGCATACTAAACTGCAGAAACAGTAACAGTAGATGCTATTCTGAAATCAGTGACTGAGTCTGAGTGTTTTGAGAGTAACATGCTAATTGGCTGAGATTATTCACCGGTATCCTCTCGACGCGCGCGTGTGTTGCGCGTGTGTGTGCACTTTGGAGGGTCATGCGGTGACTCCCGCGTGCGGTCCGCGAGTGCTGTTACTCAGGAACAAGCAGGGCTTTTATCACATCTCCAGCGCTGACTCAGAAACTGCATTTCGCCGCTCTCTCTCTCTCTTTCTTCGGACGCAGTTCAGCGCAGGAGCAGCCGTGCATGGGCCCGTCTCTGTGAGTCAGAGGTTTTTACACCTTTCGCTATGAAACACACATCTCTGTCTCTCAGACTACTCAGGCATATGCTGCTTATGTCGACATGTTTATTGCTTTAAAACTGACCCCACACAGAGAAGGAGACGCGTGCAGGGAATCCCAGGCCCCTGTGTGTCTGTCCTTCAGTCTCTGGGGACCTCAAACCAGTGCTCTCTCTCTCTCTTTCTTCTGTCAGTTCAACTGATCGAGGCTTGGATCTTAATGTTGGATGAATGCAAGTAGTGAGATGCTTGTAATATTAGTGTACTGTGTGTGATCTTTAGTGGCTTAAACTGGTGTTATGTGAAGAGACCAGCCATTTGGATCACATTTCTGACCTTAGACCACAAAACCAGTCATAATGCTCTCATTTTTTAAATTGAGGTTTAGGATAGGACAATATTTGACTGAGATACAGCTATTTGAAAAACTGGAATCTGAGGGTGCAAAAAAAAAAATATCTAAATATAATCGCCTTTAAAGTTGTACAAATTAATTTTTTTAGCAACTTATCAAATTAAGTTTTTATATATTTACAGTAGGAAATGTATAAAATATCTTCATGGAACATGATCTTCACTTAATTTGGCATAAAAGACAAATGTATAATTTTGACCCATGCAGTGTATTGTTGGCTATTTCTACAAATATACCTGTGCTGCTTATGACTGCTTTTGTGCTCCAGGGTCACCAATGAGAAACGATCTAAAGCGTCTCACGTCACAGTAGTGTATAGTCATCTGATTGTTATTAGTCAAACACAGGCAGATTGTTGACTACAGCGTAAACTGGTTCACTCTGCATCTTTTCCAGCCTTGACTAAGGGTGCTTTCACACCTGGTCCGTTGTTTCAGAACCTGGCACGTTTCCTCCCTTAGCTTGGTTCGTTTGGGGATATGTGAACATGGCAATCACGCTCGGATCCATGCCAAAACAATCGATCGGAGATCATCTGAACGAGGTGGTCTCTGCTCGACGAACTCTGGAGCGGTTCAGCTGTAGTGAGAAGGCAAGCCGATCCAACGGACCAAACCAGGCTATATCACAATATATGATGGGTACTAGTTCTGTGAAAAGCAGTAGCTGTGTTGTTTTGATAATAGGGCCTACCTCTTAAAGGGATAGTTCACCCAAAAAATGAAAATGGGATGTTTATCTATATCCAAGATGGAGGTGACTTTGTTTCTTCAGTAGAACACAAACGAAGATTTTTAACTCGAACCGTTGCAGTCTGTCAGTCATATAAAACACACACAGACAAAACCTAATTAAACCCTGCGGCTCGTCATGACACATTGAGGTCTTAAGACACGAAACGATCGGTCTGTGCAAGAAACTGAACAGTGTTTATATCATTTTTGATCTCTGATCCACCGCAATGTCCAATTGTACTGAGTGCGTTCACAACATCCGGCGCAGACCGATTTTTTTCATGCCTTTCTCAATGTATTGTCACGAGCCGCAGGGTTTAATTTGGTTTTGTATGTGTATTTTTTATTTCTCTCAAAGCCGTGAGTCCCATTGACTGCCATTATATGACTTACAGACTGCAACGGTTTGAGTAAAACATCTTTGTTTGTGTTCTACTGAAGAAACAGTCGCCTATATCTTGGATGCCCTTGGGGTAAGCAGATAAACATAACATTATCATTTTTGGGTGAACTATCCCTTTAAAATGAACCATGGATTAACCTGGAGCAGAGCCGAGGTTAATGCCTTCGCCATTCAAATTAAAGCACGCCTTTTTATTTTCGAATGCCGTCTTTTGCTCTTCTTCGTAGTAGATGCATTTAAAAAATGTTTTCCAGACGAATCCTGGACTCCTGCTCAAAATGATAAATGAATATAATGACAGCTACAAAACAACAACAACAACAATAAACCGTGGAACTTTGACCAATGAGAGGACAGTTTACTCGCACGTGATTTGTATTAACATTTTTGGTGCATTTAGAAACTGTGCCTTGTGAAAGCAAACCGTACCAAGAATAAAAAGCAACATTGTAATAATCGAATCCCTGTTTCGGAACAAAGCAATCAATCTACAGGTGTGAAAGCATCCTACGATCGCATGCAAATCATCCAAATGTGTGGAAAATTGGAAATAGATGTTAATTTGAATAGACAGGTAGAGATTATTTCTCAGACAAAATGCATACGTTACCTAACCTCCTGAGACCCAGCTATGGAGTGTGTGTCTCTGTAGTGGACATTATATTTGAATACATTTCTCTGAGACCTCACATGTCACAGCGTTAAACGTGGATGTCCTGTAAGAGCACATTCAGGGCTTTATAGAGATACTAAATGATTGGTAGTTTCACCACCTCTCATAGGTCTCTAAAGATGGATACATTTAATTTAGTGAACAATTTTACATCCTTATGGAAATATGATTATATTTTGTAGTTGTCATTTAAATCTGAATAATTTTCAAATTGTTTGTCATAAAGCAACATCTCAGGAAAATGTTATGGGTTTTCAAATTCAGATATGACTTGCTGTTATGAAACAGGACATAATTTCATACATGTTCACTGTAGAGGACACTAGGACTAAAAGCATGTTTATTATGCATTTTGGGAGACATAACAATTGAATAGGAAAATAAATTATATATACATTTCTTATGAAATATTAGATATTATTATGAAAATCTGGCAAATTATTACTCCCATTATGACAATAATTTTTTTAACATGCTGTCCCAACAACAACACATTAATATGCAAATTAGATACGGTGTATAGATACATTGTGTTTAATGGGAAACCAGTTTATGGACATTCTTACACACATATTGCATAAAAAAAATTGTATATTAAATATTTTTGTTATGTATTTTATAACAGGAATGATCCTTAAATAATGTTTAATATAAAAAAAACACACATGTTGGTTTTTATTTTTTTTGTCGGGGACTCTCCATAGGCGTAATGTTTTTATACTGTACAAGCTGTATGTGCTATTGCCCTACACCTACCCTACACCTAAACTTAGCCCTCACAGGAGACGGTGCATTTCTATTTTCTCAAAAACTCACTCTGTATGATTTATAAGCGTTTTAAATTATGGGGACACTGAAAATGTCCTCATAAATCACCTTCTCCTTGTAATACCTGTCATACCCATGTCATTATACAAATTTGTGTCCTCATAAACCACATAAACATGCCCACACACACACACACACACACACACACACACACACACACACACACACACACAACATTAATTCTATCTATTTCTAAATAAAATAGACTATACATTTACAGTAGGCTATATGATCCAAAGTAACTAGAAACTAACTACTTGAGTAGTTTTTTATCCAATACTTTTTTACTCTTACTCAAGTAACTATTCAGACTATCACTTTTACTTTTACGTGAGTAAATATTTCTATAAGTAGTTGTTCAGCTGATTAAAAACTATATTTTCAATAATCTTACCTATGAAAGGAAGATTTGATATGGTCTATATTTACTCAGCATGGTGTTATCAAGATGATCTTTTTCAGAAGGGGCTTAACAACTGCAGTTTTCAGGGAGGTTGGGAAAGTCCCAGAAAGAAGTGAGGTGTTCACTATTTCTAGAATCAGAATCAGAATGAGCTTTATTGCCAGGTATGTTTACACATACTAGGAATTTGTTTTCATGACAGAAGCTACAGAATGACAGTGACAGAACAAAAAAACACAGATAATAAGAATAAGAATAAAAAATAAATAAGGAATAACAATATACAAATTGACAATTGTATGTGCAGGTATATTACAGTAGACAGTTTTGTATGCACATGTATATTATGTACATTTGAAATGTAGACTAAGTATGTGTGTTCGATAAATAAGTGTATAGATAGTGTGTGTACCATAATTATTGTCAAGTGTTCATGAGATGATTGCCTGAGGGAAGAAACTGGTTCTGTGTCTGGTCGTTCTGGTGCTCAGAGCTCTGTAGCGTCGACCAGACGGTAACCGTTCACAGAGGGAGTGTGCTGGATGTGAGGGTCCGGAGTGATTTTGGCAGCTCTTTTGCTCACTCTGGATGAGTACAGTTCTTGGAGACTGGGGAGGGTTGTACCAATGATTCGCTCAGCAGTCCGGATACCCTCCGTAGTCTTCTGAGGTCAGATTTGGTAGCTGAGCTGAACCAGACAGTTATTGAAGTGCAGAGGATGGATTCAATGATGGTGGAGTAGAACTGTATCAGCAGCTCCTGTGGCAGGTTGGACTTCTTCAGCTGGCGGAAGTACAACCTCTGCTGGGCCTTTTCCACAATGAGTCTATGTGATTGTCCCACTTCAGGTCCTGGGAGATGGTGGTGCCTAGGAACCTGAATGACTCCACCGCAGCGACAGTGCTGTTCATGATGGTGAGTGGGGGGACTCCTGAAGTCCACGATCATCTCCGCTGTTTTGAGCGTGTTGAGCTCTAAGTTGTTAAGACTGCACCAGACAGCCAGCTCCTTAACCTCCTGTCTGTAAGCAGACTCGTCACCGTCTTGAATAAGGTTGATCAGTGTGATGTCGTCTGCAAACTTCAGGAGCTTGACAGAGGGGTCTTTAGATGTGCAGTCGTTGGTGTACAGGGAGAAGAGCAGTGGGGAGAGAACACAGCCTTGAGGAGCTCCAGAACTGATAGTACGGGTGCTGGGTAAGAATTTCCCATCCTCACTAGCTCACATCCTCACAGCACCAGTTTTTCAAATGACTTCATGACCACAAACGTTACAGCCACAGGCCTAGAGCCCTGCACGGGCCTCAAATTTAGGCCCTAGCCCGGCCCTGGCCCGAGATGCTCATCAGAATTACAGGCCCTAGTCCGACCCAAGCCCGTCTTTCTTTTTCTTTTTTTCTTTAAAAGGCTAATGTTTCAGCTATTAAATTTTTCAGTTCTATATATACAATGGCAAAGTGATTCAATTTAATTTCGTTTTTTTTATTAAGTTAATTTAGAATTGAAGCATTTTTTGTTCGTTGAATACGTTTTTTCTTTCTTAAAGTAACAAACGAGCAGCCAGCGGCAGACCGGCTGATCATAGCTTATGTTTAAGCAATTTAGCCTCCTCAAATCATCACGACTTGACTAAATTAAAATCTATAGAAATATAGACCACAGACAGGCCCGGTTCTACGGGGGTGCTTGAGAAATCAAAAGCTCCCTCAGTTAAAGCTGTAATAATGGCATTTTATTGCAGATTTGGAAAACTATACAGCGTTATGGTTTGCGCTCTGGAGATCAGTTTCTATTTCAACATGATTTTGCAGTGTTGAGCATTGTATACAATCTCTGACATATCTGTTGATTTCTTGAGCCTAACAGTACATCTGAGGCGTTTAAGATCCACTTACGCTTAAATTGCCAGAGCTTTAGTTCAGGTGTTCAGGCATATGAATAACCTCATTACGTGTGAGCAGCTGTAAGAGATTCATTGTGCAGCGTGAGAACTTCAGTAATTATAACGTAAGTTTGTGAGATCACGATGAACTAAGATGAATGACAGCCTTTTAGTGATTAGAAAAGAAGCCGTGCTGGCAAATTATAATATATGCCTAACAATATATGAATATATACATTTGTAAAACTATTTAATTAAATTTTGTTTATAAATTAAATAATATATATATTTAAATATTTTTCTATTTTATATATTTCTATTATATTTATTTTTTTAAATTTTATTATAATTGATACCAACATTAATAATGAATTTTATATATGTATAATTCATTATTTCATTTAAAAAATACTTCATAAGAAAATTCTAAAAGTTTCCAATATTCCATCTTTCATAATATTTATTTAAGAGCTCATATTAAAGCTCTGATTTGAGTTAAGTCATGGCCATGTCGTCTTCTACATACTTCTGGATCTATATATATA
>CM050421.1:35580697-35630697 GCA_027564155.1 Gymnocypris eckloni scoliostomus
CCTAACCCTAACCCTAACTAACCCTAACCCTAACCCTAACCCTAACCCTAACCCTAACCCTAACCCTAACCCTAACCCTAACCCTAACCCTAACCCTAACCCTAACCCTAACCCTAACCCTAACCCTAACCCTAACCCTAACCCTAACCCTAACCCTAACCCTAACCCTAACCCTAACCCTAACCCTAACCCTAACCCTAACCCTAACCCTAACCCAACCTAACCCTAACCCTAACCCTAACCCTAACCCTAACCCTAACCCTAACCCTAACCCTAACCCTAACCCTAACCCTAACCCTAACCCTAACCCTAACCCTAACCCTAACCCTAACCCTAACCCTAACCCTAACCCTAACCCTAACCCTAACCCTAACCCTAACCCTAACCCTAACCCTAACCCTAACCCTAACCCTAACCCTAACCCTAACCCTAACCCTAACCCTAACCCTAACCCTAACCCTAACCCTAACCCTAACCCTAACCCTAACCCTAACCCTAACCCTAACCCTAACCCTAACCCTAACCCTAACCCTAACCCTAACCCTAACCCTAACCCTAACCCTAACCTAACCCTAACCCTAACCCTAACCCTAACCCTAACCCTAACCCTAACCCTAACCCTAACCCTAACCCTAACCCTAACCCTAACCCTAACCCTAACCCTAACCCTAACCCTAACCCTAACCCTAACCCTAACCCTAACCCTAACCAAAACCCTAACCCTAACCCTAACCCTAACCCTAACCCTAACCCTAACCCTAACCCTAACCCTAACCCTAACCCTAACCCTAACCCTAACCCTAACCCTAACCCTAACCCTAACCCTAACCCTAACCCTAACCCTAACCCTAACCCTAACCTAACCCTAACCCTAACCCTAACCCTAACCCTAACCCTAACCCTAACCCTAACCCTAACCCTAACCCTAACCCTAACCCTAACCCTAACCCTAACCCTAACCCTAACCCCTAACCCTAACCCTAACCCTAACCCTAACCCTAACCCTAACCCTAACCCTAACCCTAACCCTAACCCTAACCCTAACCCTAACCCTAACCCTAACCCTAACCCTAACCCTAACCCTAACCCTAACCCTAACCCTAACCCTAACCCTAACCCTAACCCTAACCCTAACCCTAACCCTAACCCTAACCCTAACCCTAACCCTAACCCTAACCCTAACCCTAACCCTAACCCTAACCCTAACCCTAACCCTAACCCTAACCCTAACCCTAACCCTAACCCTAACCCTAACCCTAACTAACCCTAACCCTAACCCTAATTAATTAATTTGTTAATTTAAAAATAAAAGAGGAAACATCCAATGGTGTTTTAGTGGGCACTGAGATGAAGGGCTGAATGAACACTAAAGCGGCAAATGTAGTAGACAACCCAAGGTCAGACTAGTCTGACCTTTGGAGATTTTAATTCCCTAACCCTAACCCTAACCTAACCCTAACCCTAACCCTAACCCTAACCCTAACCCTAACCTAACCTAACCCTAACCCTAACCCATCCTAACCCTAACCCTAACCCTAACCCTAACCCTAACCCTAACCCTAACCCTAACCCTAACCCTAACCCTAACCCTAACCCTAAACACACTAAACCTAACCAAACCACTCAAAAAAACTCAAAAAACACTCAAGAATACTACAAAACACTCAACACAAACCACTCAAAAACACTCAAGAACACTCAAAAACACTCAAAACCAACACAAACCCAACCAAAAACACACTAAACCTAACCAAACCACTCAAAAAACACTCAAGAACACTCAAAAACACTCAAAACCAACACAAACCCAACCAAAAACACACTAACCCTAACCAAACCACTCAAAAAACACTCAAGAATACTACAAAACACTCAACACAAAACACTCAAGAACACTCAAAAACACACTAAACCAACAAAAAACACACTAAACCTAACCAAACCACTCAAAAAAACTAAAAAAACACTCAAGAATACTACAAAACACTCAACACAAACCACTCAAAAACACTCAAAAAACACTCAAGAACACTCAAAAACACTCAAAACCAACACAAACCCAACCAAAAACACACTAAACCTAACCAAACCACTCAAAAAACACTCAAGAACACTCAAAAACACTCAAAACCAACACAAACCCAACCAAAAACACACTAACCCTAACCAAACCACTCAAAAAACACTCAAGAATACTACAAAACACTCAACACAAAACACTCAAGAACACTCAAAAACACACTAAACCAACAAAAAACACACTAAACCTAACCAAACCACTCAAAAAAACTAAAAAAACACTCAAGAATACTACAAAACACTCAACACAAACCACTCAAAAACACTCAAAAAACACTCAAGAACACTCAAAAACACTCAAAACCAACACAAACCCAACCAAAAACACACTAAACCTAACCAAACCACTCAAAAAACACTCAAGAATACTACAAAACACTCAACACAAACCACTCAAAAACACTCAAAAAACACTCAAGAACACTCAAAAACACTCAAAACCAACACAAACCCAACCAAAAACACACTAAACCTAACCAAACCACTCAAAAAACACTCAAGAATACTACAAAACACTCAACACAAACCACTCAAAAACACTCAAAAAACACTCAAGAACACTCAAAACACTCAAACCAACACAAACCCAACCAAAAACACACTAAACCTAACCAAACCACTCAAAAAACACTCAAGAACACTCAAAAACACTCAAAACCAACACAAACCCAACCAAAAACACACTAACCCTAACCAAACCACTCAAAAAACACTCAAGAATACTACAAAACACTCAACACAAAACACTCAAAACACTCAAAACACTCAAGAACACTCAAAACACTCAAACCAACACAAACCCAACCAAAACACACTAAACCTAACCAAACCACTCAAAAAACACTCAAGAATACTACAAAACACTCAACACAAACCACTCAAAAAACACTCAAGAACACTCAAAAACACTCAAAACCAACACAAACCCAACCAAAACACACTAAACCTAACCAAACCACTCAAAACACTCAAGAATACTACAAAACACTCAACACAAACCACTCAAAACACTCAAGAACTCAAGTGCATCTGACTGGGCACCCCACAAATAGTATAAAAAACAAGTTTCAGCTCTCTAGGACCACTAGAAATGGGAAAACCAGGGGGGGAGCACATAGGTGCACTAACACATATTGCCGCCAGGAGGTGCTAGAGACACGAAACCAAGTGCATTCGACTGGGCACCCCCTAAATAGTATATATACCAAATTTCAGCTCTCTAGGTGAAAATAAACTGGGGGTGCAATACCATATCTCGGCGCCTGGTGGCGCTAGAGCTACCAAACTATGTGCAAACGACTGGGGGTCCTCTAATTAGTATAACCAACAAGTTTGAGCATTCTAACACTTACGGTTCCCGAGATAGTGGGGGGGGAGCACTTCGGAGGGGGAGCACTTATCGCATTTATCTATATAACCTAACCCTAACCCTAACCCTAACCCTAACCCTAACCCTAACCCTAACCCTAACCCTAACCTAACCCTAACCCTAACCCTAACCCTAACCCTAACCCTAACCCTAACCCTAACCCTAACCCTAACCCTAACCCTAACCCTAACCCTAACCCTAACCTAACCCTAACCCTAACCCTAACCCTAACCCTAACCCTAACCCTAACCCTAAACTCAAAAAACACTCAAGAATACTACAAAACACTCAACACAAACCACTCAAAAACACTCAAAAAACACTCAAGAACACTCAAAAACACTCAAAACCAACACAAACCCAACCAAAAACACACTAAACCTAACCAAACCACTCAAAAAACACTCAAGAATACTACAAAACACTCAACCCTAACCACTCAAAAACACTCAAAAAACACTCAAGAACACTCAAAAACACTCAAAACCAACACAAACCCAACCAAAAACACACTAACCCTAACCAAACCACTCAAAAAACACTCAAGAATACTACAAAACACTCAACACAAACCACTCAAAAACACTCAAGAACACTCAAAAACACACTAAACCAACAAAAAACACACTAAACCTAACCAAACCACTCAAAAAAACTCAAAAAACACTCAAGAATACTACAAAACACTCAACACAAACCACTCAAAAACACTCAAAAAACACTCAAGAACACTCAAAAACACTCAAAACCAACACAAACCCAACCAAAAACACACTAAACCTAACCAAACCACTCAAAAAACACTCAAGAATACTACAAAACACTCAACCCTAACCACTCAAAAACACTCAAAAAACACTCAAGAACACTCAAAAACACTCAAAACCAACACAAACCCAACCAAAAACACACTAACCCTAACCAAACCACTCAAAAAACACTCAAGAATACTACAAAACACTCAACACAAAACACTCAAAACACTCAAAAACACTCAAGAACACTCAAAAACACTCAAAACCAACACAAACCCAACCAAAAACACACTAAACCTAACCAAACCACTCAAAAAACACTCAAGAATACTACAAAACACTCAACACAAACCACTCAAAAACACTCAAGAACTCAAGTGCATTCGACTGGGCACCCCACAAATAGTATAAAAAACAAGTTTCAGCTCTCTAGGACCACTAGAAATGGGAAAACCAGGGGGGGTGCACATAGGTGCACTAACACATATTGCCGCCTGGAGGTGCTAGAGACACGAAACCAAGTGCATTCGACTGGGCACCACCTAAATAGTATATATACCAAATTTCAGCTCTCTAGGTGAAAATAAACTGGGGGTGCAATACCATATCTCGGCGCCTGGTGGCGCTAGGGCTACCAAACTATGTGCAAACGACTGGGGGTCCTATAATTAGTATATATACCGACTTTCAGCATCACAGGACCTATAGAAACCAAGTGCACCCCACCCTATAAGGGGGTGCAGTACCATATCTCGGCCCCTGGTGGCGCTAAACCATGTGCAAACGATTGGGGGTCCTCTAATTAGTATATATACCAAATTTCAGCATCACAGGACCTATAGAAACCAAGTGCACCCCACCTTATAAGGGGGTGCAGTACCATATCTCGGCCCCTGGTGGCGCTAGAGCTACCAAAATATGTGCATACGACTGGGCATCCTCTAATTAGTATATATACCGAATTTCAGCCTCCTAGGAAAAAATTTTAAAGTGCACCCCCCCTTAATACAGGGGTGCACTTTCGCATTTATCCCTATATACCTAACCCTAACCCTAACCCTAACCCTAACCCTAACCCTAACCCTAACCCTAACCCTAACCCTAACCCTAACCCTAACCCTAACCCTAACCCTAACCCTAACCCAAACCCAACCAAAAACACACTAAACCTAACCAAACCACTCAAAAAACACTCAAGAATACTACAAAACACTCAACACAAACCACTCAAAAACACTCAAAAAACACTCAAGAACACTCAAAAACACTCAAAACCAACACAAACCCAACCAAAAACACACTAAACCTAACCAAACCACTCAAAAAACACTCAAGAACACTCAAAAACACTCAAAACCAACACAAACCCAACCAAAAACACACTAACCCTAACCAAACCACTCAAAAAACACTCAAGAATACTACAAAACACTCAACACAAAACACTCAAGAACACTCAAAAACACACTAAACCAACAAAAAACACACTAAACCTAACCAAACCACTCAAAAAAACTAAAAAAACACTCAAGAATACTACAAAACACTCAACACAAACCACTCAAAAAACACTCAAGAACACTCAAAAACACTCAAAACCAACACAAACCCAACCAAAAACACACTAAACCTAACCAAACCACTCAAAAAACACTCAAGAATACTACAAAACACTCAACACAAACCACTCAAAAACACTCAAAAAACACTCAAGAACACTCAAAAACACTCAAAACCAACACAAACCCAACCAAAAACACACTAAACCTAACCAAACCACTCAAAAAAACTCAAAAAACACTCAAGAATACTACAAAACACTCAACACAAACCACTCAAAAACACTCAAAAAACACTCAAGAACACTCAAAAACACTCAAAACCAACACAAACCCAACCAAAAACACACTAACCCTAACCAAACCACTCAAAAAACACTCAAGAATACTACAAAACACTCAACACAAACCACTCAAAAACACTCAAGAACACTCAAAAACACACTAAACCAACAAAAAACACACTAACCCTAACCAAACCACTCAAAAAACACTCAAGAATACTACAAAACACTCAACACAAACCACTCAAAAACACTCAAAAAACACTCAAGAACACTCAAAAACACTCAAAACCAACACAAACCCAACCAAAAACACACTAAACCTAACCAAACCACTCAAAAAACACTCAAGAAAACTACAAAACACTCAACACAAACCACTCAAAAACACTCAAAAAAACAATCAAGAACTCAAGTGCATTCGACTGGGCACCCCACAAATAGTATAAAAAACAAGTTTCAGCTCTCTAGGACCACTAGAAATGAGAAAACCAGGGGGGGTGCACATAGGTGCACTAACACATATTGCCGCCTGGAGGTGCTAGAGACACGAAACCAAGTGCATTCGACAGGGCACCCCCTAAATAGTATATATACCAAATTTCAGCATCACAGGACCTATAGAAACCAAGTGCACCCCACCCTATAAGGGGGTGCAGTACCATATCTCGGCCCCTGGTGGCGCTAAACCATGTGCAAACGATTGGGGGTCCTCTAATTAGTATATATACCAAATTTCAGCATCACAGGACCTATAGAAACCAAGTGCACCCCATATTATAAGGGGGTGCAGTACCATATCTCGGCCCCTGGTGGCGCTAGAGCTACCAAAAATTTAACCTATCAACCCTAACCCTAACCCTAACCCTAACCCTAACCCCTAACCCTAACCCTAACCCTAACTAACCTAACCCTAACCTAACCTAACCCTAACCCTAACCCTAACCCTAACCCTAACCCTAACTAACCCTAACCCTAACCCTAACCCTAACCCTAACCCTAACCCTAACCCTAACCCTAACCCTCGCTTATCTATCTATATAACCCTAACCCTAACCTAACCCTAACCCTAACCCTAACCCTAACCCCTAACCCTAACCCTAACCTAACCCTAACCCTAACCTAACCTAACCCTAACCCTAACCTAACCCTAACCCTAACCCTACAAATGAGGTAGAAGACAACATATTGCAGACCTCCACTTCCTTATCTTGGATCCTTGAAGTCAGTTCCTCCAGTTTCTTGTCCATGTCGTTCATTCTCTTGGTCACCGATTCCCCCATGGCCTTCACCATTTCCTCCACCCTATGTCCGGCCATTTTAAAGTGTTACTCCAGCATCTGGAGGTCAGTTTTGATCTGTGCTTGTAGCCTCTCCGTATAATGACTCAGCTCCTCCTTCAAGTTAGTGTCTATGGCCTCCCTGGATGCTTTTAAATGATCCTGCATCTTTGTCTGAGAAGAAACCACAGATTCTCTTAAGACCTTCAGCTGCTGGAGTAAAACTCTCTCATCGTGTCCTGCCTTAAGCACAGCTCTTCCTCTGTAGTAAGGGCATCATCATCATCATCATCATCATCATCCTGCATGTATACGAATGCCAGCTCACCCTCCGACATCTTCTTCTGAAACACAGGGGCAGGCATACTTTGAGAAATCATATATATATATATATATATTTCAAATAGTTTAATTTTTTATTACATTAATACTTCATTACTCATTGGTTTAAAAGATGTTGCAGTCCATAGCAACATAATAGTTTCTGTAAAGAGTGTGTTATATAACTGAATATCATTATTTCTTGTTGTCTGAATTAGTTTTTTGCTCGCATTGTATTAATTTTATTTACAAAAGCCCCAAATAGTCATTTTCCTAATTCTACAACATTAAATTGTTTAAAAATAACTTTGTTTCTTAAAAAAAACCTCGTCCATAAATATTGGGTCAACTCTGTTACTGTACCATACTTTACCTTAAAATGAGTATGTAAATGTAGTATGCAAATATGTAAGACATATGAAATGATGTCACTTTCCCTCACTGATAATCTCTGCAGCACTATAAAGTCTGTGTGGTCTCTCTGAGAAAATTGTTTAATCTAAAACGTGTTTACACGAGAGTTACTTTCTAAAACCTCTAAACAGTTAGCACAATATCAAAAGGTAAACTTCACCACACATCGGGTCACTTAAACGTCTTTTAATCATGATTTCATTAGTGCCATGTGCTCGCAACATTCATGTTATCAAGTGGAATGTTTTGGCAAAAAAAAAGTACAAATAATTTGTCAATTTTGTTCCAGTCAAACCCTGCTACCAACGTAGAGTAACAATGCTGGCAGAAATAACATAACTGACAGTCCAGCAGTCAATTGTGTCACTTTATGATACGGTCAAGTCTTTATTGTTATTATTATTACTATCATTATTATCATTGCATAGTTATTCACATAGTATGCATAGGTCAAATACTGCCTCGTTTTAAAGTGTTTAAATGTAAACACTGTTTGTCTAACGAAACAAGAAGGATATTTCATGTTCTGATTTATTGTTATTTCTACACATTGCCAAATTGGACTGTAACAGACTTGACAAACAATACCATAAAGATATGTATTTTTGTACCAAAAAAAAAGGTTGGTGAACATTTTTTTTGATCTAAACTTTCTGAAATGCACAATGTATCTCCAATTACAGAATCACCCATCTGATATTAATGAGAGCACCGCAGCTCTATTGTGATTACTCATATCCCCTGCACTTAATGAATACTCACAGGAGGGATGCTTTCCTCATCTTCGGACAGTGTGATGATGTCTGGACAAAGAGAGAAAAACAGGCATGGATATTTATTGAAATTGAACACGGATAAAACATATGGGTGCGGTTTTGTGTTGTCTTTGCGTTTCATTACTCCACACATTTCGATATCCTCCTGGGTACCAGTTATGGAGTTTTGTTCTCTGTACAGGACATAATTCTTTGGTGAGTTCTCTGAGATATTAACATGTCACTGTTTAAAGTCTGGATGTCCTGTATTTCAGAGACATCAAATAATTGTAAGTTTCACGATGACCACTGGCATTAAAGTAGTAATCCAATGTAGCACCCTCATGGAGTTATGATAATGGTTTGTAATGATCACCTCAGGAAAATGTCAACGGGCTTCAAATCAAAATATGACTATCTAATATGAAACAAGGCATGGATTTCATTCTTGTCCACTTTTGGAGGATACCTTGACGTAAGGCATGTTTATTAGGCATTTTGGGAGACACAAGAAGTTACATTAGCACAAAGAAAACTTGTATGTCAAAACATCTGTTATATCTTTCTGTATACATGTTTAAAGCGTCCACAACAAAGGGCATGGCGTAATAAGTGAATAACTTATTTTTACAAGATACAAAAACACTTTTTTCTTTCCCTAGTGGTCATGAGTATGTGGTTAGTGTCATTGCTGTTTACTGTTACAGACTTGGGCCATACAATGGTAATACATTGCATTAGTTTATGTGTTGAATGATTATAAACATATATGCATATGTACATATGAACATATAAACACACTGTCACTGACTCACCGACCACGCTATCCACACACACCAGATCACAATCACCAGATTACTAATTACCACCACCTGTATCCACTTCCTAGTCCTCATATAAGCCTGCTCACCTCATTCCCTCGTCGGCTGGTCTCGAGGTTGTACGCTATCCTTTACCTGCTTCCTTACCTGTTGGAATCCTGATCCTCCAATGTACCTTTCCTACAAGAACCAGATAAGAACTGTTATCTTCCTCTTTGTGAGCTCTATATGGTCATTTCTGTTGGATCCCACCTGTTTGAGTACTCTTTCTGTTTGTGTTAAATAAAAGAGCTCGGATTACCTGAACTTACCTTGTGCCTCTCCTTCCTGTGCGTGACAGAAGACCAGCCCAGTAAAGGATATATAGGATTTCATCTGCAAGATGGAGACACCGGATCCCTTGCCTCCCGTCACTTCATCTGCCTCCGCATGTCCCATGGCCAAGCCCGTGACTTACTCCGGTGAGGCGGATGCATGCAGTGGATTCCTTCTCCAGTGCTCGCTCTACTTTGAGATGCAACCGCATCAATTCATAAGCGACAGAGCTAAGATCGCTTTCATTATATCCCTACTATCAGGAAGAGCCCTTCAGTGGGCGGAATCGATCTGAATTCTCGCAGCCCAGTAGTGCGTTCCTGAACACTTTGTGGACCACTGGGAGGTCTTTGGCACTTCCACATCAGCGATCTCCGTGCACGATGAGCTCTTTCGTCTCACGGCAAGCAGGAACGCCCATTCATGACTACACCGTGCGTTTCCGACTCTTGCCGCGGCCAGCGGTTGGAATGAGACCGCACTCCTGGCAGCTTATCGACGTGGTCTAGACCCACAGACTCGCCGACAAATGGCCATCTATGACGATACGGTGGGGCTCGAGAATTTTCTGCAACGAGCTCTTCACATCTCGCAACATCTAACCGCTTGTCATACAGAGGAATCCTTCACTACTGGCGCCTCCCCGGCTACCCGCCCTCCAGCGCCTGAGCCAATGCAAATGGAACGCTATCACTTGACACCAACGGAACGGGCTCGACGAAGCAATCTGGGTCTATGCCTGTACTGCGGAGCTCATGATCATCTCCTGCCTGACTGTTCGATTCGCCCGACACGCCCAGCGGTGAGTACGGTCCAAATCCTCCCTGATGTATCTAAGCTACCACACATTGATGCTCTCCTAATTCACATGAATCAATCTTTTCCAGCCAAAGTCCTCGTTGACTCCGGCGCTTCCGGGAATTTTATCTCCTCTCTCTTTCTCACCGAAATTAACGTTCCTCGTCATCGAAATGCCACCCATTATCAAATAACAAATATTCAGGGAAAGCCGCTAGGCAAGGGCTTGGTGCGTTCTCGCACCCCGGAAGTCACTCTTCGCATCGGCAGCTTACACTCTGAGTACATATCTTTCCTGGTGTTGGAGGACGCTACGGTGGATATCGTCCTGGGACGCCCCTGGCTCGCTTTACACCATCCTGACATTCACTGGAACTCCGGAGAGGTACTCAAATGGAGTGATTATTGTTTCAAAGAATGTCTAACCAACCTTCCAGAACCACCTCAAGCTAATACCTCAGCATTTGTCTGTTCCACCTCCATTGAAAGTCCCATACCCCAACACACCGTCCAAATTCCAACGGAATACCAGGCATTCCAGGATGTGTTTAGTAAGTCCGCTGACTACTCGCCTTCCACCACACCGACCATGGGACTGCGCTTATCGACCTGCTGCCAGAGGCCAAACTGCCGAAGGGACGATTTATCCACTCGATCCCGGAGCACACTGCCATGGAGAAGTACATTCAAGAGGCACTTCAACAGGGGTTCATCCGCCATCCACCTCACCTGCAGCATCCAGTTTTTCTTTGTGGCAAAGAAGGACGGGGGCTTACGTCCCTGCATCGATTACCGTGTTCTCAATGCCCACACTGTCAAATTCGCCTATCCTCTTCCTCTGGTCCCTACCACCTTGGAAGATCTCCGAGGGGCTAGCATCTTCACAAAGCTAGATTTACGTAGTGCTTACAATCTAGTCCGTCTGAAAGGGGTGATGAATGGAAGACCGCCTTTATAACCCCTTCTGGCCACTATGAATACCGGTGATGCCATATGGCCTCTCTAACTCACCGCCTGTATTCCAGAACTTCATGAATGAGGTCTTCAGAGACATGCTTCACCGATTCGTCATCGCTACATAGATGATATTTTAATTTACTCACCCAACCTAGATGAACATCAACAACACGTCACCCAGGTACTTCAACGCCTTCGCCAGCATCACTTATACCTCAAGCTGGAAAATGCGAGTTTCACCAATCCACGGTCCAGTTCCTCGGTTACGCCATAACACCGGATGGAGTACAGATGGACCAGGGGAAGGTGGAGGCAGTACGGAACTGGCCTCAACCCACCACGGTAAAGGAACTGCAGAGGTTTTAGGATTCGCTAATTTCTACCGCTTTCATCGCCCAATACAGCCAAATGTCTGCTCCACTTACTTCTCCTCCGCCACAAACCTAAGTCGTTATCCTGGATGCCAGAGGCCACCCAGGCCTTTCAACATCTTAAATTTGCCTTCTGCTCTGCACCGGCTCTGCTTCATCCAAACCCGAACCTCCGCTTTTGTGGTAGAGGTAGACGCTTCAACCCTGGGAGTCGGAGCGGTGCTATCCCAGTGGAAGGGTGAACCTCCAGTACTCCATCCATGCGCATACTTCCAAAAACTATCCCCAGCGGAGCAGAATTACGACATCGGAGACCGCGAGTTACTGGCCATCAAACTTGCCCTAGAAGAGTGGCGACACTGGCTGGAAGGAGCACAGCACCCTTTTGAGGTTATTACTGACCATAAGAACCTCCAATACCTCCGTGATGCAAAACGTCTCAACCCACGACAGGCACGGTGGGCCCTATTCTTCACCCGCTTTCGATTCACTGTAACCTATCGCCCCAATCACAAGAACCTCAAAGCGGATGCTCTTTCCCGCCTTCATCAACCAGATCCATCCCCGGACTGCCCAGAACCCATTCTCTCTCCTACGGTGTTTGTCTGCCCTATTGAATGGGCCCTGGATGATCAAATTCGTGCCGCCACTCTGGACGAACCTGCTCCGCTGGGAGGCCCAGAAGGGAAAAGTTTTGTACCAACTGCTCTACGACTCGCCCTTCTGGATTCTGTTCATTCCTCTCCGGGATCGGGTCACCCAGGCAACCAACGAACCCTCTCGCTTCTCCGGAACAAATACTGGTGGCCCAACATGGCTCGGGATGTCGCCCGCTACATCAAGGGTTGTTCGGTCTGTGCCATTGCATCAACACCGCGTCGTCTGCCAGAAGGCAAGTTGGTTCCACTACCCATTCCGCACCGACCCTGGTCCCATCTCGGAATCGACTTTGCTACCGACCTCCCCTCCTCGAATGGGTTCACCACCATCTTAGTTGTCATCGACAGGTTTTCAAAGGCCTGCAAACTCATCCCTTTACGGGGGTTACCCACAGCATTGGAGACGGCTGAAGCTCTATTCCAACTCGTCTTCGGAATTTTGGTATACCAGAAGATATTGTTTCCGATAGAGGACCACAATTTACCTCCAGGGTTTGGCACGCATTCTTCCGTCTGTTAGAGTAACCGTCAGTTTATCTTCAGGTTACCATCCCCAGTCTAACGGACAGACTGAACGTAAGATTCAGGAGATTGGGCGTTATCTCCGAGCCTACTGTCACGAACACCAAGACACCTGGAGCCAGTATCTTCCTGGGCTGAGTACGCTCAAAATTCCCTGCGACAGGAAACAACAGGTTTGACACCTTTCCAGTGCATACTAGGATATCAACCTCCACTCTTCCGTGGACCGGAGAACCCTCTGAAGTCCCTGCAGTGGACTATTGGTTCCGTGAGAGCGAGAGGGTATGGGACTCAGCACACATCCGTCTTCAGCAGGCAGTTCGAGACATAAGATCAATGCCGATGTCCGTCGCACCACAGCCCCAATGTACCGACCAGGAGACCAAGTCTGGCTCTCCACACGGGACATCCGTCTCCGCCGGCCCTGCAAAAGCTGAGCCCCGTGCTACATCGGGCCTTTTCCCATCTTAAGGCAGATCAATGAAGTGACTTATAAACTCAGACTCCCAAATCACTACCGCATCTCACCCACCTTCCATGTCTCCCTACTCAAACCATTCACTAACCCTCTTCTCCCTCCTTCCACAGAACCTGAGATACCTCCTCCCCCCGAAGTTGACACCAACGAAACCATCTACCGAGTCAAAGACATCTTAGACTCCCGACGGCGGGCGGCCGTCTCCAATACCTCGTGGATTGGGAGGGATACGGTCCCGAGGAAAGATCATGGGTGGACAGAGATGATATCCTGGATCCATCACTCATCACAGACTTCCATCAGGTCCACCCAGATCGACCGGCTCCCAGGGGGCGCGGTCGCCCTCGCCAGCGATCGCGGGCGCCAGGAGTCGCCCGTGGGGAGGGGGTACTGTCACTGACTCACCGACCACGCCATCCACACACACCAGATCACAATCACCAGATTACTAATTACCACCACCTGTATCCACTTCCTAGTCCTCATATAAGCCTGCTCACCTCATTCCCTCGTCGGCTGGTCTCGAGGTTGTACGCTATCCTTTACCTGCTTCCTTACCTGTTGGAATCCTGATCCTCCAATGTACCTTTCCTACAAGAACCAGATAAGAACTGTTATCTTCCTCTTTGTGAGCTCTATATGGTCATTTCTGTTGGATCCCACCTGTTTGAGTACTCTTTCTGTTTGTGTTAAATAAAAGAGCTCGGATTACCTGAACTTACCTTGTGCCTCTCCTTCCTGTGCGTGACACACACAGAGGCACAAATCGATCTCAGTGCGAGCGGGGGAGCGAGTGTAGACACGGACCGGCCGACCAGCTAACGCAAACACACTTAAAATGATCAAATACATTGCACTGAATCCTGAAACGTGCAGTACGGCACACGCACTAAACCTAACAAACACTATTTCGTGTGCAAACTTGATAAAAACAACCCTAGCCATTTTAACCCTCTTTTAAGATTTTTTGCATCAACAGAGAAACATTTTTTGGGCCTCTGAGATCTGTGGATTGGCGGCCAGAAGCTGTTCAAGGACCGTGCACAACCGCAATCGGACTTTGCTCTGATTGTTGGATCTAAAAACCCTAACATAGCCAGCGCCTGCAACTCTGAACCTCTCCTTGGTGATTGGGGGCCCTGGGAATTTTTTCTGGGGATGCAGAAACAGTAGAAAGAGTGGAAAAACGATTTGTTTATTTTTGAAAAGCACGACAAACGTGAGTAATTTGATGTATGTGGGGACATGCCCACGAGTAAAAACAATACAAGAAAAAGTTTAAGACCAAAAGTTAATTTTTTAAACACAATAAAGGTGATATTGCGTGGTTTGATGTGTGTGTGGGGAAACACGCCCACTTAGAAACAGCACATACATGGCTGCTGTAGAGAATTCTAGCCATTTCGTGTCCAAAGCTTGCCTGAAGAAGGATAACAGAATCCGAAACGTCACGCACAGGCTTGGGCACACACTTTTAGGCCTCCATCATGAGTCTGGGTGATGCGGAAGAGCCACATAAAATGTATTTCCTTTGTCTACTCCGACGAAGTGACTTGATCCATGTTTCTTTCTCTGAGGAAACGTGCGGTACGGCAGACGCACTAAACCTAACAAACACTATTTGCTGTGCAAACTTGATAAAAACAACCCTAGCCATTTTAACCCTCTTTTAAGATTTTTTGCATCAACAGAGAAACATTTTTTGGGCCTCTGAGAGCTGTGGATTGGCGGCCAGAAGCTGTTCAAGGACCGTGCACAACCGCAATCGGACTTTGCTCTGATTGTTGGATCTAAAAACCCTAACATAGCCAGTGCCTGCTACTCTGGACCTCTCCTTGGTGATTGGGGGCCCTGGGAATTTTTTCTGGGGATGCAGAAACAGTAGAAAGAGTGGAAAAACGATTTGTTTATTTTTGAAAAGCACGACAAACGTGAGTAATTTGATGTATGTGGGGACATGCCCACGATTAAAAACAATACAAGAAACAGTTTAAGACCAAAAGTAAATTTTTTAAACACAATAAATGTGATATTGCGTGGTTTGATGTGTGTGTGGGGAAACACGCCCACTTAGAAACAGCACATACATGGCTGCTGTAGAGAATTCCAGCCATTTCGTGTCCAAAGCTCGCCTGAAGAAGGATAACAGAATCCGAAACAACGCGCACTGGCTTGGGCACACACTTTTAGGCCTCCATCATGAGTCTGGGTGATGCGGAAGAGCCACATAAAAATTAATTTCCTTTGTCTACTCCGACGAAGTGACTTGCTCCGTGTTTCTTTCTCTGAGGAAACGTGCGGTACGGCACACGCACTAAACCTAACAAACACTATTTGCTGTGCAAACTTGATAAAAACAACCCTAGCCATTTTAACCCTCTTTTAAGATTTTTTGCATCAACAGAGAAACATTTTTGGGGCCTCTGAGTGCTGTGGATTGGCGGCCAGAAGCTGTTCAAGGACCGTGCACAACCGCAATCGGACTTTGCTTTGATTGTTGGATCTAATGGCGCTTTTCCACTGCATGGTACGGCACGGTACGGTTCGGTACGGTTCACTTTTGGGGGGTTTTCCACTGGGTACTGTACCTGGTACCTGGTACTTTTTTAGTACCACCTCGGCCGAGGTTCCAAGCAATCCGTACCATTACCAAAACGTGACGTGTAAACTCTACTGATCACTGATTGGCCGGAGAGAATCGTCATTACTGCGTCACTGAACTTGCGTCACGAGACCCTCCTCTACAGCCCGACCCGCTAGATATAAATCAGCACAGCCAGCGAAGGATCGGATGCAACTTCTGTTTAAACAAACGCACATTTTTGCATCAACCACAAAATAGCAGTGTCATTGTCTGTTGAGGAAGTTCAGACGTTCCTCTCGTTGATAGCCGAGGAGCGGATCCAGTGAGAGCTTGATGGCGCGACGCCGAAGGAAAAAGCCTTATGTATATAACGTTACTTTTGAACTTGCTATATTTTCAGAGTATGTTTTCTGTTTATATTTGTACCTTTGTATCTGTGTTTTGCTTCAATTAAAAACAATCTGATCGAATAAGTGTACCTCCAGACTATATTAAATATGTATTATTGTATGAGCACGTAATGAACCTCTTGAAAAAGACAAATGATTAATGCCACGATTATAAAAACCATCACATAAATAAAAAAACAAGGGATACATTGTACATTTTGAAATATTCAAAGTTTATTGATAATTCACTTTACAGAACACGCTGCATGAATAGTTAACTAATCAAGTATTGCAGCACACCTGGACGAACATCCCTGCTCTCCTCTAATAGTAAAAAAAGCCAAAAACCTATAAAGGCATTTCTTCTCAATCAATCAAAGTTGATACAGTTAAGTCTAACATGTGTCGACCCGTCCCCCCTTTTATCAATGTCCCTACTTCTTGGTCTTCCAAATTCTCAGCCCAAAGCCCAAACAGGCTCTTCTCCTGGACAGGAGATATATCAAGGCTTTTCTGGTATAGTCTAACAGGCGTAGGCCCGTGCACCTTTCCTCAGTCTCCCTACTCCAAACCTTCCTGGACGGGTGCTAGGTCGGGGGGAGTTGTTGTAATTTTTCTAACCTAACCTTTGCCAGAGCCATCGGAATTGACATACCAGTATATGCACAGGATCCTCTTAGGGCTTGTTTATAAACATTATTCATAATTCGCTGACATGTTTAATGAATGATTCACTCTTTTGACTCGGTTCTTTTCTATGAATCGGACATGTTAAATGAATGATTCACTCTGTTGACTCGGTTCTTTTGAATGAATCGGACATGTTTTATGAATTATTCACTGTTGACTCGGTTCTTTTCAATGAATCAGAAATGTTTAATGAATGATTCACTCTGTTGACTCAGTTCTTTTCAATGAATCGGACATGTTTAATGAATGATTCACTCTGTTGACTCGGTTCTTTTCAATGAATCGGACATGTTTAATGAATGATTCACTCTGTTGACTCGGTTCTTTTCAATGAATCGGACATGTTTAATGAATGATTCAGTCTGTTGACTCGGTTCTTTTATATGAATCGGACATGTTTAATGAATGATTCACTCTGTTGACTCGGTTCTTTTATATGAATCGGACATGTTTAATGAATGATTCACTCTGTTGACTCAGTTATGCTGTTGACTCAGTTCTTTTCAATGAATCGGACATGTTTAATGAATGATTCACTCTGTTGACTCGGTTCTTTTCTATGAATCTGACATGTTTAATGAATGATTCACTCTGTTGACTCGGTTCTTTTCTATGAATCGGACATGTTTAATGAATGATTGACTCGGTTCTTTTCTATGAATCGGACATGTTTAATGAATGATTAACTCTGTTGACTCGGTTCTTTTCTATGAATGTGACATGTTTAATGAATGATTCACTCTGTTGACTCGGTTCTTTTCAATGAATCGGACATGTTTAATGAATGATTCACTCTGTTGACTCGGTTCTTTTCAATGAATCAGACATTTTTAATGAATGATTCACTCTGTTCACTCAGTTCTTTTCTATGAATCGGACATGTTTAATGAATGATTCACTGTTGACACGGTTCTTTTCTGTGAGATAATTCACTCTGACTCGGTTCTTGCTTCTAGGAGCTGGATTCCCTTCAAGAGGAACTGGACACTCTAATGAGGAGGAAGGAGGCGTATGAGGCGGTGAGTGGACACACACACTGATACACACACACACAGACACACTCTCCCTCTCTCACACACAGACACACTCTCTCTCTCACACACACACACGCACACACAGACACACTCTCTCACTCACACACACACACACACACACTGATACAGTTGTGTACACACCAGTGAACTCTTAATGAATCAGGACTTTATTTAGCTGTAAGCAAACTCTGTACTACTTTGTTCGCGTGTTAGATGCTACTTTATTCATGCACTCCACATACACACGCACACTCTCTCTCTCACTCACTCACACACACACACACACACACACACACACACACACTGATACAGTTGTGTACACACCAGTGAACTCTTAATGAATCAGGACTTTATTTAGCTGTAAGCAAACTCTGTACTACTTTGTTCGCGTGTTAGATGCTACTTTATTCATGCACTCCACATACACACACACACTCTCTCTCACTCACTCACTCACTCACTCACACACGCACAGTAGCGTGTTTAGGCACTACGCAATTGAGAGGAGCCCCGCGGTCCAGGGGGCCCCCGCGGAACGTGATTTTTACCGATGGGAATTGAGAACAGCATTTCTTTGGACCGGTGCACGGATCGGTTGACAAGAATTGTCACAGTTTCATCATCAATAAAGTTTATAATTTGCATTTCTTTTTTAAGTTTGCCAGTATTTAATCACGCCCGCTCCCTGAGAAAGTCAATATTTAAATGTTATTTCATAAAAATTGTTAGACTCGCCAGAATTCTCCATTACATTCTGTTGTGCTCCTATGCACACGATGTTCAAATATGTTGTGCTGTGGTATGATGAGGAAATCTCTCTCTCTCTCTCTTTTAAGGGCCTTTTTATTTGAACAATTAAACCTTTATTTATATAGCGCTTTTAACAATACAAATTGTAACAAAGCACTGCACAATATCAAAATAGGCAAATTATGTCAATAATGTAAAATGACAGGATTTAACACTCAATTTTCAGCTGAAGGCATTTCATTATTGAATTTAGTGATGGCATTGGTCTTTACCCGATGGATGTCTAGGTGGCGAGGTCTTCACTGGAGATCTGTCTCTGGGGCTCATCTATGTGTCCTAGACTCCGCTGACATTCAGAGCTGTAGAGGTTGTCTCCAGGTGCTGATCCTCCATTTATGGCAAAATTTTGTTAATTCAGTATAATCGCTGATGGTTGGCTTCCTCTGAGGTCCTCCGAGGGGTTGTCATCGTCTCTTCTCAGGTGTTCGGTCATCTCAGAACGTTTAAGGGTTGGATCCAGACTAAAGCTTGTGTAATTATGGGATGTTAATCCCGTGGCAGAAACAGAGATACAATAAAGACAATTAGCGTAGCAGTTGTTCCTTCCAGGAATAACCCTGGATGAAATTATCAGTATAACCCAAGCTAAAGCATAATAATGTGCATTTGTTCAGATAGACTGGCAGTAAAAGATTATGGGATGCATTATATGAATGCTTGGCTAAAGAGATGCGTCTTTAATCTAGATTTAAACAGAGAGAGTGTGTCTGAACCCCGAACGTTATCAGGAAGGCTATTCCAGAGTTTAGGAGCCAAATATGAAAAAGTTATACCTTCATTAGTGGACTTTGCTATCCTAGGTACTACCAAGAGTCCAGAGTTTAGTTCCTTAGGGAGCGGGTTGGATTGTAGCGTGATAGAAGATTAGTTAGGTACGCAGGAGCTAAATCATTTAGGGCCTTATAGGCAAGTAATAATATTTTGTAACTGATACGAAACTTAATAGGTAGCCAGTGCAGAGACTGTAAAATTGGAGTAATATGGTCATATTTTCTTGACCTGTTAAGGACTCTAGCCACAGTATTTTGTACTATCTGTAGCTTGTTTATTGAGGATGCAGGACAACCACCTAGCAGTGCATTACAATAGTCCAGTCTAAAGGTCATGAACGCATGAACTAACTTTTCTGCATCAGAAACACTTAACATGTTCCGTATCTTGGCAATGTTTCAAAGATGGAAGAATGCTGTTTTTGTAACATGGTAAATATGATTTTCAAAAGATATGTTGCTGTCTAATATAACACCCAGATTTTTGACTGTAGAGGAAGTAACAATACATCCGTCTAGTTGCAAATTGTGATCCATTATATTCTGTGTACTGTTTTTAGGTCCAATAAGTAATATCTCTGTCTTATCTGAATTTAATAGGAGAAAATTATTGGTCATCCAATGTTTTATATTTTTAACACACTCCGTTAACTTAGATAGTTTAGAAGTTTCATCTGGTCTTGTATAGTTTTGTAATCGATCTATGAGTATGTCATGATCTATAGTGTCGAACGCAGCACTAAGATCAAGTAAATCTAGCAACGAGATGGAGCCTTTGTCTGATGCAAGAAGTAAGTCATTTGTAATTTTAACAAGTGCAGTTTCTGTGCTATGGCGGGGCCTAAAACCTGACCGAAATTCTTCATAGATATCATTTTTTAGCAAAAAGGAGCACAATTGAGCAGACGCTACTTTTTCTAATTTTTTTGACATAAACGGAAGATTTGAAATGGGCCTGTAATTTGCCAGTTCACAAGGATCTAGTTTTGGTTTCTTAATAAGAGGCTTAATAACCACCAGCTTAAATGGTTTTGGGACGTGACCTAAAGATAACGAGGAGTTAATAATATTGAGAAGTGGTTCTTCTGCTATAGGTAACAACTCTTTCAATAGTTTAGTGGGTACAGGATCTAATAAACATGTTGTTGGTTTAGATGCAGTGATAAGTTTATTTAGCTCATCCTGTCCTATAGTTGTAAAGTACTGCAGTTTTTCTTTGGGTGCGATGAATGAAGCTGAAGTAGTAGACGCTGTAGAATTTACATTTGTTATTGTATTTCTGATATTATCTATTTTATCAGTAAAGAAATTCATAAAGTAATTACTATTAAACTGTGAGGGAATATTTAGATCGGGTGACATCTGTTTATTTGTTAATCTAGCCACTGTGCTAAATAGAAACCTTGGATTGTTTTGGTGATTATCTATGAGTTTGCGGATATACTCGGTTCTTGCAGTTTTTAGAGCCTGTCTATAGCTGGACATAATGTTTTTCCACGCAATTCTAAAGACTTCCAAGTTACAATGTACAATGTATCCCTTGTTTTTTTATTTATGTGATGTTTTTTATAATCGTGGCATTAATCATTTGTCTTTTTCAAAAGGTTAATTACGTGCTCATACAATAATACATTTTTAATATACTGTAGTCTGGAGGTCCACTTATTCAATCAGATTGTTTTTAATTGAAGCAAAACACAGATACAAAGGTAAAAATATAAACAGAAGACATACTCTGAAAATATAGCAAGTTCAAAAGTATATACAGTACATAAGGCTTTTTCCTTTGGCGTCGCGCCATCAAGCTCTCACTGGATCCGCTCCTCGGCTATCAACGAGAGGAACGTCTGTGCTTCCTCAACAGACAACGAAACAGACATTTTTTGGTTGATACAAAAAGGTGAGTTTGTTCAAACAGAAGTTGCGTCCGATCCTTCGCTGGCTGTGCTGATTTGAATCTAGCGGGTCTTTGGGTCTCATGTCGCAAGTTCAGTGACGCAGTAATGACGATTTTCTCCGGCCAATCAGTGATCAGCAGAGTTTACACGTCACGTTTTGGTAACGGTACGGATCGCTTGGAACCTCGGCCGAGGTGGTACTAAAAAAGTACCAGGTACCAGGTACAGTACCCAGTGGAAAACCCACCAAAAGTGAACCGTACCGAAATGTACCGTGTCGTACCATGCAGTGGAAAAGCGCCATAATTTGATATGTACATGTACATTTTAATTTTGAGAAAAGTGTATACATTACAATAATAAATAAAATATATTGAACACAATGTGGGCACTGTATAATGAAAGAATCAGTTCAGTTAAAAAAAAAATTATTACACAATATCAAGGTTAATAAAAGTAATTAATATAATACAACAACCAATAAAACGATATACAATAACGAACAAAGAAATGACAACAAAATGTAATTATACTATATAACTCTCATCCTATAGCGCAATGGCAAAAACTAATACTGAAGACAAAGGGAATTCAGAGAGAGGAAGAGGAATTATGAAAATTTCAAGGAAAAGGAGAAGAAAAGAAAAAAGCAGAAAGACTCAGAAAGAAAGAAACCCAATCAAAACAAGAGTCAAAGCATGTCAGGGAGCTTGCTAGAGAAAGACAGAGGAAAAGGTGTTTGCTGAAGAGGTCACAAGTTCCTGCTTTACTCCAGAAGTCACCATTTAAAACAAGATAGTCTCTAGGCAAGGCACTAAACGAGAACTCCGAGCTTTACCTAGCAGCCCTCGAAAAAATTACAGTTATAAAAAAGATTGCAACATCACTGTGCCTCCTTCCAGATAAAAACAAAATGAAGCATGTGACAGCCACCACTACCACATATGATCATGTCAGGGAATTATATGAGAGAGATGACATCTCAAGGCAAGCACCAGGAATGAGGGATGTGGTCACAGTCAGAGAGGGAGGAGTGAAAAAGAAAATCCAGAAACTATGTTTTCAGAACTATTGTATATGTTGTTAATTATTTATCTTTCAAGTATTTCTTAAAGATTTTCTTATTAAACAATAAATAAATACTGTATGTACTTTTATACTCACCTTTTTTTGCACATCTTTTTCACACGTTTTGCTGCGTCTTAATCTTCTTAACATCCAAATGCCAGCCATTAAACTTGGTAAAACATAACTACTAATTAAGTAATCTTTAGAGACTATAAATAATATGATGTGCTATACATAAATTACCTTAATAAAATAACGAAACGAAATACAATCACTTTGCCATTTCATACAAAACTGAAGTATTCTAATTGCTGAAACAGTATAGTATAAGCTGTTACGGGCTCGGGCTGGTAACTCTGATTAGCTGTCGGGCCAGGGCCGGGCTAGGGCCTATATTTTAGGCCCGTGCAAGGCTCTACTACACAGTACACACTAACAAGCGGACAATAGGCTAACTTCAATTCGCCAAAGCTTGTTCTGAGTGGGCACCGCGACAACCTCCGGGACTTGGTCAACATTTATTATAGCTGATTATATATATTAGGGTCCGTAACAATGGTTTTTCCTCATAACTGCAAAAACCGCAGAGTTTAATCTACATTAAGTTACTATGGAGATTTACACTTTGCAGCTAGCCTGGTCCGGAGCAGGCTAACAACCAGGCTAAGATTAATCCTAGTGATTTATTGGCTAGTTCCTCCCTAAATCCTACTAGATATTAATGTGTTTTAGTCACTTCATGGTCCTGCATTAAAATACTAGATATACTGTCATTCATCTAAGTATGCGTACTGTTATTTTAGTTATTATTGAAAACTGCTGTTCATTTCACTGTCAGAGGTTTGATGAATATATATATTATTCGAGATTTAAAGCATTTATTGTCATACACCCAGTGAGGAAAGCAGATTTTCCTTAGCAATTATTACTTTGCTGTCCACAATGAATGCAAACACAGTGCAAAAGAACTATACTATACACTCTAAAAAAGCTGGGTTGTTTTTTCAACCCAAATGCTGGGTTGAGACCGCTGGGTAAGGGCGTTGGGTTGTTTTAACCCAATTTTGGGTTGAAAATTGGTCTTGATCATAACCCAGCGGCGCTGAGTTTGGAACGCGGACGTGAAGGAGAGCACGCACGTCACGTCAACATCCGACAGCACCCCGACGACACCAGTGCGAGAAGCCGCCATTTTCTCAGCCTGAAAGAAGCGAGAAGCGAGTGAAAGACGTTATGGTAAGTAAAGATTAAAAATGTAAAGTTATCATTCATTGTTTGTGTCTGGGAGTATTTTGAGGTTTTATGGAAGGCGGAAATAGTCCGAAAATAGCTTATATTTAAAAATACGCGGACGTGGTTTTCGCCTCAGAAACGGAGATCATAACGGTCTCTTTTACTGAACAGAAGAGGTAACTTAACGTACATTTATAACGTCCGTGAGTATCTTATGTCATATTTAAATTAGATTTTACAATATTTGCTCTTTTTGAGGTGTTAATAGACGGTTATTAACATGTTAATTTGTTATATTATTGTTCGCGGTTAAACTGAATGTAGTTTCCTAAAGGAAACGGTGTTATGTAATAAAGACTAGCATAATTATTTTGAGGCTAATTAAGGTTCAAGGTTCAAGGTTCAAGGTTCTTTATTATTCGTCACATACACAATCATACAAGTATAATCAGTAGTGAAATGCAAGTAGAATTGAAGAAAAATACAGCATTTACATGAGGAAAGTGAGGAGAAAAAAATAACCCCCAGACTATGCTCCTTGGGGAGTACAGTGTGAGAACAGGAAAAACACCTCAGCAACACAAAAGCACATACACCATGACATAGCCACAGGGGAAGTGAATCCGGCCCAGCAAGCAGCCATCTGATCCCGCAGCCACTGATCCGCGCTGGTCAGACCCGCTTGACCAGGCCAGCGGATCGGGAACAGAGGCGAATGGTCGGGGGCAATGTCTGTAATGTCTGTAATGTCTGTAGGGTGGGTTAGGGTTAGGGTTAGGGTAACATTCCAATTTTTGCAGGCTACTCTCTGTCCATTTTGACCATTTTGGTCTCCATTTTAATCAATTTCCCTTTGTAAAGCCATGAACTTCTCCTTGGTAGAATCCATATTGCGATTATAGTCTCAGTGCTCAATGCTGACCGCTCTTCCCACAGCTTCAATCATACGGGCAGCCTTGTGGGGCTTTGGACAGCTGTTCCCGTTTTCTGAATTCTTCGATAACCCAGGGCAAAGCCTAACCCAATCAGCAAAATACCTGTTATCATGGTTCCGAATAGGTAGATATCAATGTCCTCCACGGAAAGAGCCGCAAGACACACGATTCGCCACCTCTCCCACGCCATCGTATAGCCGGCTGCGAACGTTCCGTCAGGGCAGTCAGGTTCCCCAAACCCAAGTTTCGATAGTGTCAATTGCATTAAGAGACCAGTTAATCCATAATATTTTAGTTTGGAGAGCAGTGCAGAGAGAGTCTCTCACGAGACAAGGGAGCAAAGCAGGGAAGATAAGGGTGAGGACGGGGAGAGAAAGCGACCGCCTCCGTTGAGAGCCAGAAGAGAAGAGAATTAAGTGATTATTGTTAACAGTAATGTCTTGCATGTAATATTTCAGACTTGCTGAGCATGTGTCTTCATTGTGCCCGCGCCGGGAGTTAAGGACAGAGCAGCCTGCTTGTGTGAGGAGGAGGCTTCTCAGCTTCTTCAGAAGAGAGGGAAAGACCGTTTTGAGGCAAGTAAACTTCATAATTCCATCACTTTTTTTTTTACTAAGAGTAAAATAATGTTTCTTTGTTTTTTGTAGATGTTGAAAGCCAGAGACATAGGAGAGCATCATTCTATTGAGATTGATGTAAGTGATTATTAGAAAATAAATGTTTCTGTTGTCTCCTGCTTCTTTACTTCACATTTTAATGTAACAACAGTATGATTACGTGTTCATATTTTATATAAATCATAAGTGTCCCTTTTTTTCATTGCAGAACCCAAACCAATTTTGGAGTTAAGAACAAAATCCTGCTTGTGTGAGGAGGAGGCGGTTTTCTCAGCTTCTTCGGAAGAGAGGGAACGACCGTTTTAAGGCAAGTAAACTTCATAATTTCATTTTATCGATTGTTTTTACTAAAAGTAAAAGAATGTTTCTTTGTTTTTTGGAGATGTTGATTGCCAGATACATAGGAGAGCATCATTCGTTTGAGATTGTAAGTGATTATTAGAAAATAAATGTTTCTGTTGTCTCCTGTTTGTTTACTTCACATTTTAATGTAACAACAGTATGATTACGTGTTCATATTTTATGTAAACCATTGATGTCTGTGTTTTTCATTGCAGAACCCAAACCAACTTTGGAGTTGTCTGATCTGGAGAGTCATCATTCGTAGTCTTCCTTTCTTAAAGGAATAGTTCACACAAAAAATGTTTTTCTTGCCCTCATGTCATTCCAAACCTATAAGACTTGTGACTTTCTTTAGAACACAAATTAATATATTTTAAATTTTCTTATTTTTTTTCTTAATCCATTGATAGTCTAGATAATCAGTATTTTCAAGCTTCATAAATAGAGTTATTGTAGAAGTAATACATTCCAATATTTCTATATGTATACATCTTAAATTACATGATAGCGAACATGTCTGTTCAGAAGAAAATATTGGTCTCCCAGACTGGCAATGGAGGACAAAAATTAAGACAATATTAAATATATTTATTTTTGTTCCAGAAATTAGGAGAGTTTGTATGGGTCTGGAACAACATGGGGGAGTAAATTATGACCATTTAATTTTTTTGGTGAACTAACCCATTAAAGAGCAGCCCTCCACGTACATGGACATTTGTGAGGTATGTAAATGTCATGTCTGTTTTAATGTTTCAGTAAAGAAGAAACTTTCTGAAAGCAATATATTTACTTAAACAAATATCACATGCCCTCACACTAGTGCTGCCATTATAGCATTCTAGAGCGCTGTGTAGGGCTGTGACGGTGGCAGATTTTTACCACCGCGGTGGTAATGGACCAACTACCGCAGGTGGCGCGGTGTTGTGATATATATATGAAGAGCTCTTTTCCAAAACGCGATAAACGCCAAACAAAAAAAAAATGAGTTCGTCATGCCATTTTGCTGTGTACTGAACCTATTCACTGCTCCATCAATGTTTCATGCCAAATCGCTATATTTCCTTGTTTAAAATGTACCTCACTCTCCTGACCTCACAAAGAGGCGCTCTAGCGACTGATGCTAAAAGCTGTAGCCTTTGGCGTTCCTTGTTAGAGCGCCCGCCTCCCGCACCGGAAACCCGGGTTCGAGACCCGCTTGGTGTGATGGTGCGGACCCGGGGGGGTTTAACAATCATTGTTTAACATGTTCAGACTGAGCTAACAGACCATTTTAACATGATAAATTGAATATTAAAAAAATGTCATTTTCATGAAACCTATTAAAATGGATTTATAGCGTTTTGGAAAAGAGCTCTTCATATATATATATATAATTCTGAAACGCAAAAATAAATAAATGAGGCTCAATCAGCTATTAACAAACATACGTGTTTATTTTAGCACTTACGTCAGTGAACACTCAGCCTGCAAAACACTAAAATAAATATCAAATAAATAATAGTTAAATAGGAAAGTAGCCTTAAATGAGAAAGTTAAATACACCCGGTCTACCTCACATGAGCGGCACGGCGAGAACCCATTATAATCAATGATGCTGTCTACACCAGATGCGTGATACAACACGACAAATCGGTCGCAGTTAACTGTCTCGTCCTATTTATGACGAACTGAAACAAAGTTAAAATGTCCTGTAGACAGACTCAACCTGTTGTGTTGCGACGCGGCATCCGGTTTAGACACGGTTCACTGTTCTGCCTCCAAGCAAGCGGGTGCGTTAACTCCTCGTCTGCTGCACGCGCTCTCTGTGGAATAGGAATCGCGCCGTATGTTGCCACATTTCTTGTTAATATCTTCCATTTACCGCTGTCTTATTCGTATTTGGCCAATTTGGAGAAATCCTCACCAATACACACCTGATCATCCGGGCGTTTGCGATGACGTGAACTTGAAGACACTTGTACAAACGCGGATGGGTGACATGAATGGAGATGATTCCAGATCAGCGATTTAGTATTTGGTTTCCCAACAAGGTCCATCGCTCATCACGAAATAAATATGCTGAATGCAGAATAAACAGTGTTTTCTTGCGCTCAAACCTGCCAATCTAAAGGAAGCGCCCTGTATGTCGTTTGAGGTAATTTGTGAATTTGCAGATTTATAGTCTAAATAAAACATTTTGCAACTGTTAGTATTATTACACTTGTTTACAAAACTTTGTATTATGCTTGTTATAGAGTGTGTGACGTCACATGCACAACCGCGGTGGCAACCGACCACCGCCGGTGACGCGGTTGTCACGGCCACCGTCACAGCCCTAGTGCTGTGGTAGACAGACATTAGACAACCAGACTATTTACCTGTCCTTACTGGTGTGGATGCACCTCTATCTGAAAATGGATAGTTTCATTAAATGTTTTTCTCTTTTTAGGCCACTGATGAAGAACAGGCGGTGACTGGGATGAATGCTGGTCAAAGGAGAATTTCCCCCAAACTGATAAAACAGTAGTTTTAAAGGAGGATGCTGCCCTAGATGCTGTAAAAGATGTCACATGATGTGCTGATGGGGCTTCTTCATGACTACATTAATTATGATAAAGAGATCATGAAAATTGGCAGTGATGCATGATCTGTATTCATGGACTATGAAACAAACTGTAAGTGTATAATTTGTAAAAAGCAAATGTTAAATGCTTGTCCTGTGTTTAGTAGAGATGGACTTTACTCTCAGTCATTCACACACATGCTCACATTCTTTCACACACATATGTTTCTGGTAACTGTAATAATATCAGTGCTAATGTTGTGGTTTATTTGTGTATTCTCATGGCAGAATAGTTTGTAAAGAATTTCACTATTAACTAATTGTACAAGTATTGTATAATAGTGTTTTTGTATATTTTTTTATACAATTTACCAAAAAAAGTCTTGATTTTAAGTTATATTCAACAAATGTTCATTTATAAACTCTGTAGCTGTTAATGCCATACTTTTCTGCATTTCTTCTTAACATGCATGTTACTTTTTGACTGTTTTCTCTGGTTGTTTTTAATAAATATTTACCTTTTGATAGTCATTCTTTGTGTGTGAAAGTTATTTTAAAATGAACAAGATTTGTAGATTTAATATCTAGCTCGATTTGGGTTCATTTTAGCCTAGCAATGTAGTAATTTTAATCCATGAAAAAGCAACCCAGCCTGCTGGGTTAAACATAATAACCCAAATTGGGTTGTTTTCAACCCAGCAGTTTTTAGAGTGTACAATATGAGAAATAGAATATAGACTATGTATATCTATATATGCAAGTATAGAGTAGAAATGTACTGTTGAATGCGAAAAAATATCAATATATTATATTTTATTGCAGTTGATGAGATAAGAAATGGCTCATGAAGTTGCAAATGTGGTTTCAATTAAGTCCGTAATGAGGTCAATATGTAGTATATATAGACTAAAGATTTGTGTGTTTCCTATTCACAATGGCTTGCCCTTTGTTGGATGATGTAGTTGATGAGGAAGTTTTAATACTCAGACGAGCATTCAGGCATGAAAGAGTCTTCCGAGATAGGGCAGACCCATTGGCCTTTTCAGACGAATATCTGACTGAGAGGTACAGATTCTCAGGTGATGGCATCAGATATTTGTGTAGGCTGCTGGGTCCAAACATACAGCACAGGACAGCACGGAGCCATGCTCTCACTGTCCCACAGATGGTCTGCATAGCACTGCGATTCTTTGCAAGTGGCATGTTTCTGTATTCTATCGGTGATGCAGAAAACCTCAATAAAGCCACTGTTTGCCGCACAATAAGAAATGTAAGTCTGGCATTGAAATCTCTTGTGCACATATTTATCACCTTCCCTGGTCACAGAAGATTCATCCACATCAAGGAGGAGTTCTACAAGATTGCAGGTAACACGAATAATAACAGATTACTACAAAATGTTACATTAGCACAGTCACAGTATGACACTCATTATTTTGTGTTACAGCTTTTCCTAATGTAATTGGTACAGTGGATTGCACCCATATTTGTATCCAACACCCCTCAGGGGCACATGAGGGAGATTATGTTAACAGGAAATCCTTCCACAGTGTCAATGTTCAGGTAAGAATGAGTTATGGTTACTCTCAGCTACATAATTATTCTGTGCATTAAATGACCTTAATAGGCTATATATTTTTACAGATGATCTGTGATGCTGACTGCCTTATCACAAATTTAGAGGCAAAGTGGCCTGGCAAAGTCCATGACTCCAGAATCTTTCAGGCCAGTAGAATTCACCAGCGACTCTCTCTAGGTAAGCCACCCCATTTTTTTAAGCACCTTGAACATCAAGAGTACAGTACTTGTAAGAATGATGTTTTGTATTCGCAGGTGAGTTCTCTGGTGTGCTGCTGGGGGACAAAGGCTATGCCTGTGAGACAGTTCTGATGACTCCCCTTACAGACCCCCAAACCCCAGCACAGCAAGCTTACAACCATGCCCATGCCAAAACCAGGGCTCGAATTGAAATGACCTTCGGCCTCCTGAAATCACGATTTCAGTGCCTGCACCACCTGAGGGTCTCCCCAGACAGAGCATGTGACGTGACTGGTGCCTGCACAGTGCTGCACAATATTGCCAGCCTAAGAAAAGAAAGGGCTCCCAGAGTTGCTTTGGATGTTGGTTGGGACAATGCCATCATATTCCCAGATAACAGAAATGGTAGACTTGTTAGAGAACAATACATTGCAAATTATTTCAGTTAATTTAGTTTTGATTTAGCCCATCCCTTAATAAAGGATAATGTAGGCTATATAACTTTTTCATGTGTACATGCATTTTATTTAGCATCGGTAGCACACACTGTGGTTATCTTCCCAAATTCTAGTTCCACTTCACTGGATCAATAACTATAAAGTGTACTTGACATTCATAAAAACAGTTACAAGACCACAATGGTTTTGGAATATTTTTCTTTTATTATTTTGCTGTTATCACTTGTCAGCTTGGAGCTTTGGAGAGAAAAAATTATGATGATTAATACATTGTGTTACAGTCATGGTTACAGTATGAACTGAAGTCACTTACTTCTCTTTCTAGTTTCTGGATTTCCAGTTCTAGTTTCCTCAGTGTCTTGCGTTTAATTTGCATATCAAGGTCCATGTCCTGCAGCTTTCTTTTGTTCACATCAATCTTGACTTCTGTCAGCTCGATCTGTCTCTTAAGATGTGTTGTGTAGAGATATCTGACAGTTTGTGAATTCTGTGAACACCTTTTAGTTAGCATAGCAGAATTTTTGCATAATGTAAATTTACTTTAGGCAATACTCACTATGTTACCAGGCTGCTTATCAGGCTGCCCAATGCCAGGATCCTGTAACAAATGATATTTTCTATTAGTACCACTTCCCTGACTTCTTATCTATTATGAACTTAAAAAAATGTGTCTATTTCCACAAAATTGACATGATACCTCGAGCCTTCTGGAGTCCAGCGACACGGTCTCATCATCGGCAGAAGTGCACTCCACTGCTGTAGATGTGGCTTCCCTCTGCCATATTCAATACTTGTATTGATATTTTTGACAGGACATGCAAAGCCTATGATTTAATAAAGAGTACTCACCAGCAAATCATAGTCTGGTGGCTCCAAAAGTGTAAGGGTGTAGCCAGCCACTGCAAGGTAAGGCAAAGTCACACAGTCCACATAACAAAATATATATGGATTTCAATATTTTCCATGTGCAGTAGTATGGCAATAATGTACCTGGTATGAAGAGGCCAGTATCCCTTGCTGGGCCAGAGTCAGTGGCTGTCCCTCCCTGGATCCCTTCAATCACTGGCTTCCCTTTATTTAAGTCCAGGGCCAGCTCCTCTGCTGTGGTGAAGTCTTGGGTTGGAGGGGCCACCCCCCCGTACCAGATATATGACTCTTTTTTTTTATTGCTAAAATCAGCACAGACAATAAAATGTCAGCAAACATGTCACCTATGTTCTCCGCAAACAAGTCACTTACCAGCCTGCAAAATATTCTTGTATTTAATCTTGACTTGCTGCCAAGTCCTTTTTTGGCCAGACATGTTTGTTCTTTAAGAGGAATAGATAGATACAAATGATCAACTAGATTATATGGATAAAAATAGAGCAAATTATCTGATTATAGATTACATCAAATCAATTAGAAACAAAACCTACATACAAATAGATAAGATTAAAAAGATTAAACAGATTATAGACATAAAAGAAACTAAATAGATCAAATAGATGCACATAGTGGGTAGGTGTTTGCAATTATTCTTCATGTTAAATGCATGTCCACTGGTCACATTTAAGGCAAAGTATACAATTATTTTTGAAAATGACAAGTAACTCCTTGAATTGTAATTATGAGGGTTTCAGTGGAGCACTGGTTATTTGCTTTCCTGTAGCTCAACTAGTAGAGCATGGCGCTAGCAACGCCAAGAGTTCGATTCCCAGGGAAAGTAAGAGCTGATAAAATGTAGAAACTGTAACTTGAATGCAATGTACGTCGCTTTGGATAAAAGCGTCTGATAAATGTAAATGTAAATGTTATTTGGACTACTTACGCATTCAATCGGTCCGCTATTGTTTGCCAGGCATTCTCTCTTTGCTTTATTACAGCAGCTGTATTGCCTTTTTTACATATTATATGTTTCACTTCTTCATACGTTTCCATAAGAAGCTGTTTCTCATTAGGCGAAAGGTATGCCGCACGGGTTTTGTCCATTTTTGCATCGGTGATTCTGTGATCGATTTCGTGATCTTTTTAAGAATGCCGTGAACGTGCATTTATCCAAACTATATACACCTGGCTTGACATATCCGCGCGTTCTCATCCTGGCTCAGCAGACGTGCAACGGATTAAGCCAGGATGCACTGATTAAACTAGGTCAAGCCGCGACTGTTCTGTTATCCTGGCTTTCTTAATTCTACTTTTGTGCAATACCCCCCGGATCAAACTCATCTACCTGTCATTGTTTGTTTATTTAAAACATGAACAGACATGAGACCGTGAAACTTAATTAATAACCCAATAATATCAACTTAACAAAAAAACGATCTAAAAGAGCAATAAATAAATATTTTCTTTGTTTACTTGCATTTAATGTGAGCGTGAAACCCAGCGTCAAATACAAGCACACACGCGCAGGCCTTCAGTAAACGCGCACCTGTCCATCAGCATCATGATGCATTAGCGCACCTGTCCGCTGCGGTCCCTTTAAGCGTTGCCAGGGCGGCAGTGTTTGTGTTCCGGTTCTGCTCGGCGCACGCGCACGGGAGAGTCGCTCGGCGAAGCAAACATTCCGTGACTGTCGTTCGCAATGGCGCATTACAGAGTGAGTAAACAAACAAACAGATAAAACTCGAGGTGTCACGAGACGCTGTTGTTGACGAGTCTGTCTCTGTGAAGCTGTATAAAGCGCCGTGGAGAATAAATGAGATGCTTTTAAAAGCCTTGTTAAATCCTGTATCTTGAATGGACTCGGTGTACGTTAACTTAAATGTGTCTGAATCTGCTCGAACTTCGCTTTTCTTCGTGATATCTGAATCAGTTTGTATGAAGCCTCGGGTTCACACAGGTGTAGATAATCACATTAACTAGCATAGCATTCGCTAACTAGCCGTGTTCATCTCCAACTAAACACTCGTATCTGTTTCTCCTCACATTCATGACACATCTAACCCTGTTTTCAGTGTGAGTTAGTGGTCTTATAGTAAACACTATCAGACTAACATGCTCTCAGGTAAATCTTCTTCTGTGGTGCACAGGTGTCCGATTCCAAGCGGGAGCAGTTCAGGAGATATCTGGAGAAGGCCGGTGTTCTGGAGAGCCTCACCAACGGTAAGAACACTAGATCAATCGTGTGTGTGTGTGTGTGTGTGTGTGTGTGTGAATGACCTTCTGACCTCTTCTTCTGCTTCTCAGTTCTGGTGGCTCTGTACGAGGAGACCGAGAAACCCAACAATGCCTTGGAGTATCCTTTACTGCCCAAGCCTTCATCGTTTGCTCCCATGATTAGTCAACTAATTGCTAATAAGATCTCAGTAATATTAGTTCCCAACAGCTTCAATACGTCTGATTCCTTGACCGCACTGATTTAAAATCCAACAATTAATAGATTTGTTAATAATTTCCACAACGTCTCCAGCTTGGTATATGAAAAATTAGATTCAGCAGATGGAAATATTGATTTTTGTCTGGAAAAATATGATCTGCATTACATCTCTCTGATCAGCATGTGCTGCATTATATTACAAACGTATGATTTGATCAAATACATCATTCAATATAATCATAATTAGCTACACATTTAATACAACACTTCTACTTTAATATCATCCATCGCTGAGTGTCTGTAATTAATAATGTGGATCATGATCAAATAATGAACATTTATGTGGAAGATACACTGTTATAACTTCTGTGCGGCGAGAAGAAACAATGTAACTAATTACTGTTGCCAGAAAGTAACGAGTAATACATCCTTTGACTAACGACCCCAACACTGGTTCTGTGGGATGTGTATTAAACTCATGAGACTAACAATCTCCAGCATGTTTGGACGGCAGGTGAAACGTGTTACGACAGTGACTAGGCCTTAATCAACCCAGGTTAAACAGCCTTAACTAACCCCCCGTCAGCTTCATCAAGCATCAGCTGGGCGTGGGACCCGAGGCAGAAGATACAGAGAGTCTGCGGCTGGAGCTGAACACTTTACAGCAGAAATATGACCAGCTGATGGACGAGAACAAAGAGCTGAGGAGCAGAGTGAGATATTACCCATGCACACCCTCACTCTCTCACACACCCACTCTCACACTCATACACACACTCTCACGCGCGCACACACACTCTCACGCGCGCACACACACTCTCGAACGAACACACACACTCTCGAACACACTCACGCGCCACTCTCTCGCATGCTCGCACACACCCACATATACTCTCACACACACACACTCACGCTCACGCGCGTACACACACTCTGACACTCACTCACACGCTGTCACACACTATCTCCCTCACACTCTGACACGCACACACTCTCACCCACAGTTCACAGCGCTTCACTCAGACTGGTGTGTTTGTGTTCACAGCTGCTGCAGTACGAGCCAGCACCGGACGGCGGAGCAGAATAACTCCACAACACTTCACATGTTTCTTCACATCAGCAGAAGTCTTTGAGTTCCTTCGTTTTGTAATGAATGTATGTGCATGTTTTTTTTTTCTGCCAAATTGTGCCTGATATTTAATAAAAGCATTTTTTGCACGGTTCCTGATTGACGCCTGATGTTTGGTGATTTATAAAACTACAAACATGTTCTACAGACCACGTTAAAACAAGACGATATAAACCATGTGTGCTATCGCAAAGTCTCACTGAGACGATTTAAAGAGCTTCTGTGCCTCATTTTACAAATAATATCGAATTAAGTAAATAATTAATGCAGATTTAACGGTTATATACACTGCTGCTCAAAAGTTTGGGATCAGTAAAATGTTTGTTTTTTTAAGGTTGTCTCTCATCAAGGCTGTATTTATTCCATCAGTAATATTGTGCAATCTTATATTTCTAATATTGGTTTCCTATTTTAAGATGTATATATGTAATATGTATTTCTGAGATCAAAGCTGTATTTTCAGCATCATTCCTGCAGTCTTCAGTGTCACATGATCTTCAGAAATCATATGCTGATTGTTGAGACTGATGCTTAATATAGTTTTTTGGAAAATGATACTTTTTTCTTTAAGTAAAAAAAAACGGCATTTGTTCGAAATGTAAATATTTTTTAACAATCTTTACCATGATATTTATACATTTAACACACCCCTCCTCAATAATATAAAAAACATTTTAAAAGAAAAAATTCTGACCCAAAACTTTTCAATATTGTATTTTTTATTTTAAAAATCTTATTAATCAGAATCCTTAAATATAAATATCATAGGTCCCAAAAAACAATATTAAGCATCACAACAGTTTCAAGACTCAATAAATCTGCATATTATTATGATTTCTGAAGATCACGTGACACTGAAGACTGCTGAAAATACAGTTTAACACATTCACATAGAAAACAGCTGTTTTAAATATATTTCTCAAAATAATAATCTTTAACAATATCACTGATCCTAACTTTTGAGCGGCGGTTGGCGTCTCAAGATGTCCATCAGAAGATGAATTAGCACTGGATTGTGGGAAATAATCACAATAATTATTCTGTCAAATATGTTTAATCTCTTCATATATTCTGCAAGGTTATATGAACTTGGATGACAGATAGTATACACATATGTGTTGCTCTGACTGTATAATATCATCTGATCATCTCACAGCGGTCAGAGTATATCTTTATCATTAAAACATCACATCATAAAGAGCTTTTAATTCTATACATAAATATAAACGAGATTTCTTTACCAGCACTGTACACATCAATATAGACACTTAGATATGTCTGTAAATTACAGATGGTTTCATCTTTAAACATCTATGAATATGAACCCCATTAATAACAGCCACGACTCATTCTTTCAGGCTGTCTTGTGTTCAGAGCCATAAATGATCAATCGGTCATCATTAACATGTACTTCCAAACCGGTATGGCTTACTGTATACAAAGACACTTTCAACCAAAGAGTTAAAGTCAAATATCAGTGTCTTATATATATTATACCAATATTAATGTTCTTAAAGGGATCGTTCACCCACAAATATCAATGGTCATGATTTACTCACCATCATATCATTACAAACCTAAGCATTTCTTTCTTCTGAAGATAATTTAAGAAATTCAATACATTTGTCCATACAGTAGAAATCAAATATCTTTTGTGTTCCACAGAAGAAAGTCAGTCATGAGGAAATTATGACAATACATTTCTAGCTCAAAATCAATGTGATTTCTATATGACAAACTGCATTATTAGGTTTCTTGCATTTGCTGTGAATTTAGTAATATCTATCTTTGTCCTGTTTTATTTATTCATTTACTTACTCCAATTGAAGCCCCATAACGCAGCAAAACATTACATGTTAACCCCATCCAGCCCTGAGCCTCAGACCTGCAGGTCGCTGGCGGCTCGTCTGCTGCCGCTCGTTAGTGACGCTCGTTGCCTGTTGGGAGAGAAAGAGGGATTCGCTGCGGATCCGTGCTGCCGTGAGCCGGAGGAGTCTGCGCTGTCCGAGCCGTTCCCTTCCGCTGCCGTGACGCAGCTCCAAGCCGGACCGTTTCGCTGCTGCTTGCACGGATCCGTTAGCGAGCTCTGGTACTGCGCCTGGAGCTGCGTCTGCGCCGCAGGGGATCGAGTCTCGCTGCACAGGTTGTTGGAATTGCTGTTGTGCTCCAGAAGACTGGCCTGCCGCACGAACGCAGACGAGGGGTTAACGAGCGCGGGTCCGTTGCCCTGCTTCTCCAGGAGCGGAGCGAATCCGCTGGGCGCCGTCGGGACGGTGGCTTTACGCCCCTGATGCAGCAACGAGTTCCTCTTGGCGTCGCAGTCGTCGTCTCTCAGCGGCGGACAGTAGTCCAGAAGCCCCTTCTTCAGCTTCTTGTAGGCCAGGTGCAGGATCTCCAGCAGGCTGAGGAGCAGCGAGGTGGCGGCGATGCCCTGCATGAATACCATGAAGACGCTCTTCTCCGTGGGCCTGGAGACGAAGCAGTCCACCACGTTGGGACACGGCTCCCGCTCGCACTTGTACAGAGGCTGGAGCTTGGGCCCGTACAGCAGGTACTGGCCCGTCATGAAGCTCACCTCCACCACGGAGCGGGTCACCACGTGCGCTAGGTATGTGCGCAGCAGCGGGCCCCGGAGCGGAGCCTTGTTCAGCCTCCCCTGCTCCAGCTGGCGCAGCTCCCGCTCCACCCGCCGCCGATGTGCGGGCCCAAGCTCCGTCAGCTCCAGCTCGCGCCGGAGAGCCACGCGCTTGCAGTGACGCTCCTTCTCCAGGGCGCGCAGCTGATAGATGGCGTGGCCCATGTAGACCAGCGAGGGCGAGGACACAAAGATGACCTGCAGGACCCAGTAGCGGATGAGCGAGACGGGGAAGGCACGGTCGTAGCAGACGTTACGGCAGCCGGGCTGCTCCGTGTTGCAGATGAAGTCGGACTGCTCATCGTTCCACACGTCCTCGGCCGCCACGCCCAGCACCAGCATGCGGAAGATGAAGAGGATGGTGAGCCAGATCTTCCCCACCATGGTGGAGTGGATGTGAACCTCCTCCAGAATCCCTCCCAGAAAGTTCCAGTCGCCCATCCTCATAAGGACATCTCTGCTGCTGCGGACGAGACGACAACACAACCCAGTTCTCTCAATCCATGCCAAACCTCACAGACCAGAAATACTAAACGAGACCACAAAACCAGTCATAAGGGTCCATTTTTGTTATGATAGGACAATATTTGAAAATCTGGAATCTGAGGGTGCAAAAAAATCTAAATATTGAGAAATTCATCCTTAAAAGTTTTTCAAATTAAGTCATTAGCAATGCATATTACTAATCAATAATATATTTATGGTCGGAAAATATCTCCATGGAACATGATCTTTATTTAATACCATATCGATTTTTAACATAAAACAAAAAATTATAATTTTGACCCGTACAATGTATTGTTGGCTACTGCTACAAATATACCTGTGCTATGTATGACTGCTTTTGATCTCCAGGACACACATAACTCAATACTCACCATTTGAGAAAGCGTCTCTTCTAAACGGTATAAACACGCTGAATGAGGAAAAGCTGTTAGTCATGTTGACGGCTGTGTTATTTATCCGACCGGACGCTGTGGTTTGAGAAATCTAGGTCACTGCTAACTTTATAAGCTGGTGAAAGTAATCAATGCGATGTGCTGCTGTGACGGCCTGCGGGTCGGATGGACGAGAGACGGTCCTGATGTAGCGGGACGCTGTAATAGAGTCATATAACTCAGAGTTCTGGGCTGGGCTGATTCAACAGAAAGAAGTATGAAATATATCAGTGCCTTTTGTGTGTCTCAAGATATACACCAGTGATGTTTTTCTAAATCACGTCCTAATTGAACTCTGGCCTAATCCTGGCCCTGTCTGTGAATCCGGGCCTGGGTTTATTAATGACTCGGGTTCTGCTGTTCCTCAAGCATGAGAGAGACCAACAGTGCTGTGAGGAACAATCTGTCCATGCTTATTATTATCCTAATTAACGATCAATCGGTCATGTCCGATTTCATACATGAGCTGCTCTCAGAATCCAATCAAGGTTTTTTCCCTCAAGCCTGTCAATGTTTTTAAACCTGTCATTGGCCAGAGAGCGCAGGGGGCGGTGCTTCGGCATCTCTCGGCCAATCAGGAGTCCCGTGAGGCGGTGCATTGATTTGGCTGTTCTCTTACACGCAAGCCATGATGATTGAAGGGTCACACGGTCAGGGCACGTGTCGTCAAAGGTCACACAGCACAGGACTCGATGAAGTGTGATGCAACAATAAATAAATAATTCCCCTCATGTCGTAACAAACCTGCACAAGCTTTTCTTCCATTGATATCTCGTATAAAACTGTAGAGTGATTTGCTGTGTGTTTTCATGTTTAGTCATTTATATATTAATTTTACATTGTTGTTTAATCTTATGACTGTGTGTGTTGATGAATAAGAGATAGAACTGGACACTCCAGGTTTATGGGTACAGTATTTATGTATTTGTGCCAGTCATAAATCCGTTGGTCATCACTTCGTCTTCTGTCTCTGGCTGATAGAAGTCTGGTATTAGAGGTTTTGGGGTGTTTTGGGCACCAGACAGGATTGATGTGAACAGGTTCTGGGTATTAACCCTACTGTGCTGAAGAGTAGTCCTGTTACCAGACTAAACCGAAATTATCTGGCATGATCTAACAGTGGAAAATGGTCTTTAGATTAACCCCCGCTTTCAAGGAATCTAACTGGAAACATACTGATGCACAAGTCATTTATTTAATTCTGAGGTTACATGTAAAAGGCCTGCAGATTTCACAATAAAACACATCTGAGACAGTCATGGAAGACCGTTGTAAATGGATGGTCAACTAAAACAAAAATCCAATACAAAAATATTGAGGTTATTTTCATCTCTCATTCTGGGCAGCTTGCGCTCGTAAGCTAAACGGTACAGACATCATCGATGCTAACACTCTGCCACCGCTAACAGATGTGTACGTTAAAACAGGCCTCTCCTTATTAAAAGAAACAGACGACGAACCCTGAACCGGTTTGGATGGGCTAGTGCCCCCAGGACTTGCGTCCGGCCCAGGAGCGGGATCTGGAGCGGGATCTGGACCGAGAGCGTGTCTGCGTCTTCTCCTCGGCGCCGTCCGGAGTCTCTGTGTGGAGCTGGCTCGTCTCCTGCAGGCTGCTGGACTTGGACCTGGAGCGAGACTGAGCTCCGCCCCTGCTCTTTGAGTGGGCGGGGCTTCGGCTACGGTCGCGCGCGGACGGTCTGGGCCTGCAGGAGTCACATGACCGTTCAGAAGAGTTAGAACAGAGTCACAAGACAGACACAAAGTGCATTAAACATGTTATTCTCCGTGTTCTCTCGGTAATGCGCTAGGGGGCGCAGTTACCCTTCTCCTGAATGAGTCGATCAGCATCTCATACGTGAGCATATGCATATGAAAAATAATGCAATCTACACTAACAGCGTATAAATGAAAGCTTTGCTTTGATAAAATTACTGAATATGATCCAGATGCAGTATTTGATACAAATGTGATTTTCTCAGAATTTAGCTTTTTTCATGAAACCTACGAACAGTGCTTGAAGCAAGAATAAACCTGATTGTTTTGTTTGAAAGTAGAGGTTCTGATCTCATTTTAATGCAATGCATGTTCAGATATTAATACAACAAAATATTCTGTGGGCCATGATAATATTTTAGGGAAAATCAGCAAAAATGCTAGCGCTGGCAGAGAAAGAGTGAAGACAAAAAAATAAAAATAAACTTCATTAAATATAGATATAAAAATCCACTGATTTAGTTTTTTTAAATAAAAAAGTGTGAGTGAGAGTGTGTGTGTGTGAGTGTGTGAGTGAGTGAGAGAGAGAGCGTGTGAGTGAGAGCGTGTGTGTGTGTGTGAGTGAGAGCGTGTGTGTGAGTGAGAGAGCATCTGTGTGTGTGTGAGTGAGAGTGTGTGTGTGAGTGAGAGAGCGTCTGTGTGTGTGAGTGAGAGCATGTGTGTGTGTTTTTGTGAGAGCGAGCGTGTGTGTGTGTGTGTGAGTGAGAGAGCGTGTGAGTGAGAGCGTGTGTGTGTGTGTGAGTGCATCTGTGTGTGTGTGAGTGAGAGCGTGTGTGTGAGTGAGAGAGCGTCTGTGTGTGTGTGAGTGAGAGCATGCGTGTGTGAGAGCGAGTGTGTGTGTGTGTGTGTGTGTAAGTGAGTGAGAGAGCGAGCGTGTTTGTGCATGAGTGAGAGAGCGAGCGTGTGTGTGCGTGAGTGAGAGAGAGTGAGCGTGAGTGAGAGAGAGCGAGCGTGTGTGTGAGTGAGAGTGAGAGAGCGTGTGTGTGTGCGTGAGTGAGAGAGCAAGCGTGCGTTAGGGGTGTGCGATATATATATCGTCTGCGATAATATCGTAATTGTTGTTTTAACGATGTGCAATTTGACAATATTGAGTATTTTGCAAAAACCCAACTAACACCAACATAGTGCACGCATACATTAGCCTGCGTGGTGATGAAGCGGGTTAAACAGTGCACGCGCGCATTCTTTCACTGCATGGTTCAGTTTATTAAAATGCATTAAGAGTGATCGCAAAATTCAAGATATGGGGGCAGAACATTTATATATTTACGTTTCATATGATTCAAATCACACAAAGTGTGCAGTTGTTTCTTAAAAAATAAGCATGATTACAAATGTGATATTGATTTTATACAACAGTTCAATAAACAAAAAGTTAATATTAAGAGACTTACATTTTAGACACCATATTGCCTGTTTTTGCTGCATTTCGTCGACAAAAAAATATTCCAAACAGCTACAGCGCTGTTTTGAGTCTCAGTGATTCGTTCCTGAATGAATCAATGAACCGTTTAAATGATTCGGTTCAGTCGAAATGACTCACTTGTTAACTGTGACGTGCGTGTGAGTGAGAGAGCGTGCGTGCGTGTACTTTTCAGTGCAAACGGAAGGCATTTCGGTGTAAAAGGAAGCAGCGGCACTTCCGGCGGCATCTCCAGATGCCGGGACATTTGAAAATTCTTAACGTGGTTTAATGCATTAAAACAGTGTTTTTAAAAGACCAAACCCAATAAACACATTATAAGATCAAACTATGTACAGTATAGCATGATTTCGTAATAATGTGTTTATTAAATATGTCGATATAAAGTTGTGGCATATTCATTTTTTATATTTTTTAAACGTGTATTGTAGCAGTAAATTTAAACTGGAGAAAATTTTGAAGCATATTGTGCTCGATGGTTAAGGGACCATCTGACAATTCCACCGACTGGGTTAAAATGTCCGATGTATTTTTAATTCAAAATACTTTTAAAATAACACATTGTCAAACTGTAAAGCTTGTATTACTTTTATAGTGATTTACAGTGAGTTGTTTGCCTATATATTCCTTCATAGATGTACAGACAAAGGTAAATAACACCTATCAAACAAGGCGGACTATTTACACTTTATGTGAATAGACACTCCGTTCTTTAAAAGGCACCAGACTACAGAAAATGGCAAATACTCCAGTATTTTTTTTTCTGGGGGAGGATAGACCCACATTTATTTAGCTTCCGACACCCAAATAACGTTGCAAGCCAGGTTAGCGTATTCCTTAAGCTTTACGCGTAATTAAACGCATTACGTTCTTATTCTGGATCTGCTTGTCTATACATCGTATGCTTTATTAATAATGTGTTTATTGGGTTTGGTCTTTTAATGCATTAAGCTACGTTAAGAACTTTCAATTTTCAAATGTCCCGGCATCTGGAGATGCCGCCGGAAGTGCCGCTGCTTCCTTTTACACTGAAATGCCTTCCGTTTGCACTGAAAAGTTCACGCACATCTACATATGAAATCACTTGCATACACGTATATACTTAGCTGAAGCATGTATGGGTGTGTATGCATGCAGCGAGTTTATATGTATGTGCGAGTGTTTCTATGTGTATATGCATGGAAGTTTATATGTATGTGCGAGTGTTTATATGTGTATATACATAGAAGTTTATATATATGTGCGAGTGTTTATATGTGTATATACATAGAAGTTTATATATATGTGCGAGTGTTTATAGGTGTATATGCATGGAAGTTTATATGTAAGTGCGAGTGTTTATAGGTGTATATGCATGGAAGTTTATATGTAAGTGCGAGTGTTTATAGGTGTATATGCACGGATTGAGTTTATATGTATGTGCGAGTGTTTATAGGTGTATATGCATGGAAGTTTATATGTATGTGCGAGTGTTTATATGTGTATATGCATGGAAGTTTATATGTAAGTGCGAGTGTTTATAGGTGTATATGCACGGATTGAGTTTATATGTATGTGCGAGTGTTTATAGGTGTATATGCATGGAAGTTTATATGTAAGTCAAGTGTTTATAGGTGTATATGCATGGAAGTTTATATGTAAGTGCGAGTGTTTATAGGTGTATATGCACGGATTGAGTTTATATGTATGTGCGAGTGTTTATAGGTGTATATGCATGGAAGTTTATATGTATGTGCGAGTGTTTATAGGTGTATATGCATGGAAGTTTATATGTATGTGCGAGTGTTTATAGGTGTATATGCATGGAAGTTTATATGTATGTCGTGTTTATAGGTGTATATGCATGGAAGTTTATATGTATGCAGTGTTTATAGGTGTATATGCATGGAAGTTTATAGAGTGTTTATATGTGTATATGCATGGAAGTTTATATGTATGTGCGAGTGTTTATAGGTGTATATGCATGGAAGTTTATATGTATGTGCGAGTGTTTATAGGTGTATATGCATGGAAGTTTATATGTATGTGCGAGTATGTATAGGTGTGTCTGCGCGCATCGAGTTTATATGTATGTGCGAGTGTTTATAGGTGTATATGCATGGAAGTTTGTATGTATGTGCGAGTGTTTATAGGTGTATGCACGTGTTTTATGTATGTGTTGATAAGCGAAGTTTGATTTAAATCCTAGGCGGCGCCTCATATTATCAACTCTGGATGATGGATAGTAAAGCCCAAAGGGTCTTCTTTCCAAAGACACCTAACTTGTGTGTGTAGCACACTGAAGTCAGCACCTGTTATACTTTTACGTTTGGTACGTCTTGAGTCCCAAAATGGAGGGTGCTGGATAACAGGTTAAAAGTGCGCCGCACACAGACGCGGCGCATTAATTAGCACGTATAGTGAATAACATTGCGTTGGGAGAAGCACAGAAGTTTGTATTCATGCCATACATAACATATTGATATTAATAATATGACATTTATTGGGCAATTCTGGTCACCTTTTTTTATTACAGAACAGCGAGTAAACTATACAAACTAAATATCGCATTAATAAGTGTTAAAACATTAATTATGACTAAAGGCTGTATTAGACGGATTAAATTAAAGGTTTAGGGCAAGCTTGTATTAAACATAATTGTCACTTTTTTTCACGCGCTGACTTTATGATGTAATCATCAAATAAAGAAATATTTCCAGCCCATAGATGATAATTAAAACTAAGTGTGATCATCCTAATCAAGATATTATGCATGAAACGATTGTACGTCATTATACAGGGAGGTTAGTCACAATAAACATAATTAAAAATAAAGTAATATTAATCAGTCGGAGTATTCTTCTGCGAGTTCTTCATTAATCTGATGGACAGCCGCGTCGCTCAGATACACTAGCGTTAAACATTAAAGGGATGCTATTATGCTCTTTTACGAAGTCTTGATGTTGTTTCGGGGGTGTACTAGAACATGCTCGTGGGGGTTCAAAATCACATTATTTTTCACATAATGTACAATCCCTCTCTCCCCAGCCTGACAAAAATGACCCTATTATCTCCGTGTTTATGAAGACCCGCCTTCCGAGAAACTAAATGTGTTGTGATTGGTTAGCTGTTAATGCTAATAGTAACTAGTTGAGGTCTGTGAGAGGATGACGTGCACCTGTCGTGTTCTCGGCTGCGTCTGCGGTGTGTTCTTGCTCTGGACCTGTTGGGAGAAGCACAAGGTCAGTGTCCTGATCCGCAGCAGTGAGAATGCTGTGTAGTGCTCACTCGCTCACTCTCTAGGGCTCGGGGATCGTCTGCGGCGCCGGTCGTAGGACGGGCTGCGTGACCTGCGTCTGTCGCGGCTGCGTGAGCGTCTGCGCCGATCGTAGTCCTCGTATCGTGAGCTGCGCGGCGACTCCCGATCCTTGGTCTTCATCTGCCCCGGCGCTGAGAACACAAGACGGCTCGGTCACAATCGCTCCAAACACACGGCTCCTTTCAGACCAGGTCACACTCACTCTTGCGGTCGCCCTGAGCGAACTGGATCTCGATCTGCCGGCCGCAGACCCACTTCCGGTCCAGATTGAGCAGAGCGTCCTCCGCATCCCGGACATCCTCGAACCTGCTCGCTGTTAAGGACTCCAGTGAACGAGTTCATCTCACACACACACACACCGACGCACACACACACACACTCACGCGCACACGCAATCGTACGTGCATCGACACACACACACCCACCCACACAGACAGACACACACAAACACACACGCAGAGACACACAGAGACACACCGACACACAGAGACACACACACACACACACAGAGACACAAACACCAATAGGGCTGGGTAAAAAAAATATTGATCTCTCGATTTAATTCGATTCTCATTTGTACGAAACGATATCGATGATTAGATTAGTTTGGCCGGTTTTCCTCAAACAATCGTCACGTTTCAGATTCTGTTTTTCATCAAGTGTTTTTTCAGACTAGAATGAAAACTTCTAGATCAAGGATTGGCGTGAGAAGGCCAGCTTATCTAACAGTTTGCCTAAAAAACTTTACAAGTTATGAAGGTTGTTTGGATAGATTAGATGGATGGCCGGATAGATAGATTACATTGTTGGTAGCGTGACTAGCAAGTGACTAGCATGTCGTTAGCATGTTTCTAACATGACTAGCATGTTTCTAGCATAACTATCAAGTGATTAGCATGTTGCTAACAGGATTAGTCTGTTACTACCACGTTTCTAACATGATTAGCATATGACTAGCATGTTGTTAGCATGATTAACAAGTGACTAGCATGTTGCTAGCATGATTAGCATGTTGATAGCATGACTAGCAAGTTCAAGGTTCTTTTATTCGTCACATACTCAATTGTACAGGATATAATCAGTATTGAAATGTAAAGAAATGTAGTGAAATGAAATGTTGTTAGCATGATTAAGAAGTGACTAGCATGTTGCTATCATGACTAGCATGTCGCTATCATTACTAGCAAGCATGTCGCCAGCATGACTAACAAGTGACTAGCATGTCGCTAGCATGTTTCTAGCAGGATTATTATGTAGCTAGCATGTTTCTATTAGGATTAGCATGTGACTAGCATGTTACTAACATGACTAGCATGTCGCTAACATGTTTTTATTAGGATTAGCATGTTTCTATTAGGATTAGCATGTGACTAACATGTTGTTAGCATGATTATCAAGTGACTACCATGTCGCTAGCATGTTTCTAACAGGATTAGCATGTGACGTTTCTAACAGGATTAGCATGTCTGATGTCATGAGGGGTATTTTGCTAAATAGATGCATCATAACACATACCTTATGATGTTTACTGTTCTTCAATGTTTAATTTACGTCTGAACAAATCCGTTAAGTTATGACAGCCACATTTACATTTATATATTTCACAAAAAATGCAAGTAGGGATATTGTATAATTGTAATAATTGCAGCAGTGGTATAGCCTACAAATCCGTCCATGTGGACCCGACCCGTGTATATTTAAGATACCGCACCTGATACACATCCACAATAATCGATATCGGATCGCAAGTGTGAGAATCGAATGGTGAAACGTGTCCAAACCCAGCCCTACAAACCAACACAGGCTGGTGTCCTGAATCAGAGGATACTGGAGTTACCTTTACCTTCATCGTTACGCTCGTTAAAACACCGCCGCCGCTCGTCTCGGCCCATAATGCCTCTTTGTCTCTTTCTGCCTCTCTGTTAGCAGCATCTCTTTCTGTCTTTCTTGCGGCGGCTTGTCTTTTAGTCCTACTCTACACGGCTCTTTAACTGTGTCTTTGTGCCGGGCTCCACCAGGGGGCGCCGCTACAACAGAGAGATAAGGGTTAACACTTGCACTCAAAGGATATTGAATGTACGCGAATCCTCTGGGCCGGCGGGAATAGAAGTCTAGCGGGATGTAGACGTCGGCGACGGGCCCGTATCGGCCGAACTCTCGCCGCAGATCCTCTGGCCTGAACACCGGAAATAACAACTTACTCTCAAACCACCGGCACTGGCTCGTTTACCGTCCCTCGGGCTATCCGAGACCAGCAGAGCAATGATAGAGATAACCCCGCGGCGCCTGGCGATATATGGAGAGGAACGATCGGTTCAACTATTAAAAACATGTCTCGAGACGTTTTTCTGCTCATGTTTTTAAATTAAAAACACTGTGATTGGTTTCCAGTTCTTTGTATTAAACTATATACGCAGGGGTGTAAGAAAATATCGGTACGCGCGAGTACGCACCCTCTTGTGGCCTCAGGAGAGAAGACACCCCCAACAGAAATTAAATCCAAACAGAATTCTAATATTGATAATATTCAAGTACACAGTTCGAATGCAGTTTTTCAGCCCTGTTATAAACTAAAATGCGCTCCTCTGTATGTAGTCACACTTGAGCAGTGTGTGAAAGATTAAGTGTAGTATAAAAGCGCATTCATATGTTTATTATATTAAGTACATTATGGACCTGGGATCTGCTGGTTATGTTAAAGTTAAGCAGACTAGTTTATTCACTGTATATGCGTTAGACATGTCGAACATCACAGGCTCTGGTTACAGTAATAATGCTGTTACTTGCACAGACCGATCATTTCTCTTCATAAGACCTCCATATATGGTCATGAGCGGGTTATTAATATCGTTTATTACTCTTCTGAAGATCATCTCGGATGAAGAATGCTCATTTCTGGGTGAAGTATCTCTTGTGTTGGTTTAAAGCAATATTCATTGTTAAACTCGTTCATTAAAACAACCGACCCTCCATAGAAACACACTAATTAATTAATTACGTCCAAGACCATTTCTGGAAGATAATAAAGCACCTTCTGTTATAATGTTTCTCATAGCATGATATATTAAAAATAAGTTGGGAAATATTGCAAACCTGAAAACAATATAATGTTGTATTAATTAGATCATTGTTTCAAAACTGTAAACTTGCAAATAAATATACACAGAAATAACTGTTTTCAAAGCCTCGGTTGAACAGTTTCTGATCATAATAATAATCATATCTGAGATTAATCTGCTAACTGTGGTTTCTGAAATACAACGAGCACATACTTTTTCAGTACACAGATATCAAACATCATTAACAGCACAAAACGGGTATTTATAAATTAAAAAATTATAGTAACAAATAAATATAATAATGATGATTATTATTATTATTATGATAATAACAAAACGATGGGCGCGAAACACAATAAACGCAGTGTTAGGCATCATAAATGTTGTATTATAACAGACAGATCAAACATGTTTAGATATATGCTTCATTAATGAGAAATATGAGATTTATGAACGGTTATGAAAGCGGGAATTCATAAAGTTCGACTTACCGGGACTCGTCGGATATATTGCGGACGAACAGAGAGCTGTTCGGCGGTCTCATGTACCGAGACATTGCGATTATAATTAAAGTATTTTATAATCGTTAAGGCCAAATATTAATGAGTTTTAAGAATGGTTCCGATGTGAAATCTTCCTCGCTGCACGCGGTTCTTCTGTCGCTTTTACTTCGGCGGCGGCGAGACCTGAATACAGCAGCAGCACTTCACTCCACAGCGCCGCCTACAGCCGCGCTCCAGCACTGCACACACAAACTCACTCTCTCTCACACACTATCTCTCTCTCACACACACACACACACACACACACACACACACACACACACACACACACACACACACACACACACACACACACACACACTCTCTCTCTCTCTCTCTCTCTCTCACACACATACACACACACACACACACACACACACACTCACACACACACACACACACACACACACACACACACACACACACACACACTCTCTCTCTCACACACACACTCTCTCTCAACACACACACACACACACACACTCTCACACACATTCTCTCTCACACACTCTCACACACACACACACACACACACACACACACACACACACACTCTCTCTCTCTCACACACACACACAGACACACAATCTCACACACACACACACACACACTATCTCTTTCTCACACACTCACACACACACACACACACACTCTCACACACTCTCTCTCACACACACACACTCTCTCTCACACACACACACACAGACACACACACACACACACACACACACACACACACACACACACACACACACACACACTCTCTCTCTCACACACAGACACACACATCATAACGCATCATACAAATAAATACAAAGACTTGTTCATAATGGAGGAATGGTTTCAGTTTATTTATAGGCCAATAAATTGTTACACAAACATGAAATATAGCAGTCGAGTACATTATTACACAAAGGTTGAAATCGTGCTATAATAATAATAACAACATTCCTGAACATGGTCATGATCATATTTATTAAATTACCTTTTAAACACCTTTTTAAAAATCGACACTGATTTAAACTAATGAATCTAGC
>CM050421.1:35638197-35653197 GCA_027564155.1 Gymnocypris eckloni scoliostomus
TTAATCGCATCACATCATTCAAACCCATTCAGTAAAGTTTTAACTGAAACACCGAATTTTCTTTTAGTTGAAAACCAAAGTTGGAAATGAAGGGAAACTGGGAAGTTTGCTTGATGTTTGGGAACACAGTCATGATTATGTGATGATTATACCAAAACATTTTAATGACTGACTTTAGCTCAGAAATGTCAGAATTATTAAAATAACATTTGAGATCGGTGCGCTGTTTGGTCCAGTTATCCCGTCACATAATCCAGTCACATGAGTTTTTCGATGCGTCTCAAGAAATTGATTTAATAAATGTGTTTCCATCATAGTTTATGTGCATGTCTTCTGCAAATTAAGAGGACAAGTTATTAATGCACATAATTTGCATATAAATAGGTAGACAGAACATGACTATTAACGTAGTCAAACCATGCCAATGGAGAAACACGAAACGTCAATCATTTTGATCTTTCAAAACTATTTTAGCCAAAACCATGTTGTTTTTTTGCTGTTTATGTTGGATTTTGTATAAGTGGAAACAGAGCATCACTACGTTTCCTGAGGTATGTGACATTACTGATCTCATTATTGAGCTTTAGTGAGTCTCTCTGCAGTTGAAATGATCCATGATTGATGTCAGCGAGTTGTTCTGTTTCTTCTGATGTTTATTTGCTGCTGTATCGAGTAGTAAAGAGGAAGAGATGCTCGGTCACGACCAGTGTTGGGGAAAGTTACTTTTAAAGTAATGCATTACAATATTGCGTTTCTCTATGAAAAAGTAACTAATAGCATTACTTTTTATGGAAAGTATTGCATTCCATTACTTTTGCATTACTTATTGTCACCTGGGCTGGGCTTGCTTATTTGTTTTTAATAGCAAAAGAGCTGTAAAATCACTTTCACACCAAAATTGTACTCAATAATAGTTGGGCTGAAAGATGGGTCTCTGTCTCTGCACTCACTCCTGATTTCTCTCAACTATTAAACAGAAATAGTGTGTCGAAATAGTGTTCAATTCTACACTGGACAGATGAGACCAGCAGTTTAATTCTAAGCTGCAGGAAAGTCAGATTGTGCAGAGGACTCATCTGGCTCCTGTGGTCTTGTCCCGATGGCCGTCTAGGTGACGAAAAGCAATGCATTACTTTACTAGTTACTTGAGAAAGTAATTGAATTACTTAACTTGTGTTACTTGTAATGCGTTACTCCCAACACTGGTCAATGAATGCTATTATCAGCGCAGGTTTGATGGAGAGTGTTTGGTCACGTATGTAAAGATTCAGCTGAACGTCTAGTGTTGTGGGTTTGGAGAGTAAACGATGACTGGATATTTGGCTCTGAAACGCACTTGTCTCTCCAGTGACGATGACCGTAGTGTCCACACACGCCCTCGATTCCAGCCAGCAGATGCTCCAGAAACTACAGAGAGACACAAAACAGCATCAGCAGTCAGAAAGCAGAGACCACGCTCTCCAGTGTGTTTGAGATACGCTTATCACCTGAGTGTGAATCTCCTCGTTTATTGAGCATTTGGTTTCTTTCCTCTTCTTGACAGCCAGAAGGTCGACGAGCGGCCGAATCGTCATTCCCTACAAAAACAGGACAACACCAGCTTTCGGCTACAGAAACGCAATGGACATCTTTCAGCGGATTCTCTCACCTGCACGAAGACGGTGAAGAAGATGACGGTGATGGTGGCCGTCAGGAACATGTCCTTCATGGGAAAGTCATCGCTGGACAGCAGAAACGCTAATGAGAAGGCAATGGCACCCCTTAATCCACCGTACGCCACGATGAACTGATCCTTACCACTCAGCTTCACCATTCGGTACTTATTAATGATGAACGTCAAGCCGACCACACCTGCAGGACAGACGGAAAAACATGCAGTCAACATGGATAATACACAGATTCATAAACTCAACACTGGGGCCAGATTTACTGACAGGTGGCAGCAGCACAAGCCCTCATCTGGCATTAAAAATCTACTGTCAGGATTTACTAAAGACACTCATTACATTTACATTTAGTCATTTAGCAGACGCTTTTATCCAAAGCGACTTACAATTGGGGAGTACATGAAGCGATTAATCTTGAAGAGGCAAACATACAGAGGAAGTGCCAATAACACCAAGTCTCAGGCATTGTTCAAATAAGTACAAGCTAGCAAGGGAAGGAGAGAAAGATGAAGATTTTGAAAAAGTGAAAGATTTTTTTTTTTTTTTAAGTAGTCAAGTAGAGTTGAAAGAGATGAGTTTTCAGTTGTTGCTTGAAGAATGACAGGGATCCAGCAGTCCGGATGGGGGTGGGAAGATCATTCCACCGGCCAGGAACGGTGAAGGAGAATGTTCTGGAGAGTGATTTTGAGCCTCTCTGTGATGGTACCACGAGGCGTCGCTCACTAGCAGATCTCAGACTTCTGGAGGACGAGATTCGTGTGGAGTGGAGGTGGGTGCTGAGCCTGTGGTTGTTCTATATGCAAGCATCAGTGTCTTGAACTGGACGCGAGCTGCAACTGGTAGCCAGTGCAAGGACACAAAGAGAGGTGTAACATGGGCTCTTTTGGGCTCGTTGAAGACCAGTCGTGCCGCTGCATTCTGAATCAAGGGTCAGGGTCATTCTGAATCAAGGGTCATTAGAGACAAAAAGACATGGAGACAGACTTTGGAGTACCTCAAGGTATCGTGTGTGTGTGTGTGTGCGTGCGTGTGTGTGTGTGTGTGTGTGTGTATGGGTGCAGTATGGAGTATCTCAAGGCTCAGTACTAGGACCCTTACTTTTCACACTTTACATGTTACACTTGAGAGATATCATGTCTGTGTGTGTGTGTGTGTGTGTGTGTGTGTGTGTGTATGTGTATGTGTGTGTATGTGTATGTGTGTGTGTGTGTGTGTGTGTGTGTGTGTGTGTGTGTGTATGAGTGCAGTATGGAGTACCTCAAGGCTCAGTACTAGGACCCTTACATTTCACACTATACATTACGTTACCCTTGGGAGATACAGTATCATCAAGAAACACGGTGTTAGCTTTCACTGTTATGCTGTTATGTAAAGTTATTTCTGCAGCTGATCTTACACATTTGTAGGAGTTTCCCTTTCGGACACAACATTCATGTGAGGAGAGGATTTGAATGAATCATGCAAAGTGATTTACTAAGACTTGCAGTAGTCAGTTTAATGGTATTTGTGCCATTATTTAATGACCCAAAAACGCATGTCTGAACCCATTCTGTGTCTGTGTTGTTAGTCGATCACAAACAGCTGATTATCATAGGCTCTGCTGATTTGCGCTGCTTCTGGTAGATCGCATTGGTCATTATGGAAATTATCTGCTCTTTCATTTTCACATCATAAACTTCTAAAGAATAAAGATTTGCTAATGTTTTTCAAAGAAGTCTCCTCTGCTCGCCAAAGTAGCATTTATTTGATCAAAAATACAGTAAAAAGTTCAATATTATTACAATGTCAATATCTGTTAAAATGTATTTCTGTGACCAAAGCTGTATTTTCAGCATCATTACTATATTATTCAGTGTCACATGATCTTGTGGAAACTGATGCATTATATTTGATGAATATAAAGTTCCAAAGAATATAAATCTATTGTAACATAAAAATGTATTTACTGTTGCTTTTGATAAATTTAATGATAATTTAATCCTTGATTTCTTATATGTGTCCCTGGAGCACAAAAGCAGTCATAAGCAGCACAGCTATATTTGTAGCAATAGACAACAATACATTGTATGAGTCAAAATTATACATTTTTCTGTTATGCCAAAAATCATTAGATATTAAGATCATGATGCATGAAGATATTTTGTACCGTAAATATATCAAAACTTACTTTTTGATTAGTAAAATGCATTGCTAAGAACTTAATTTGAACAATTTTAAAGATGATTTTCTCAATATTTCGATTTTTTGCACCCTCAGATTCCAGATTTTCAAATATTGTCCGATCATAACAAACCATATGACTGGTATTGTGGTCCATGGTCACGTTTTATAGTGAACAGTAATGTTTATGGCCACTAAGCACCTCCATAAATCTTCAATGACCCAAACAGAAGGGAGGCGTTCGATGTGCCTGATAAAGATGCTCTACAGCAGCGTCTCACCCAGAACCCTGGACAGCAGACACAGGACGATGGTGAGGGTCACAAAGGTCCAGTTCCAGGCGTGCGGCCCGGCCACCGTCGACACGCCCAGGAAGATGAAGATCAGGGTCTCGCTCACGCTGCTCCACATCTTCAGGAAGTATTTGATGGTGGTGTAGGACTTGTGGGAGATGTTGGCCTCCACATAGGGCCGCATGATCACGCCGCACGCTATGAGCCTGACAACAAACACAAGCAGGGAGTTACGTAATCAAATTACCTTTTCAAGTAACTAGAAACGTAACGCATTACTTTTCAATTTACAAGAAAATAGCTGAGCTACTTTTTCAACACCAGTTACTCTGTTCCTCCATGTATTGGCATGCTGTCTCTTTGTTGAGAGAACCTGTTCCACGAAGCCAGGTAACTCTCAGTTTAGTTTGCACCAATCCTGGGTTTTCGGTACCATGAAAGTGCTACGTTCATCGCAATAGTAACTTACGCTCCACAGCTAACCTGCTCCAGGGCAGATTATGTTCCGAGATCTCAAACTGAAATTGTAACCAATCAGATGTGAGCAAAGTGACACATGTGATGCAAAAAGCCATGCCTCCAGTTTCTCTTGCTTCAAATTAAAGGTCACTAGTACTAAAAACTAAATGTCTGGCTTTAATGATAAGTACATGATTTATATTATTTTTAATCTATTACACACAAGAAATTTGCATCATGGTACCAGTACACTGGATTGGTTTGGTCAACCCTGAGTTTTTTCATCTATCATCATGGTACTGTAGTGCGTGCAGAGACAGACTCTTCCTTCAGACTGAGGATTGTTCATTTCACGTTTGGTGAGAGAGGGCCTTTACATCTGCCAAAAACATAACCTTTGGGTTTTTGTTTTTAAAAACGAATGAGCAAGCCCGGGGGCCTGTACCATGATGGTGGCTAAACAAACTCAGGGTTGACCAAACCCAAACCAATCCAATCTGGCTTTACTGCTACCATGATCGTCAACTTTCTCCATCAAACCCAGGCTTTAATCTTGAGTTAATGTTGTGTGTGCACTTGCAAAAATATGAATTTGAATACATTTACGCAACAAGGTGAAAAGAGCAGTCTGTGAAAGAGGACAACCAAAAGAAGACATCTTGGTATATCTTGTGAAGTTCGTTTATATAGTTGATAATATACATATATATAGGTACAGAGTCTCAAAAATCTGAAATCTTATCGTAGTCATGTTTAAAGATTTATCTATTGCTGATTTATATTCTATATTATTTTTACATTTATACTAATTTAAAGTAAACGATTAATAACTGTTATTACTTTAATATGGCTTGTGTAATAGATTACAGCTATAGTAAATATGCAAATCATTACTAAAAGGCAGATGATTTTATATTTAAAAATGTTTTAGTATATAAAAGGGGCGTGGCTTTATTGCGTCAGAGATGTGACACTTTGCTTGAAGCTGATTGGTCCAATTTCAGTTTGTGATCTTTAAACCAGAACATAATCTGCCACGGAGTAGGTTAGCCGTGGAGCGTAAACGCCACTAAAAACCAAGCCACTTTCATGATACCAAAAACCCAGGATTAGCACAAACTAAACTGAAACCTAGCCAGCTAATCCGGCTTCATGGTACAGGCCCAGGCCCAAGTCGTCATAGTTGGGTTAACGTCAACAGCAGTGAATGAGAGCATACCACAAATAGATTTTTTTTGCATTCCCATTTGCTCAAATAGTGTTTTCACGACTAAATTAAGAGAGACTGATAACAAGAGAGAACGAGCCCCTCCTATAGACACTGCATTAGAAACACTCTCGCATTAGCCTATACTAGGTTTGTTTTTATGCAAATGTTAGATGCTGATGACATCATCACAGTCTTGTGAAAAGGGTCCATGGAATGCATTATTTTCTGTAAAAGATACGTTACGCAATTAGTTACTTTTCGTAGAGTAGCACAGTATTGTTACATACATTGTCATTTAGCAGATGCTTTTCTCCAAAGTGACTGACAAACGAGTGACGAGAGACTGTTAACCATTGAGGTACATTACATGCAATAACACTCTCATCCATGTTATATACTCCAAAAACAAAACACATTGACAGTGCTGATGGTTGGGCAGATTATGTTGGGGATACCCAGGATAAAGGGCAAATAGAGAATCTCATTTTGTAAGCGTCAGTGTTGGGGAAAGTTACTTTTAAAAGTAATGCATTACAATATTGCGTTACTCCCTAAAAAAGTAACTAATTACGTTACTTTGTTACATTTTATGTTAAGTAAGGCGTTACGTTACTTTTGCGTTACTCAATATGAGCAGGGCTTTATTGTTTGTTTTTAATGCAATAAGTTCTATTTATAGCAAATGAAAAAGCCTTTAACACCAAAAAGTGTAATGAATAAACCTGAGGCTGAAGGAAAAATGAATTCACGTCTGTACAGAAGAACACAGAAGAATAAGTTCAACACTCTTCAGCAATAAAAAAACAATGAAGCACAATTGTTAGTTTATCTAAATCATTTTTGCTCATTAGTATGGTTGAACTGGATCATCAAATGTCATCAGCAAAGACATTGGTTGATAAAATGGGATTAGATACATTTCAAGTCAAGTCAAGTTGAGCTTTATTGTCATTCCACTACATGTGTGGACATATAGTGGGACGAGATGTCGTGCCTCACAGGACCACGGTGCTACATAAATACAAATATACAACACGAAGTAAAACAGTATAAACCTATACACAAACTAACCTACTGTCAGCTTTGACTATACATATGCTATATATAAAGTGGTAACCTATACATAAACTAAAAAACAAGAAACAAAAAATACAAACTGTACAAAAAATACAAACTGTACAACTGTGCAGATGACTTCAAATACAATACTGTACATGTGCAAAAGAGAGACATTCAAGCAGCTGGCTGGGGAACAGTGTAAGGTGATTTGTGGTGCATGAGCCAGTAAACATACATACATTACAGTCATATATTACAGTCAGTCTTTTGTGGGATTATGTACACACAATGGTGTGTGAAAGTGTCTAGTGCATGTAGAGGAGAGTGTGTTGCTACAGGTGGCTTGTGCAGGCCCGCTCACCTGAATTCCACAGAGATAAAAGATTAACAGTTTTTCCTGAGATGTGGTAAGGTGGGGGTGTTGTTTGGGGTTTCAGAGAGGGGCTGTGTGATGTGAGTTCAGGGCTCTCACAGCCTGGGGAAAAAGCTGTTGAGCAGTCTGGCGGAGCGGCTCTGATACTCCGGTACCGTCTACCTGAGGGTAGGAGCTGGAAGAGACTGTGGGAGGGTGGGTGGGGTCCTCCACGATACTTTTGCTTTGCTGGAGCATCGTGTAAGGAAAATGTCCAGGATGGAGGAGAGGGGCACCAATGATTTTTGCAGCGGTGTTCACTGTCCGCTGGAGGGTCTTGCGGTCTGCTGCACAGCAGTTTCCGTACCAGACAGTGATGCAGCTGGTCAGCACGCTCTCAATGGTACCCCTGTAGAAGGTGGTGAGGATGGGTGGAGGGAGGCTTGCTCTTTTCAGCCGGCGGAGAAAGTGTAGGCGCCGTTGTGCCTTCTTGGAGATAGACTTGGTGTTGGTAGTCCAGGTGAGGTCCTCTGTGATGTGCACCCCCAGGAATTTAGTGCTGCTGACTCTCTCCACAGTCGAGGTGTCGATGGTCAGTGGGGGGTGGTCAACAGAGTTTCTCCTGAAGTCCATCACAACCTCCTTTGTCTTCTCACATTGAGGGACAGGTTGTTAGCGCCACCATTCAGCCAGCTGTGCCACTTCCTCTCTGTAGTGCGTTTCATCGTTGTTGCTGATGAGACCTACCACTGATGTGTCATCGGCAAACTTGATGATGTGGTTGGAGCTGAACTTGGCAGTGCAGTCGTGGGTCAGCAGCGTGAAGAGCAGCGGGCTGAGCACACAGCCCTGTGGGGCCCCTGTGCTCAGTGTGGTAGTGCTCGGTGTTGTGGCCGACCCGAACTGACTGAGGTCTTCGGTTAAAAGTCCAGGATCCAATTGCAGAGGGAGTTGTTGAGGCCCAGCAGGCTTAATTTATTGATGAGCTGTTGTGGGATTATTGTGTTGAATGCTGAGCTGAAGTCGATGAACAGCATTCTAACATATGAGTCTTTATTTTCTAGGTGGGTAAGAGCCAGGTGGAGGGTGGAGGAAATTGCATCATCCGTAGAGCGGTTTGGGCGGTATGCAAACTGGAGCGGATCGAGTGTGTTGGGGATGCTGGTTTTGATGTTGTGCATGACTAGCCTCTCAAAGCACTTCATTATGATTGAGTCAGTGCTATGGGACGGTAGTCATTTAGACAGGACACAGGTGATTTTTTGGTACCGGTATGATTGTCGTGGATTTGAGACATGTGGGGATGACTGCCTGGCTCAGCGAGATGTTGAAGATATCTGTTAGGACATCTGTCAGCTGTTCAGCACAGTCTTTCAATGCCGGCCAGGTATATTGTCAGGACCCGCAGCCTTGCGTGGGTTAATCCTAGATAGGGTCTTCCTTACGTCGGCTGGAGACAGACAGAGTGCCTGGTCGTTGGGAGGTGTGGGCAGTTTTTGTGCAGATGTGTTGTTCTGCATTTCAAACCGTGAATAAAAGTGGTTGAGTGCATCTGGGAGGGATGTGTCGTCGTCACAGGCCTGTGGCGGGGGCTTGTAGTCAGTGATGGTCTGAATGCCTTGCCACAGGCTCCGTGTATCTCTGCTGTTTGTGAAATGATTATTTATTTTACTGCCATATAACCGTTTTGCATTTTTGATGCCACGGGACAGATTGGCTCTTGCTGTTTTGAGGGCCGCTTTATCTCCTGATCTGAACGCTTCATCTCTGGTTTTTAGCAGCCCACGAACCTCTGCTGTCATCCATGGCTTCCGGTTTGCACGTGTGGTGATGGTCTTGGTGACTTGGTGATTTGTGTAATTAAACATATTTAATTTTTGCATGTTTGCGTTATATTCTGAGTTTGCATTTCACTGTTTTAATTCATTTTGATGAATACTGAATCTGTTTTTTGCGAGTGGGATGAATTAATGCACATTTACATTTAGTCTAGATTAGATCTACAGCAAGATCATGTTCACACGGCGCTCTGTCATCAATAAATGGGAAAACAAATAACTGCCGTTACTTTTTTTATTTTTTTTTCCTGTAAATTAAAAAGTAATGCGTTACTTTACTAGTTACTTGAAAAAAGTAATATTATTACGTAACTCGCGTTACTTGTAATTAGTGATGCACGATCATGATTTTTCGTGGCCGATTCCGATACCGATTTTTTTTGAGCAAACTGGCCGATTCCGATTCCGATACCGATTTTTTTTCCTTTAAGCAACCAACAAGAAATAATGAAAGATTCTAACACAAATAAAGTGGTTATATAGTGAATATAGATTTGATTTAACATGTATAATATTTAATTGTTTAAAAAATATATATATTTAAGAAAAAATTTGCCCCCCAAATTCATGTCTGTGGTGTTTCAACAATGGATGTCACCCCTTTAAGAAAATGAATAATTCTATTTGGACTTCTTCCTGTGTGTAAGGGTCACTGCAGGTGCTGGTTGATCTGAGGGGTGCATGGGGAGTACATTCTTTCTTATACATTTTGAAGTTAGCTAAATCTCTGACAATTTCATGTGTTGTCATTAGTGTGGTGTTATGTTGATAACTTGCAGATCTGGCATATTTTAATAAAAAAAATATAAATATAATGTTGATATTTCCAAAATGTCCCCTGATCTTGAAATCATCATGATGGTAGCCTCCATTTTAGAAAAGTCTAAGCTGATTTGTATGTGGTGTTACTGTCTCTGGTGTTAATGTATTTTCTGGTAACACAGAGCCTTTAGTAACTTGCACTATAAGGTCTTTGGTGTTATAATTACTTCTGTGGTGTTACTTCAATAAGACATAGACATAAGTGGCTGTGTCACAAGTTTTTGATTAAAATTATTTAAAATTCAAAATGTTCTTAAGCTTTTATTTTAATGGATATAGCATATTAAACAAATTTTAAATGCCTATCAATATATTTTATAAGAAAAAACAAACAAGCATCTTTACAAATTCTGCCTCTCATTTGCCACCCCAGTTGAAGATGGACCAAGATGGTTTTTAAATTGGGTTGAAACTACATAAAACTGGCCTTAAATGAAAACATTAACAGTAACCATTTGAAATGAAAGGCAACATTTGCATAGTTACAATCTAAACAACACAACCAACACACATTCAACAGTCCAAACAAAGATGTTACATAATCAACATTTGTTGTCATTTTTAAAATTGGTGTAAAAGAAAAAAGGTATTTACCAGTGAAACTAAATAAAACCAAAGTAGGCTATATAAATAAATTATTCCAAAATGTTAAATCAAATAATGTTTAGTGCAACGAGCAAAAACAAAGATGCTACAGCTCGTGCTTGTTAAATCGAATTAAGTCAATGTAATTTTAAGATAAAATAAAAATAATAATCTCGGACAGAACTGACGTTTATACGTTTGAACGTTTTATTCTTTACAAAAAGTAGCATTTCAGCTTTGTCACAAGTTGGTCTGTTTCTTTTCTCATCCAACACGTGAGAAGCTGCGCTGAACAACTGTTCACGGTCTATTCTTGTGCAGGGCGTGGACAGATACGCCAGCAAATTCTAGTGATGGGAAGTTCGGATCATTTTACCGACTCGGACCTTTGAGTCTCGTTCAAGATGAACGAACGACTCGAAAACCCAAGACTCGAAACAGGTGAACTAATTCCAGTACAGAACCTTTAGGATGGTGATGCGCGACTGAACGAATCACTCCCGAAACGACTCGTTCTTCTCGAGTCTCATTAAAGATTTGTTCAAGACCGACCCATCACTAGCAACTTCAGCTAGAGCAGCAAAGGAAAGCGGCTCTTATTTGTGTGCCAGTAACGTTACACCAACGGCTGTTCGCTTCATTGTATCTGTTTTTCTGTGTTTGTTGTGATCCTGCCGAATGTATTCCACACAAATGACATGTTCGCACTTCGGAAAAATCGGCCGAAAAGACAAAACCGGCCGGTTGCCGATCGCGCATTATAAGCAAAAACCGGCCGGTTCCGATCTTTGGCCGGTCAACCGGTGCATCCCTACTTGTAATGCGTTACCCCCAACACTGGTAAGCGTCTGTGACTCACGCCATGATGCCGGACAGGTGGAAGACCTCGGCCGACAGGTAGGCCATGTAGCTGTAGAGGAAGACGAACAGGGGCTCGATCACACGCGTGTGCGCCGTGAAGCGTGACGTGAAAGCCGCCAGCACTCCGTACACAGCACCCACCAGCACGCCGCCTAGAGCCACCACGAAGAAACACACCACACTCAGAAACACGTCGCCCGCCGTCACCTCGCCCGCATGCGTAAACTCCTCAAACAGGTGGTACAGGACCTGAAGGAAACACACAGAACCATGCATTTCACCTCCAGATACTCATAGCTGGCTAGCCCTACTCCACCGATCGCACAATGCGAACGAGTCGTCTCACCACGGTCACGGCATCGTTGAGCAGCGACTCTCCGAACACCAGAATGTGCAGCAGCTCGTTGATGTGGATCTCCTCGAAGACGGCCAGGACGGCCACCGGATCCACGGCGGACACGATGGAGCCGAACAGCAGGCAGGGCAGCAGCTCCAGGGCCGCCGGACGGCAGGCGTACAGCAGCACACCGGTGAAGAAGGTGTTCCACAGCGTCCCCAGCACGGCGAAGCTCAGGATGGTGCCGGCGTTCTCTGTGAAGGGCCGCAGGGGCAAGAAGTAGCCGGCATCCAGGATGATGGGTGGCAGCAGGCACAGGAAGAAGAGCTGCGAGTCCAGCACCGGCGGCCTCTTGCCCATCACTCGGATCAAACCTCCCACCAGCAGACCCACCACGATCAGAAGACAGCTCTCGGGAACCACAGCCGACAGACGCGGGATCAGGTGGAAGCCTGAGACACACACACACATGGACAGAAACACAGACACAGACACAGACACACACACACACACACACACACACACACACACACACACACACACACACACACACACACAGACACAGACACACACACACACACACACACACACACACATGGACAGAAACACACACACACACATGGACACACACACACACACAGACACACACACACACACAGACACAGACACACACACACACACACACACACACAGACACAGACACACACACACACAGAGACAGACACAGACACACAGAGACACAGACACACACACACACACACACACACACACAGACACAGACAGACACACACGCACACAGACACACACACACACACACAGACAGACACACACACACACACACACAGACAGACAGACACACAGACACACACGCACACAGACACACACACAGACAGGTACGCATACACGTATACACACACACACACACACACACAGAGAGACACAGACACACACACACAGACAGACAGATAGACACACACAGACACAGACACACACACACACAGACACACACACACACACACACACACACACACACACACACAGACAGACACACACACACACACACACACACACACACACACACACACAGACAGACAGACAGACAGACACACACACACACACACACACACACACACACACACAGACAGACACACAGACACACACAGACACACACACAGACAGGCACGCACGCACGCATACACACACACACACACACACACACACACACACACACTGAATATTTACTGAGTAATGCACTTTTGTGTAGCAAAATGGCAATTTTCATCTGAGACTCAGAGATAAATTACAGGAGGGTAAAAACTTCATAACTTCATAACTCATGCATCACTGTGAAAACAATGCAACCAAATCCTTCCAAAATCAACCGAATCTGAAGCTCATAACTTAATTATTGATTAGTAATATGCATTGCTCAGAACATCATTTGAACAACTTTAAAGATGATTTTCTCAATATTTCGATTTTTTTGCACCCTCATATTCCAGATTTTTAAATATTGCCCAAACCATACATCAATGGAAATAGTATTTATTCATCTTTCAGATGATGCATAAATCTCAATTTCACTAAATTGACGCTTATGACTGGTTTTGTGCTCCAGGGTCTCATATTAACACTATTCTTTGTTACAAATTATGTAGGAAAAGTAATAGACCTCAAAAATCTTTATGACCTCAAAAATCTACCTTTATGACCTTTGTCAAAACGCGTTAGAAATCTTCATAAATTATATATATATATTGTCAGGGTTGAGGGAATGGATGAGGCGAGGACCCAAATGCAGGAGGTTAAACGAGAACTTTTAATAACAATGATAAACAAAACAAAACAAACAAAAACTACCCCGTAGGGGAAAAGCAGACTGGCTGGACTGGACACAAGACATAGACGACCCAACATATGGTAACGAACCCACACGGAACTGCAAACACAAGGAGATTATAAAGGGAGCAAATGATGAGGGTAACGAGGGAGAGCAGCTGGGGAAAATGAATCAATAAACAGGTAACAAGATGGGTGGGGTCAAGACAAATTGACATGAGCAGGTGGCACACAGAAAACTAGGACAGAAGCCTCATGCTCACACAAAACAGAAACACAAGCACATGACCAGCAAACAAATCACCAGCCATGTGCAAAACAGGACATGAACACGCAGCTAATGAGAAAACTCATAAGCCACGTGTTCACACAAGACATGACAACATGAAAGCAAGCAACCAATGAATATACAAGCTGCGTGCCACACAGCACAAGATATAACATAAATGCACGCAGCCGATAGAAACACGAACTGCGTGCAACACAACAAAACACACGTGGACAAGAGTGCGCGGTGCCGAGCGAAATCGAGACCGCGCACTCACACAATGACAGAAAATGGATCGCGAGTGTCCGAACCCCGTCACGTGACCGAAACTCAAGACATGAGTGCCGGGATCCAAACACCACGCTCCAACATGAAACAAGGCACGCAGACGAGAGAGCGCGCGACTCGAGCACACTTGAAGCCGCGCGCTCACATGAAACCCGGACATGATGGGAGTATCAGGGCTCTGTCACAAAACCATGAATAACACTAGACCGAAGTGACAGAACCCTGACATATATATCAATTTAAAGCATAAAATATAAAAAAATCATTCTATGAAATAACTTACATCAAAATGTTTTCTGTCATGGATTATAACAATTCAAGTTAGGAATTGAATTATTCACGTCTATGTTCAAAAGCTGATTTTTATTTGTTCATATTTTTTCTGAAGAAACAGAAATATAAATATTGCTGAAAGACAATCTGTTGACTTCAGCTGAAGTTTGCATGAGTATAACTCAAGAAGTATTATAGATATATTATAGATTAGTCTCTTAACAACGTTTTATTTTGGTATCTTCATATTTAAAGCCCTGTGTGATTCATTTATGGTTCATTCTGAGAGATACGGGTCTAAATATGGCTGCATGAGTCAGTTATCAATGGTCAAAAATCAAATGTTTATTATTTTTCATTCAGCTGATAGATTCAAACAATGTTCAAACATAAATTAAACGTATTAAAACGAACGTGCTTATTGTGGACTGAACCATTTAGGGCCTTAAAACGTGGTAACAAAACTAAAGAATATTAATATATCTGTAATATTCCTTGAGTTGCATGCATGCAAGCATAGTTTTTATGTGTGTGTGTCTCTCTCCCTCTGTCTCTCTCTCTCTCTGTATGTGTCTCTCTCTCACTGTGTGTGTATGAGAGTATGTATTTATATGAATGTTTGTGTGTGTGTGTGTGTGTGTGTGTGTGTGTGTGTGTGTGTATCATCTCTATCTCCTCACACACACTCA
>CM050421.1:35655697-35705697 GCA_027564155.1 Gymnocypris eckloni scoliostomus
GCTGCTCCAGGCGTCTGCTGCGATCTCTCTCTGCTTATGAGTGAAGCGGATCTGGAACACAGTCACAGCGGTCAGTCGCTCGCGCCGGTCTCGTACGGAACACGTGGGACACCGGCGGGATGCTTTACCTCCGAATACAGCCGCTGCTCCTCCTGCAGCTCCTCCCGCTGCTGGCCCAGAATGCTTTGCTGCAGCGAGCGCACGCTCTCGGCCGCGGCTTCACCGACCTGCAGCACGCTCTTCAGCTCCGCTTCACCTGCCTCGCTCCACAGCTCCTGCACAACCTCACACACCTGTGGAGAACAGCGTTACAGCGGGACAGGTGATTCGGCTCAGAAACACGGTTTGTTCTGCTGGTTAAGGCCCTGTCCACACCAACACGGTTATTAAGACACACAGAGACACACACACACAGAGACACAGAGACTCACACACAGACACACACAGAGACACACACAGAGATACACACACAAAGACACACACAGACACACACACACAGACACACACAGAGATACACACACAAAGACACACACAGAGACAGACACACACACACAGAGACACACACAGAGACACACACACACAGACACACACACACCTTGAAGTCCAGGTATCGGTGGATGATGCTGAGCGTGACGTGATCTTCGGCGCTCAAACCCGACAAACCTTCAAATCCTGCAGATCATCATCACCGAGAGCCGCAGGTGTTACTTTAACAACGCTTTGATTTAAACCACAAAGTGTCTTCGAAAACAACCTGTAATCTGCACTAAACTACTAAACTCATTATCTATTCAACTCTACGAGCAGATCATATCCTTCATAATATCAGATCATAAGAAATCATAATTAACTACAGACACACAAACAAACCGTCTCATTTATATAACTGAACTGAACGTTTAATATTATTGCTGTTTGCAACTTTTGTACCTCACTTCATTTACTTTTGGGTGTCATTCGCTTGTCTTTGACTGTAAAGCACTTAGATCTGCATTGATTCGTTAGGAAAAGGGCTTTATAATTAAGATATAGCTGATTGATTGAACACACACGGTTCTCTCTCATACCCAGTTTGCAGAAGATGCAGTAGAGGTTTGCACGCAGGTTTTCTGACACGTCTCTGACAGCAGCACTGACGTCATGTGATGAAGACGATGATAATGATGATTCTTCATCCTGATGCCGAGAGACAATCGGCCGCTTCACGTCTATTAGAGAGAGAGAGAGAGTCTTAACAGAGCATCTGGTCACTTTACTGTAGACAGAAACAGGTTATGCTCACTTTATATACATCTCTGAACCCCTTTATTATCTCATCTCGAAGCCCATCCTGAGATTAATATGTTTAATGGCATGACATGCGAGTTTTAGTTTGAGAGTCAAAAGCATGTGCACCTGCGATCATGCCGTGAGGGTCTCGAGAGACGCACATCTGCTCCTCCTCTCTCCTCCAGATGTGCAGCAGGAGCTGCGGCGCGCTGGTGTCTCTCTCTCCGCTCCAGCGCAGCAGATGTGCCACGGCCGGAGGATTCTCACACAGCTCCAGCAGCGCGGCCGTGAGCGGCGTCAGCATGTGTCTGGGGCTCCGCTGCACACACACACACACACACACCACACGATGACAAACACACACCTACCAGTTAGCCTCCTTCACAACCTGAACATCTGGAGCGGTTTAGCACAGGTGCACAAGCACTTCAGTCAAATATAATAATTAGGACTGCTTTTGTGCTGCAGGGTCACATATTGATTATGTACAATATTATAATGTTTGTGGGAAGGGCCGGTAATGGTCTGACATTCAGCGGGATTTAATGGCGATGACACCATCACAAGCCATATTTTCACTTCATGATACTACTGTGTAAGGCTGGGCAAGGCTATGGCCACTGTTCGGAAATGAACGGGGGCTTGGGGAAAAAAAATCCCACCAAACATTCCCCTAAATCTAATACAGCCGTCGCGAATAAAGTGGAAATGAAATAAAAAGAGTGCATTAAATTTAGATCTGCTGAGGTTTGCATTGCAACCAATCACACACGATTCTGCTGAGTTTATGAACACAACGGCCAATCAGAGGCGTTCAGATGAGTCCTCGCTGGAATTTTGTTCAGCGCATGCGCTCGCGACCTGAATTATCTCATCATACACAACAAAGTGCAGATATAAGTAAGAGGTTCACATAATAACCTGATAACGCTAGACTAGTCAACACAAAAATATGAATCATAGCCTATTCAAACAAACACAAAAAATGAAAATGGGTCAAGAGAGAGAATAAAAGAAATGTGGTAAGTTTGTAATCACATAGATTTGTGTGTAAAAATATCTTCGTCCATTAATTAAAGTAATTGATTAGTATGTGTACGCATTGTGAAAGTGAGAAAAGTATGCTTTACTCATTTACTCACCTGCAGCAGGTTCAGCAGCAGATCCACGCCGCCGCCGGCCACGAACGCATCCTCGGTACCAAACCCCCCCACCACACACGACCTGAAAGAGAACCCACAAACCATCACTCACCACTATAGTCCAGGCAATATGTGCAACATTTGAGCAATCATAAAACTAGGCACAGTTGTACAGGTTCAAAAACACCTGGCCGTTGCCGTGGTGACCGTTTTACTGAACGCCATAACTAAATTATGAATTTGATTTAATAATTAACTTACCGTTACAAAACCTCATCCTCTGTTCATTTTGCGGAGTCGCTTTAGAGAATTAACGAGCGAAAGCATGCTCACACCAATTATAATAACAATAAAGATATCGTTTTAAACTCATTTAAAAGAGCAGCGGGGTTCATAACAACACAGAGGACCAATATCACTGGGATCAAAATAGCAACTATAGTCCTAATTTCTGTCGAGTTCAATGAAACTAACAACTATAGTTAACATACATTAATATTTAAATTGCACATAGGGCAGTTTTCGTAATATAGCATATTATATAATAAAATAAAACATTTGGATAACATTTTAAAAATGTAATTATGTTTCTACTCCACTTTGTTGTTGAATATAAACATTTAATTAAACGGTGGATGTCATAACTAATGTTTTCGTGATGGATTTATTCAAACACATTAAATATTAGATTCAGCAAACTGTAATGAATATTAAATATAGTGCATGTATTGATCAAAATGCTCTTCTTCAGAGTAATTTTTCTAGCTGATTGTTGAGTTTATGAACACAATGTCTTTTCCGAGGCGAATGGGACATTATTGATCAAAATGAGAATCGATATTTTCAGCCTTAATTTAAAGTGACACAACTGCTGCACATTTATAATAAACATTATATCGTTATGGTTATAGTCATAACTATTATTCTTGGTGTGAACAGAAAAAGACACGCGCTTCTCACCAAAGACAGTCGACGGCGGACAGCAGCAGTTTATTGTGACCCAGACCGCTGAAGATCAGCGCGGCGTCCAGACTCAGATACTGGATCAGCACCTCCACCCCGTCACGTCCGAACAGCTCCTGGACACAAGCAGCGCTGGTCATTAATCACGAGAGTACGGCGGCGCTGAGACAAAGGAGACGCCGCTCACCTTCTTGTGCACATCTCCCTCACAGAGCACTGACAGAAGGAACAGACAGTCCGTTTGGATCTCCAGAGCCACAGCGTCCTCGTCCTCCGGCCTCCCCAGGAACCGGCGCAGCACACCTGGACACAGAGTCTATAGTTAGTCTGCCGTGAGTCTGCTCTGAGTCTGCAGTGAGTCTGCCCTGAGTCTGCCCTGAGTCTGCCCTGAGTCTGCCCTGAGTCTGCAGTGAGTCTGCCCTGAGTCTGCCCTGAGTCTGCCCTGAGTCTGCCCTGAGTCTGCCCTGAGTCTGCCCTGAGTCTGCAGTGAGTCTGCAGTGAGTCTGCAGTGAGTCTGCCGTGAGTCTGCTCTGAGTCTGCTCTGAGTCTGCTCTGAGTCTGCTCTGAGTCTGCTCTGAGTCTGCTCTGAGTCTGCAGTGAGTCTGCTCTGAGTCTGCTCTGAGTCTGCAGTGAGTCTGCAGTGAGTCTGCAGTGAGTCTGCAGTGAGTCTGCTCTGAGTCTGCTGTGAGTCTGCTGTGAGTCTGCTGTGAGTCTGCTGTTAGTCTGCTGTTAGTCTGCTCTGAGTCTGCTCTGAGTCTGCTCTGAGTCTGCTCTGAGTCTGCAGTGAGTCTGCAGTGAGTCTGCAGTGAGTCTGCCGTGAGTCTGCTCTGAGTCTGCTCTGAGTCTGCTCTGAGTCTGCTCTGAGTCTGCTCTGAGTCTGCTCTGAGTCTGCAGTGAGTCTGCAGTGAGTCTGCTCTGAGTCTGCTCTGAGTCTGCAGTGAGTCTGCAGTGAGTCTGCAGTGAGTCTGCTCTGAGTCTGCAGTGAGTCTGCAGTGAGTCTGCCGTGAGTCTGCTCTGAGTCTGCTCTGAGTCTGCTCTGAGTCTGCTCTGAGTCTGCTGTTAGTCTGCTCTGAGTCTGCAGTGAGTCTGCAGTGAGTCTGCTCTGAGTCTGCTCTGAGTCTGCAGTGAGTCTGCAGTGAGTCTGCAGTGAGTCTGCTCTGAGTCTGCTGTGAGTCTGCTGTGAGTCTGCTGTGAGTCTGCTGTGAGTCTGCTGTTAGTCTGCTCTGAGTCTGCAGTGAGTCTGCTCTGAGTCTGCTCTGAGTCTGCAGTGAGTCTGAAGTGAGTCTGCTGTGAGTCTGCTCTGAGTCTGCTGTGAGTCTGCAGTGAGTCTGCAGTGAGTCTGCCCTGAGTCTGCTCTGAGTCTGCTCTGAGTCTGCTCTGAGTCTGCTGTGAGTCTGCTCTGAGTCTGCTCTGAGTCTGCTCTGAGTCTGCTCTGAGTCTGCTCTGAGTCTGCTCTGAGTCTGCAGTGAGTCTGAAGTGAGTCTGCTCTGAGTCTGCTCTGAGTCTGCTGTGAGTCTGCAGTGAGTCTGCTGTGAGTCTGAAGTGAGTCTGCTCTGAGTCTGCTGTGAGTCTGCAGTGAGTCTGCTGTGAGTCTGCTGTGAGTCTGAAGTGAGTCTGCTCTGAGTCTGCTCTGAGTCTGCTCTGAGTCTGCTGTGAGTCTGCTGTGAGTCTGCTGTGAGTCTGAAGTGAGTCTGCTCTGAGTCTGCTCTGAGTCTGCTCTGAGTCTGCTGTGAGTCTGCAGTGAGTCTGCAGTGAGTCTGAAGTGAGTCTGAAGTGAGTCTGCTGTGAGTCTGCAGTGAGTCTGCAGTGAGTCTGCTGTGAGTCTGAAGTGAGTCTGCTGTGAGTCTGCTGTGAGTCTGAAGTGAGTCTGCTGTGAGTCTGCTGTGAGTCTGCTCTGAGTCTGCTGTGAGTCTGCTGTGAGTCTGCTCTGAGTCTGCTCTGAGTCTGCTCTGAGTCTGCTCTGAGTCTGCTCTGAGTCTGCTGTTAGTCTGCCTGTGCTGGAGGACATTGGAGGAGACTGGAGACTCACCCAAGAGCTGCCCGATGGCGCCCTGATCACACAGATCCTGCCGTATCGGCTCGTGTTGCGCAGACGCCACAGATCTGAGCACACGCATGCAGTAGCGCAACTGAGCCTTCTTCCCACCGCTGCTGTGGAAACCGTGACCCTGCCCACTGAAGGAGTCTGAGACACAGGCGAGAAGATCGGTGCAAGTAATTCTACTTTAAGAAGCGCTGCCTTATCAGTGTTTTTTACTTTGGTAAAGTATTACTTCACTATGTTCCAAAGCATAGTATCATACTTTTACTTCTACATTTTTAATTCCATTGTGAAGAAACCACCACTGCCTCTGACACACAATGTCTGATTCGTGAACGACCGGATTCTTTCGTATGATGAATTGGTTCACAAATTATGATTTATTTACGAATCACGCTGATCTTATCCTCTTGCAGCTGTTCTTGAGTCAACAAATCACTGTTTAACCAATATTTGAAGAGTTAAGATGCAAAAAACCTCTAAGTGCGTTTGACATTTTCTTCTATTATTAGCATTTTTCTCAGGCTTCTATGTTTACGTTCAGTTATTTGACTTTAATGCCAATGAAAAGAATCTATTAATTGCCATTAAAGTGAAATTACTGAACCTACACATAGGAGCCTGAAAAAAATTCTAATTTTAGAAGAAAATTGCAAACTCTTAATTTGTTCTTCTTTACTCATGACCTCCATTTTGTTATTTTTTAGAAAACAATACTTTATATCTTAATTTTGCATCTCCAGTAAATGAGTCTTGATTTAAGGATGCTTAGATATGTGTACTGGAAAACAAGACAGAAAAACTGAGGAAGAGATTCATGTTTTGCAGCATGCATGCAGCATATAATGCCACGACTTTATGAATTTAAGACTTTCTGCTCTGATTTAAAAGCATTTAAGGCCTTAATTAGTGTGCGGGTGAATTGCGTGCACAGTGTGTGTTGTACCGTCCTGCAGGCAGCAGTCCAGCAGCAGCAGCAGACAGGTGTTGGCCTGACAGGTGATGTATTCGTCCAGCATCAGCGGCGCGAGCGTGCTCAGTGTGGACAGCGCCTGCAGCTGTAGCTCCTCCTGCTGTCTGCATGTCCAGCTGCGTCTGCCGCTGCGCACCGCTGACGAGCTTGGCTTAACGAGCAGCATCAGAGCCAGCATCACACGGCCCTCTCTGAACAACTGATCACCACAAACAAACACCATCAGTTCACAAACAACACAGTATGTCACCTTGATCTTTTGATACATATTGTGCTATAAAACCATCTCACCTGCAGCGCAGCCAGATCTCTGGACAGCACCACGATGATGTTCAGCAGGAGCTTCTTCATCTCAAAGTCCTCCTGCTTGAAGGTCAGCTTGAGGTTCCTCACCACAGGATCATGGCTCTTCACTGAGGAGCACAGATGTGTGAGGATCGTTCACGCCGCTGATCACGATCAATGCTCGTTAATCACCCATACTTACGCTCGGGATAGGTGATGAACGGCGTGAGATGCTTGACGAAGCCGCTCTCCTGAAACACACAGATGAGAGCTGCTGCAGAGGAAGAGTGTATGAGGATGATGATGAGGATGATGATGAGGATGAAGACTCACGATCAGAGGAGCGCCGGGCTTCTCGCGATCAGAGACAGCAGCACCAGCAGGTCGTTCCTCAGCTGACGCTCATGATGACGGAAACCCTTCAGGAGCAGATGGAGGAACGAGTCCTTAGAGATCTGCAGCACACAGAGAGTATCATGGGAACAAGAGTCAGGAGCACGCTCATGCTCAGCTCACAATCACAGGAATCTGCAGTTTTCATAGCACACGTTTCTCCTGTTACTGTCATGCAAAGAACTACTGCTTTTAATTCCTGCTGGTTATAACTCATTGCATTGTGACAGTGTTTATACGTGTTTTAACTCAGTGCTTTATATGAAGAGTTTTATTTGAGCAGGATTGTAGTGTGGGGGTTATGATTTGGCATGCATGTGTTACGGGACAGCTGGGAAGCCCGTGGAAAAACAGAGATCTGGGTCCAAATGCAGGTAAGTTTCGGTTCTTTAATAAATAAAAAGCCAACAAGCAAAAACCAAACAATAATCAGAAACAGGACACCCCAGACGGCAACGTAGTGCTGGTGTCCCGAGCGCACAAACCGAACGTAATCGTAATCGGTGAACAGGAAAAACAGTGACCATACATACACATGTGAGTGTGGGTAATCTTGCCAGACAGAGGCACGGGAGTGAGGTGCCTAAATAGTCCACGGTGATTGAGACCAGCTGGGAAGTGATGAGTGGGTGCACAGGTGTGTGGAGTTAAGTAGATGAGTCCAGGAGGAAGGGAGATGGTGCCCTCTGGTGGTGAGTGGGAGGACACCGGGCCTGGACTCCTGACAGCATGTTGCAGATTAATCCTCTTTTATTTTGTATTTTGACTGCTGTATGCAGAATATACTGCTGTTTTTAATTACCAGTAATACAACAGGTAAGCATCTTTTTTGTTCTGGACTTTTATAAGTTATTGTTTATAAGTACTGAAGTAAAGCTCATAATATTTCATGCAAACTAATTAAAATACAAGAAACCATCTCGAGATTAAACTCGTTAAATTTAGAGAAATAAAATGTTGAGAATAAACTCTTAAAGTCTTTATGTTTTGAGAAAAAACTCGTTAAATTACGAGAAAAAAGTCATTAACTTACGAGAAAAAGGTTTCTAGAAATGTAACGACTTTTTTCGTAATTTAATGAGTTTAATTTCAACATGTCATCTAAAAATTTTTCTAAATTTAACGAGTTTAATCTCGAGATGGTTTTATTTGTTAATTATTGCTTAGCCCTAATCCTCTTCTGTACACTTTTCTTGGCTGTTTTTTTTTTGTGTTTTGTTTTTATTTCTAAACAGCATAAAAATGTATTCATCAAAACTGAATTTTATTGTTGTATTTATTTAATATTTACCTGATTTTTTTTCTAGTGAATTTTTTTTGCTATCACCTTTTTTTGTGAGACGTGATGAACCATATCTTGCTGTTCCTTGTCCTATCTGATATCCAGAAATTAAGCCCTTTATTTACATGTATATCAAATCAGAACTGGACTGAATTCAGTAAGTGTGGTGGTTTTATGAGTAATACTAGTCATTCATCTCCTGTCTGATGACCGTGTATCGGTGGCTCTCGCAGCAGTGAGGTCAGGTCTGAAGCGTGTGACTCACGCGATGCACTCGCTGCTGCTGAGCTGTGAGGTCACTTCCTGTCGAGAGCCGTTCTCCAGCAGGTTCCACAGGATCTCGGAGGATCTGAAGAGAATCTGTCCGGACGGATCACCTTCGCTCATGTGGAAGCAGATCTTCTGCGCGGCCTGAGCTCTCAGCATCAGGTTACAGTTGACTTCTGTCAGGAAACACAGGCAGGTTCAGATGCAGCCGTGATGCACCGAGAGCAAGCGCAGGCTTTGATTGGTCACCTGATGTTCTGGACAGGATCTGCAGCGTCTGCAGGAGACACAGTTTGACCGGAAGCTGCTCCTCCGTCAGAGCCAGAGACATGACCAGCGTCTCAGAAACACCACTGCGCTCCAGCATCAGAGCTCTGTAGTCCTGACGACACACACCTGAAACACACACACACACACACACACACACACACACACACACACACACATCAGTACACACACACACACACACAGTACACACATACACACACACACACACACACACACACACACACACATCAGTACACACACACACACACACACACTCTCTCTCTCACACACACACACACACACACACACACGCACACACACACACACACACACACACACGCACGCACACACACACACACATCAGTACACACACACACACACCAGTACACATACACACACACACACACACACACACACACACACACACACACACACACACACACACACACACACTCTCTCTCTCACCATAAGAGCTGTGTGTGTCGTGGCTATAGAAGGCGATCACAGTGGAGCAGATCTGCTGTCGCACCTCCAGCAGCGGGATCCTCATCAGATAACCTGCCGACACACATTATCACACACATTATTACACTCATCCCGCTGGATAATGTCTCTACGGTCACTGATGGAGGAAAGTATTGTGTACTGAAGCTCACCCATCTGAGACACACAGTCTGTGACCACAGCGGCGAAGCTCGTCTCATCAGACGCTCGCTCCATCAGGAAGGGAAGACTGGAAGACGGAGAGCATTGATGAGTTCATGAGTCTGTTCACAGCTGCTCTACACACTACACAGACGGATCTCACACCTGAATATCTGAAGCAGATCACAGAGGATTCTGGGATACTCCGGATGATCCGATACTCGTTCAGCACACACGCTCACAATCTGAAATACGTCAGCGAGGTCCCTCAAAGCCTGACCAGTGCACTTTAAGGAAAGTGTTCATCATCATCATCCTCATTATTATTAATGCTCCAGCATAATAAGACTCCAGCGAGCCTCAGGTGCGTCACACTATCATCAGAGAATACTGTCCTATCCTAAATAGAGCACACTGACATCTGCACTATATCACATATTAATATAACACCACTAACATCAGAGAATATCTGCTGACTGTAGTGCTGTACACGGAGACTGTAGGGACTGTAGTATCCTAGAGCACTATATCACATACTAATATAACAACACTTATCATCAGAGAATATTGTCCTATTCTAGATAGAGCACACTAATAAAACATTATAGATTCAAATATAATACAAATAATTTAATACAATAAAAAATCATATAATATATTATAATAAAAAATTATATAATGTAATAAAAATTATATTTTAAAATATAATACAAAAATAATTTAATACAATAAAAATAATATAATATATTATAACACAATAAAAATATTATAATATAAAATAATATAATAAAACAATTATATATTAAATATATTTAATATAATATAATAATATTTTATATATATATATATATATATATATATATATAATCAAAATATAATATAATATAATACAAAATAATATATTGTAATATAAGGTAATGTAATAAAATATAATATTATAAACTGAAATATAATAAAATAACATAATACAATAAAATTAAAAAATTATATAATTTAAAATTATATAATAAAAATATAGAATATAATAAAAGTAAATATTATAATATAATGTAATGTAATAAAATACAATAAAACAAAATTTAATGTAATATAATATCATAAAATATAATGTAATGTAAGAAAATATATAATTTAATATAATATAATAAAATATAATGTAATGTAAGAAAATATATAATTTAATATAATATAATAAAATATAATGTAAAGAAAAATAATAAAATATTATGTAATGAAATATAATTTAATATAATAAAATATAATATAAAATAATGTAATATAATATAATGTAATTAATACTGTCAAACGATTAACCGCATGCAAAATAACAGTTTTTGTTTATATAATATATATGTGTGTACTGTGTATATTTATTATGTATATATAAAAACACACACACTACAGTATATATTTGTAAAATATTTACATGCATATATTTATATAAATCATATCATATATAAATATATTTAATGTATAAACGTAACATATCTTAAATATACACATGCATGTGTGAGTATTTATATAAACATAATAAATATACACAATACACACACATATATATTATGTAAACAAAACATTTAATTTGCATGTAATTAATCGTTTGACAGTATTAAATATAATTGAATATCCATCTAATGATTCTGGGCGGATCTTGGACTTAGAAAATAGTTATTTACATTGTTATAAACAAACAACATGAAACAATTAAACAAAAAAACAAAGTATAATTTGTAATATGTTTTCGATTATGACTTTCAGGATACAAATCCCCGCTGGCATTGTTTCACCAGCTTCTTCAAGATGAATATCTGCCTTTCTTTTAACGAGGACTGCAAATGAGAGAGAACAGCAGCTCATTACTGAGTAAACGAGAGAAAAGAGTGAGAGATGAAGCAAAAACTGTGTGGCAAGCGTGTTAACATTAACCCGTAAAGCATAGATGTATTTCCATACTATCAGTACTTCTGTTTAGCTACTAGTACCTTAACTACCAGTACTTATTCTTTAGCTACTAGTACCTTAACTACTAGTACTTATTCTTTAGCTACTAGTACCTTAACTACTAGTACTTATTCTTTAGCTACTAGTACCTTAACTACCAGTACTTATTCTTTAGCTATTAGTACCTTAACTACCAGTACTTATTCTTTAGCTACTAGTACCTTAACTACTAGTACTTATTCTTTAGCTATTAGTGCCTTAACTACTAGAACTTATTCTTTAGCTATTAGTACCTTAACTACTAGTATTAATTATTTAGCTACTAGTACCTTTTAGTATTTATTCTTTAGCTACTATTACCTTAACTACTAGTACTTATTCTTTAGCTACTAGTACCTTAACTACTAGTACTTATTCTTTAGCTATTAGTAACTTAACTACTAGTACTTATTCTTTAGTTACTAGTACCTTTTAGTACTTATTCTTTAGCTACTATTACCTTAACTACTAGTACTTATTATTTAGCTACTATTACCTTAACTACTAGTACTTATTCTTTAGCTACTAGTACCTTAACTACTAGTACTTATTCTTTAGCTATTAGTACCTTAACTACTATTACTTATTATTTAGCTACTAGTACCTTAACTACTAGTACTTATTATTTAGCTATTAGTACCTTAACTACTAGTAATTATTATTTAGCTACTATTACCTTAACTACTAGTACTTATTCTTTAGCTAGTGTTACCTTAACTACTAGTACTTATTCTTTAGCTACTAGTAACTTTTAACAGTACTTATTATTTAGCTACTAGTACCTTAACTACTAGTACTTATTATTTAGCTACTATTACCTTAACTACTAGTACCCATTCTTTAGCTACTAGTACCTTAACTACTAGTACTTATTCTTTAGCTACTAGTACCTTAAGTACTAGTACTTATTCTTTAGTTACTAGTACCTTAACTACTAGTACTTATTCTTTAGCTACTAGTACCTTAACTACTAGTGCTTATTCTTTAGCTACTAGTACCTTAACTACTAGTACTTATTCTTTAGCTACTAGTACCTTTTAATAGTACTTATTAGACACTAGTACTTCTACTAGTAACTATTCTGTTGTTAGTGACATGTTTCACTGCTATTGACTTAACGGCGATCTGTAATTAAGATACTTCTGACGAGTATGTATTACAGTAGTGACTAGTACATATTTACAGTATTAGTACGTCCCACATCATGCTAAAGATTCCCGGATGGTCTACTACTTCAGGTTAGAATACGAATCGATGCGCACTCTAAAAATTACCCACAACACACTGCGTGGTGGATGGGGATTCAATTAGAACTACAAACACGCATAACAAAAATGTTAAAAACTACAAAGTTGGCGGATATGCGCGACGGATGGTTAGAGAAATAGAGAAAGGTATTTGAGTGATAAATAATCAATGTCTAATCTGATTTAAAATATTAGTTCTCGGCATGATGTGCTTCTTAATTTTTCTCCAATATGACAGAAAATCTAATTAAACGTAATGTGGATGATGGTAACTGTGATGCGATGATTGACAGGCAACAGTGACAGGATGCGTAACTACGCAACAGAGCGTCTGTTAAAGACACAGTACATGTCACAAAGCGTAGCTAAAGAATGAGCGCTAGTAGCATGTAAATAGAAAGCGCGCGCGCTAAACGTTAACCCGCCTTGCCATACACACGAGTCTTACCGAGAGCGGGTCCCGCAGCAGCTGAAGCTCTCGAGAGAGATCCGGGACCCTCACCGCCTGGAAAACACGGAGAGACGGAGAGTCAGACACGGAGAGTCAGACACGGAGAGACAGACAGACAGACAAACAGACAGACAGACAGACAGACACGGAGAGACAGACACGGACAGACACCGGCGGAGACGCACCTCGGGCCGCGGCCTGCTCTCGCGCAGCGCGGGTTTGTGGATGAAGCGGCGCGCGTGCGGCGCGCTGGACAGCATGATCTACAGCTACTGGAGCTCGAGCATCTCACCTGCATCATAACAACAGACGCGATGCGGTCGCCATGGTAACGCGCGCAGCTTCCGGGGCGCTGCTCGAGACCAACTTCCGCGTCAGAGGCAAAGCCTTCCAGTGACGAACTTCTCGTGTCAGTTTCCTCAATAACGCAAGAAAAAGATATAACAGCACCAATAAAAATACATAAATAAATTAATAAATTAATTAATTACTTAATAACGCGAGCTCTTACATGTCCTGCATCCACACAGCAGCGATAAATTCCGGGCGGGACTTTTATTTTGGTTTGTGTTGTGAAGCGCGAGAGCGGAAGTGAGGTGGAGACTATTGGAGTTTCTTGCAGATGGGGCAGAATAAACAATGCTGGATTTAATGTGTTTCGTTAAAGAACAAAGAAGGAACTGTTCGTCTAGTTAAATAATATAGAGTCAAGTATTAAGTGGCTCAACAGAAACATAATTTCAATGCTGGCGGACTCAGGTGAGACTCATTTAACCGCATTGTGTCTGTCATGTGTGTGTGTGTGAGTGCATGTGCGTGTGTGAGCGCTTGTGTGTGTGTGTGTCTGTCGTGTGTGTCTGTGTGTCTTTCATGTGTGTGTGTGTGTGTGTGTGTGTGTGTGTGTGTGTGTGTGTGTGTGTGTGTGTGTGTCTGTCATGTGTGTGTGTTTGTGAGAGAGAGAGTAGTGTGTGTGTGTGTGTGTGTGTGTGTGTGAGAGAGAGAGTGTGTGTGTATCATGTGTACGTGATATATATATATATATATATATAATGTGTGTGTGTGTGTGTGAAGCGGGTGGCCGGTGTCGGGGCAGGAAAAGGTCAGGAGCAGCAGTGGGCGGGCCGGAATCTGGTGGGCGGGGCCGCTGCAGCACACCTGCAGCACAGGTGAGAGAGACCGCAGCATCCACAGGGTGTGTGTGTGTGTGTGTGTGTGTGTGTGAGTGTGTGAGTGTGTGAGTGAGTGAGTGAGTGAGTGAGTGAGTGAGTGAGACTATGTGTTTTTGTTGCAGACGAGAAGGAAAGCGCCAGAGACTGGAGAAGACGACGATCAGTCAGAGAAGAAGTTCAGGAAGTGTGAGAAATCCGGATGTCCAGCGACATACCCCGTGTGTTTCGCCAGCGCGTCTGAGAGGTGTGTGTGCGTGTGTGTGAGAGAGCGTGTGTGTGTTTCTCTTTCTGCTGTATCTAGTATGAAGTGCTGATCGCTCATGTCTTCATCAGGTGTGCTAGAAACGGCTACACGTCGCGCTGGTATCACCTGTCGTGCGGCGAGCACTTCTGTAACGAGTGCTTCGATCATTACTACAGGAGGTGAGTGAGTACCGATGACTAACGAGGCTAATGCCTGCTGTGCGTCACGCTAATCATGTGTGTGCTCCTGCAGTCACAAAGATGGATACGAGACCTTCTCCTCCTGGAAGAGGATTTGGACCAGCAATGGGAAGAGCGAGCCCAGCCTCAAAGCCTTCATGGCCGACCAGCAGCTGCCCTACTGGGTGAGACGCCTACATAGACAACACCTTCACAGTGAACATCAGAGCAATCCAAACTGAACAGTGTTCATGCAACAAAACCAATATTAATAAGTGCTATAATAATGTATTATTAGTGCATAAATGGGAGTGTGGAGTGACGTGTTAGTGGTGTGTTGCACGCGTGTCTCTCAGGTTCAGTGCACTACTGCTGACTGTGGGAAGTGGCGACAGCTGAGTAAAGAGACGCAGCTGACTGCGTCGCTGGCCTCGTCGTACCGCTGCGGGATGAAGCTCAACAGCGTGAAGGTAAGCAGCGCTCCACTGACGCGCTCGAGCCGGAGCATGAGCCGCTCTCTCACACCTGTGTGCTTGTGTTCCGCAGGTGGAAGGAAGTGATGCGTGCGCTCAGCCGGAGGACGTGGTAAAACACTTTCACTTCACCTCCTGATGCTTCTCCGTTGGTTTCAGCATTAAAGCACCGGGTTATGTCCTGTGTTAGTGACAGACGGTGCACAAAACAGCTCCTAATGACTGACTGATGCGCGGCGAGACTAGATGACTCGATTCATATGAATTAGTGTCGCTGAAATGGTTTGATTGGATCAGTGGGCGGGGCTAAACAGGCAGTACTGTATAATCTGTGGGCAGGGCTAAACAGGATGCGATGTAGAATTGGTGGGCGGGGCTAAACAGTATGCCATGTAGAATTGGTGGGCGGGGCTAAACAGTATGCCATGTACAATTGGTGGGCGGGGCTAAACAGGATGCCATGTAGAATTGGTGGGTGGGGCTAAACAGGCAGTACTGTTGGATCTGTGGGCGGGGCTAAACAGGCAGTGATGTTGAATCTGTGGGCGGGGCTAAACAGGCAGTGATGTTGAATATGTGGGTGGGGCTAAACAGGCAGTGATGTTGAATATGTGGGTGGGGCTAAACAGGCAGTGATGTTGAATATGTGGGTGGGGCTAAACAGGCAGTGATGTTGAATCTGTGGGTGGGGCTAAACAGGCAGTGATGTAGAATCTGTGGGTGGGGCTAAACAGGCAGTGATGTAGAATAGGGGTCGACCGATATGTGTTTTTCAGGGCCGATGCCGATACCGATTATTACAGATCAAGTAGACCGATAACCGATATACGTGTCTGGTGTAAAAATGAAAATGAATGCCAAAATTAATAATAACAAGAGCTCTGACAAAAAACGTTCTTTAAATGCTTTTAAACATGTCTTTAATTCTGAAAACTGTTAATAACAACAACATTTCCGATGGTTTTAATTTACAGTACAGTGCAAATGAAGGCATAAAACATTAATTTAATTTATCTTTTAATCAAATGAGAGTTAGACTTTATTTTGGCAAACAAATGAGTTTACTATTAAAATTAAAACATGGAAGAAATAGCGTATTGTGTTATTATTCTCAACAAAAGTTGTAATAATTGTTGTAGTTGTATTACGTATACAGTAATATATTCGGCTAAACCGAACTTATATTTTGACAGGTTGCCATGAGGACCTTTTAGGTTTCTGTAGCCTATGTATATATGATATGACGATCGTTTTACTCAAATAAAACGGTCAAATGCTCATGAAGTGACTCTGCGAGCAGTTCTGGGGATGTTGTTCATGTATTGATGTCCTCATTTAGTGAGACGGCAGACGCTGAAAACACCGCGAGCATCACGCGCTTCAGTATGTATGTGTGCAGTAAATGAAACCGCACGTCTGTGTCATTCATTAACAGAGATGCAGAACATGCAGGATTCATATTTAAAGTGTTTTTGCGACTTAATATTTATAGATACTAGTCCATAGCGCGAGTCGATTTAAGTGTACTGACCTACTTTTGATTAATTCATCCACATTAATCATAATTTATTTTAATTCATCCACATTCCGTGTTATACGGTAAATTCCATTATATGACTGCATTCCGCGATTCCGCACGCATTTTCCGCATCGCGGACATCATAGTGGATTGTGATTTATTGCAATTTCAGCAACGTCTGCTGCTGCTTTACCTTTGAGAGACAACTGATGCGTGATCACTGAGGCAGCTCCAGTTAGCAAGTGCTCTCGGTGTGAGACTGCCTTCAGTTTTCCGCGTTGATTGGTCGGACTCGTGACTCTCTACATATCAGGTGGGCGGAGATTGCTCTCAGAGATTGAGAGATCGCCTCACTCTCACAGAGTGTTGAGCTCAGACAGGCTGCATCGAGCCAAATAGTGCATTTAAAAATTAAATAGTTTCACCTGTATTATTTATTCACCAATAAATAATGTCACCTGTAAATAGTATGTTTGTTTGCATTATAAAAAAAAAAAAAAATTATCGGCAAATCTGTTTTGAAAATGGCCGATATCGATAATCGGTAAAATGCTTAATATCGGCGCCGATAATCGGTCGACCCCTAATGTAGAATCTGTGGGCGGGGCTAAACAGGCAGTTCTGTTGAATCTGTGGGTGGGGCTAAACAGGCAGTGATGTAGGATCTGTGGGTGGGGCTAAACAGGCAGTTCTGTTGAATCTGTGGGTGGGGCTACACAGGCAGTACTGTTGAATCTGTGGGTGGGGCTAAACAGGCAGTGATGTTGAATCTGTGGGTGGGGCTAAACAGGCAGTGCTGTAGAATCTGTGGGCGGGGCTAAACAGGCAGTGATGTTGAATCTGTGGGCGGGGCTAAACAGGCAGTGATGTTGAATCTGTGGGCGGGGCTAAACAGGCAGGGATGTTGAATCTGTGGGCGGGGCTAAACAGGCAGGGATGTTGAATCTGTGGGCGGGCTAAACAGGCAGGGATGTTGAATCTGTGGGCGGGCTAAACAGGCAGGGACGTAGAATCTGTGGGCGGGGCTAAACAGGCAGTGACGAGAGTCTGTGGGCGGGCTAAACAGGCAGTGACGTAGAGTCTGTGGGCGGGGCTAAACAGGCAGTGACGTAGAGTCTGTGGGCGGGGCTAAACAGGCAGTGACGTAGAGTCTGTGGGCGGGGCTAAACAGGCAGTGACGTAGAGTCTGTGGGCGGGGCTAAACAGGCAGTGACGTAGAGTCTGTGGGCGGGGCTAAACAGGCAGTGACGTAGAGTCTGTGGGCGGGGCTAAACAGGCAGTGACGTAGAGTCTGTGGGCGGGGCTAAACAGGCAGTGATGTAGAGTCTGTGGGCGGGGCTAAACAGGCAGTGATGTAGAATCTGTGGGCGGGGCTAAACTGGCAGAGATGTAGAATCTGTGGGCGGGGCCTTGATCTTGTTCTGTGGAGGCGGTGCTTATCCACACTATTATATCAGAGTAGAACATTCCACAAGCTGTCGTTTTGGCTTTTTTTGGCACTCTCATCCTTACTTTTATAGTACAATGACCTCTTATATGCCAAAAAAAACAATAGAATTTTGGTTTCTCCGTTCATTTTCCCTTTAAACATGTCGATATCATAATTCTGCATGATTATATGGTTAGCTGCGTGTCATTATTTGCATTTAAAATAGATTATTTCCTACTGTCTGTCACCCGTCAGAACCAGTTGAGATGCACAGCTTCACTTATTCAGACATGAAAAAGCATGCAGCTTAGCATAATCTGATCCAGTCATGGACGTTTGGCTGTGCTGTAATCTGATTGGCTGGATGAGCTGTTCTGGAGGATCTGATTGGTGGTTGGGTTTGTGTGTGTGTTCAGCGTGTGGCCGGCGTGACAGACAGCTGGTGGCTCTCTATGCTCATCCTGCCGCCGCTGTTTAAGGACAGCCCTGCCAGTCCCTTCCTCTCTGCCTATTACCCGGACTGTGTGGGCATGAGCCCGTCTGCCTCGCCCGAGCACCGCAGAGCGGCACCATCTCACAGTGAGTCAGAACCGGATCGAGTCTCTAGCCACTGCTTTCATGATCCACATAATGACCTAATACAGACACTACACGCGGAATCATTGTTTTTCATGCACTGCTCGAGTTTGGGGAAACAAACATCTAAAATACACATTGAAGTGTTGCACTTTATCTATTTGTGTCTGTATTTTTCTCTTACAAACACCAAACTTTACAATTGTATTCCTCTCTTTATTCTGAAGGTTGATTATATGTGACCCTGGAGCACAAACCAGTCATGAGGGTCATCATATTTCATTATAAACAGCATTCATAATACAAAACGTGTGTGCTGATATACATTAGTTCTCATGTTTACTCTGTTGACCTGTTTTGCCTTGTTTATTGAGCAGATATTGGCTTGTGTGTGTATGTGTGTGTAGTCCCTGGACTCTCGCCCTATTTCCAGCCCTTCTATCAGCCGAACGAGTGTGGGAAAGCCCTGTGTGTCAGACCCGACATGATGGAGCTGGACGAGCTGTACGAGTTCCCCGAGTTCTCCAGAGATCCCACCATGTACCTGGCGCTGAGGAACCTGGTGCTGGCGGCCTGGAACCGGGACTGCAAGGTGCCGATGTTTGCTCGTCCGTTCACAAGCTGCAGAGAGATTCTCGGCACAGATTAATCGGCCGATATTTGCATCTTTTTGCATAATTAGGCAAATGCATCAGCAGGCAGTTTCTAAACGTTTTAACCCACTACAACTAAACCTGGAAAGTTATCATATTCACAAGTGCAGCAGGTCATTTGCATGTGAAAGTAGAAACACGTGCAACTTTCAGAAAAGCTTCGACGTCATTTTAATTTCGTCTTTAATCTAATGTCTGAAAAGTAGCGTTTGTGAGCGCAGCGGCGCTGATTTGATTACAGCCGGTACCATCGACACCGCTATATTTCTCCCGCTACAACAGCGCCCCCTGCTGGATTAATTAAATTGCATTTGCAGGTCTGTGGGAAAGATGAAACAAAAACATGCGTCAGAACTGTTTTGTGAAGGTGCTTAAGCTTTGAGCCGTATATTATTACTATGATTACTGCTATTGCTATCTTATACCCTGCAATAATAATTTACTCTTTTATGAGATGAAGGGAAAAAGCAAGTCAGACCCATATCGGTTGCCCTCGAATGCTCAGGAGGCTTTCTCAGGAGTGTGTGTGTGTATGAGAGAGAGTGTGTCTGTGTGTGTGTGTGTGTATGAGAGAGAGAGTGTGTGTGTTTGTGTGTGAGTGTGTACTTTCCGCTCGTTAGCATGTTTGTAAGCAGTGTAGGAGATCCAAGCAGGTCTGGGCTTGTTTGATGTGTTGTTTGCTCTCTCTCTCTCTCTCTCTCTCTCTCAGGAGGTTCTGATGCTGCAGAAGTGTGCTCCTCATGTGATCGTGCGTGGTTTGGTGCGCGTCCGCTGCGTGCAGGAGCTGGACCGGGTTCTGTACTTCATGACCCGGAAGGGCCTGATCAACACCGGAGCGCTGCAGATCAAGTGGCCGCTGCTGCCCGAGTCCCAGCACAACGTGAGACAAACACCGTCACGAGAGAGAATCAGCGCCATGTCACGAGAGTTTAGGGAGATGTGGGTCATGTGGTGCGTCGCAAGCTGCTCGTGGATATATAAGACCCATAAAGGCACAACGAATAAAGAGATATTCTTTATAAGAGTTAAGACTCGCCCCGCATGTCTATGTCACTGTGTGGGAAGATTTGCATAACTCCGCCCCTAATGTTTACCCAACGAAAGACGGCGTATTATTATTCTCACTGTAGTGTTGACGACGTGTGTTTCCAAATATGGTAAGGGGCGTAACATTTCATCACATGCTTGAGCAGTATTCGGCCAATCACAGCGCACCGGATAGCCGGCCAATCAAAGCACAAAGCTTCGTAAAAAGGCGGAGCAACAATAATCCACAGTATGTGGAAAATAATGTTTAACCTTAAGCCGCATTACAACAAATACCGTTTTAGCACCGTCATATGACCGTGTCCTAATGCAATTAGTGCATTTAAAGCATGAGCTCAGAGCAAAAAATGCATGGTGTTTTTATTAATGCTTTTAAATGTTGGACTTCCATGTTTTTAGTGCACGAGCGTAGAAAAGCGGAGTATTAACGATCTCTCCGTGTGTCTGCGCAGAAGGTGCTGGTCATCGGCGCCGGTGCTGCGGGCCTCGCTGCTGCTAGACAGCTCCAGAACTTTGGCTTGCAGGTACACACACACACACACACACACCTGATGAACACCACCTCGAGCCCTACTGTACATGAGCACTGAGATACGTGCGCACTGTTGATGAGGAACTTACGCTATATATCAGTGTCGTGCGGGGGTGTTTTAATACGAGGAGGCAGTGTACTTCACCATCAGCTGTTACTTAACGACTGTCTTTAGTAATGCTTTATAATCACGTGATGTTGGGCGGAGTTGTAAATACACACAGGTCATAAAAGCCATACATCTTTCATCTCATCAAGCTGAATGCTCGTTAAAAACTGACACGGTCATCACGTGTTCAAGCCATTTCTTGGTTCATCTTGATGTGAGATCTAAGCGGGAGAGTCGTTTACTTGCTTTATAATTAGTCAGTAACGCCCTTCATTCAGACCGAGAGCTCGCACGAAAACAAGAGGTGGGATTTATGGCACGAACCAATTATGGCGTGATGGAGGCGTTGCCGTACAATATCATAATTTTGCTTAGTTTGGTATTTCATATGCTGCAGTTGGAAAGTTCACCTGTCGGTGGCAGTGCTTCCCAAAGTGCTGCACAACCGGTAGATGTGACACCAGAACAACTCGATGGATCAAACACAAGAAACTATCAGCGAATTGATAAACAAAGAGAACAGTGGACGTGAAATATGGCATTGATACAAAGCAGATACAGGTGAACAAACTGACCACATCAAATCTTTTTGCTTGCTCATCCTGATCTTATCATTCATAAATTCAGATTTAATACTGATCAGCGCACATACAGATGTGATACAGTAAGCTCAAACGTACATGTGACACGCTAGAAGTCACGTAATATATGCATTTGTATTTCATAAAGTCGAATATGAATTGGATTTGAACCGAGCAAGAATTTTGCTATATTAATTTTAGTATCAATGGTAATGTATCTGCTAATATGAAGCAAGCGAGAGAGTGAGATATATATTTAATGCTTTTTACCCAAATCTGAAAACAATATGAGAGAGAGAGAGAAATAATAACGTGATTTTGAATATTAATTTGTTGGAATAACACTTTACAATAAACTTCAGTAATATTTCTTTCTTCAAACTCGGTCAAAATGTTCCCGGTAGGTTTTTTGTTACAGTTTGATACAAAAGGTATTGAGATATGAATCTGTTTTTATTATTATTAATACAAAAATAATAATTCACTAATCTTTTGAGGCTGATCTATGGTATGGATTTAGTATCGATACCGCGGTATTACATTCTGGTATCGTACCGAATGGACAGTGTTGCTTTATTAAAAACTGACTTTTAATGTCATATTTGCGAATAGTTTTTCATATTTTTTTGTAAATTTTCTCATCCGATTTTAAGAAGGTTAAGGAGGAAAACGCCCCTGATATATATATATATATATATATATATATACATACAGTGGGTACGGAAAGTATTCAGACCCCCTTAAATTTTTCACTCTTTGTTATATTGCAGCCATTTGCTAAAATCATTTAAGTTCATTTTTTTTCCTTGATTTCAGCTTGAATAGGTGTTAAATGAAGGAAAGACGAGGTGCATTCAGTCTGCTGAGGGGGGGTGATCAAAGCCTGGAGTGGATTAAAGCACGTTCCTCTCTCCTCTCTAAGCGTTCTGTAATCACTCCGCTCTGGATCCACTCCGGGTTTTACATTCCCGCTCACGGAGAAACTGCTCCGTGTTCACTCCATTTAAACGTTATCAGTGATTACTGAGGGGAAAGAAACATGTAGGAAACATGTAGCACACTGTTGTTGTTCTGCGGAACACCAAAAATCATCCCCGCCTCGGCAAACAACATAGTAACGCTCGCATCATTCACAGTCGGGTTCTTAGCAGAGAACACAGAGCAGAACTTGAATTTCGGCGCGGGATTGCGGCTATTAATAATAATTATACTCATTCCCGCAGGTTCCGACAGAATGCATCACATTTTCACGTGCTTTTGATTCTTGAGCTCACTCATGCGCTCTTAATTTCTGTGCGCCCACAGATCGCGATCAGGAGACAGCTTTTAATAATTATAAGGGGAGTTTGCAAATGTGATATATTGATTTAATACAAAAGATCAATAAACAAGTACTGCATGATTTTGTTCTATTTCATCAACGAAAATAGTTCAAAATAAAGTAACAGCTGAGCCGTTGTGCATCACTAAAAGCTAATTTATATTTAAAACATTAATGTCCACATGAATCTATGAATGTAATTGCACTCATGCCACCTCTGAGCCTCATTAAACGTCTGAAAATGTACGTACAAGCCACTTTTGTGTTCTTCTGTGTCAAATTATACAAATTATTTTTTTATTAATACTAATTTCATGATTGGTAACTTATGTCGTATTGTACTTATTATATTGTTTTAAATATACATTTTAAAAAGCTTATAAACATACATTTTTGAATTTGAAGTAGATGAATTATGCTATTGCAAAGGTAAAAATAAATACCCCTGTAAGTCACTTTAAGGAGTCAAACGTCAACTCCTGTTCGGAAGACTCATTTTTTTATCAGAATTTTTTTTTATTGATCAGAAGGTACTCCTATGTTTTTAATTAGGAGGACAAGCGCTCCTAATTACAAGAAGAAAAGCACCGCTCTTAAACTGTGTGTGTGACTGTAGCCGTACGGCTGTGGAATGGGGTTTGGCCGAGGAAATATTTTCAGTCAAAATATTATTTTTTGCTTTAACCCCTGTATTTAGTGTGGACTTTTTCTACAATATTCACTCATCATGACACTAAAATATGGCATTCTAAGTCAATCTACTGCAGTTTATCCTCAGTCAGTAGAAAATGTGGTTAACACCCGGTCATGCATGAAAAAAATAAATACCGTCATATACAGTTAAACCGGTGCAATTTAGAAAAATACCGTGATATAAATTTTTGGTCAGACCGCCCAGCTCTAACACACAGCACCCCATATTGACAGAAAAACACAGAATTGTTGACATTTTTGCAGATTTATTAAAAAAGAAAAACTGAAATATCACATGGTTCTAAGTATTCAGGCCCTTTGCTCAGTATTTAGTAGAAGCACCCTTTTGATTTAATACAGCCATGAGTCTTTTTGGGAAAGATGGATCAAGTTTTTCACACCTGGATTTGGGGATCCTCTGCCATTCCTCCTTGCAGATCCTCTCCAGTTCTGTCAGGTTGGATGGTAAACGTTGGTGGACAGCCATTTTTAGGTCTCTCCAGAGATGCTCAATTGGGTTTAAGTCAGGGCTCTGGCTGGGCCATTCAAGAACAGTCACGGAGTTGTTGTGAAGCCACTCCTTCGTTATTTTAGCTGTGTGCTTAGGGTCATTGTCTTGTTGGAAGGTAAACCTTCGGCCCAGTCTGAGGTCCTGAGCACTCTGGAGAAGGTTTTCGTCCAGGATATCCCTGTACTTGGCCGCATTCATCTTTCCCTCGATTGCAACCAGTCGTCCTGTCCCTGCAGCTGAAACCCCCCCCCACAGCATGATGCTGCCACCACCATGCTTCACTGTTGGGACTGTATTGGACAGGTGATGAGCAGTGCCTGGTTTTCTCCACACATACCGCTTAGAATTAAGGCCAAAAAGATCTATCTTGTCTCATCAGACCAGAGAATCTTATTTGTCACCATCTTGGAGTCCTTCAGGTGTTTTTTAGCAAACTCCATGCGGGCTTTCATGTGTCTTGCACTGAGGAGAGGCTTCCGTCGGGCCACTCTGTCATAAAGCCCCGACTGGTGGAGGGCTGCAGTGATGGTTGACTTTCTACAACTTTCTCCCATCTCCCGAATGCATCTCTGGAGCTCAGCCACAGTGATCTTTGGGTTCTTCTTTACCTCTCTCACCAAGGCTCTTCTCCCCCGATAGCTCAGTTTGGCCGGACGGCCAGCTCTAGGAAGGGTTCTGGTCGTCCCAAACGTCTTCCATTTAAGGATTATGGAGGCCACTGTGGTAGCAGAAATGTTTTTGTAACCTTGGCCAGATCTGTGCCTTGCCACAATTCTGTCTCTGAGCTCTTCAGGCAGTTCCTTTGACCTCATGATTCTCATTTGCTCTGACATGCACTGTGAGCTGTAAGGTCTTATATAGACAGCTGTGTGGCTTTCCTAATCAAGTCCAATCAGTATAATCAAACACAGCTGGACTCAAATGAAGGTGTAGAACCATCTCAAGGATGATCAGAAGAAATGGACAGCACCTGAGTTAAATATATGAGTGTCACAGCAAAGGGTCTGAATACTTAGGACCATGTGATATTTCAGTTTTCTTTTTAATAAATCTGCAAAATGTCAACAATTCTGTGTTTTTCTGTCAATATGGGGTGCTGTGTGTACATTAATGAGGAACAAAAATGAACTTAAATGATTTTAGCAAATGGCTGCAATATAACAAAGAGTGAAACATTTAAGTGGGTCTGAATACTTTCCGTACCCACTGTATATATATATATATTATTATGAATATAATGCAAAAACTACAAGAATAAAATCATAGCAAATTGTGGCTTTGTTAGCATTTATTCCTTCCATCTGTCCTAGAAGAGATGTTTTGGCTATTATTATTATTATTATTATTATACAACACTGTCGTAGTTCTGGACTTTTAGGTAGAGACTGAAAAAGTGATAAAGTATTGATAAAGTATTTCTGAAAATAATTATTTATGTTTCTCAAATAATTATTATACATTGTCCGTCCAGTCAGAAGGAAGAGTCTGTTTATAAACGGTCTTGGTTCTTTATGGTCTGTTCTCTGATTGGTGGACAGGTGGTGGTTCTGGAGGCCCGGGAGCGAATCGGAGGGCGAGTTTGGGACGATACGTCGATGGGTGTGACGGTGGGTCACGGAGCTCAGATCGCCAACGGCTGCATCAACAACCCCATCGCCCTGATGTGTGAGCAGGTAACACACACACACTAATACACACACACGCACTCTCTCACACACACACATTCTCACACACACACATACACACATACACACACACACACTCACTCATACTCACTCACTCCCACGCACGCACGCTCACACACACACAAACACGCACTCACACACACACTCATACACACACACTCACTCACTCATACTCACTCGCACGCACGCTCACACACACACACACACACTCTCTCTCTCTCACACATGCTTACACACACACACACACATACACACACACACACTCAAACTCACACACACACAAACACACACACACACACACACACACACACACACACACACACACTCTCACTCACTCACTCAAACACACTCACAAACACACACACACACAGTCTCACTCACTCACTGAGTGTGTGTGTGTGTGTGTGACGTCTCTGCTGTGCTTCTGCTGGTGTTGAGTTGGGTCTAGAGATGCACACTCTGGGCGTCCGCTGCGAGCTCCTTCAGGAAGGCGGACGCGTCACCGATCCGGCTCTGGACAAACGCATGGACTTCCACTTTAACGCCGTGCTGGACGCCGTGTCGGAGTGGAGGAAAGACAAGCCGCAGTCCCAGGATGCACCACTGGGCGGTGAGACTCACCTCATGTGACCTGCTCTGTCTCTTATGATCCACAAACATAATTTGTTCGGTTCGGGACATTGCTGTCACATCAAACCAGTCCGGGTGTGAGGAGAAGGCTTTCTAAGAATCTCAGTTATTTTTAGTTAATATTAGGTAATGGCAGTAGTTGAATTAACTATTGGGAACTAAATGTTTTGGTTAATTGTGTTAATTTGTTATTCACTGTGTTCTTGTCATAAAGATGTAGCCCTGCCGCTGACACTGTGTTAGAATATTACTACTACTACAGTTCAGGGTCAAACTGATGTGAGTTTCTGTTCATGTTGTGCCGATGTTCAGAGAAGATCCAGGAAGTGTACAAGACGTTCCTGCAGGAGTCTGGACTTCAGTTCACCGACCTGGAAGAGAAAGTTCTGCACTTCCATCTCAGTAACCTGGAATATGCCTGCGGAAGCACACTGGACCAGGTGTGTGAGTGTGTTAGTGTGTTAGTGAGAGTGTGTGTGTGTGTGTTAGTGAGTGTGTGTGTGTGTGTGTTAGTGAGAGTGTGTTTTAGTGATTGTGTGTGTGAGTGTGTTTGTGTGTTAGTGAGAGTGTTTGTGTGTTAGTGAGTGTGTGTTAGTGTGTGTGTGTGTGTGTTTGTGTTTTAGTGAGAGTGTGTGTGTTAGTGATTTTGAGTGTGTGTGTGTGTTTTTGTGTGTGTGTGTGAGTGTGGTGTTTTTTTGTGTGTGAGTGTGTAAGTGAAAGTCTGTGTGAGTGTGAGTGTGTGTGTGTGTGTGTCTGAGTCTGTGTGTGTGTGTGTGTCTGAGTCTCTGTGTGTGTCTGTGTGTGTGTGTGTGTGATTAACCCTCAGAAAAATGCTGATCAAATTCAGTATTACATGTGATGTTTTACTAATGTCTCTTGCACAACACGGTTCTACATTTGTGGCCATAAATTTACATACAGCTAGAAGAATTCAAGTTTTCACCCCTCGCTCTTAAAGGGGAGCGAGCATCCAATGTCTGCAGTGTATTTTAGTTATAATTCCTCAATGGTAGTGTAAAACAACACCCTTTTTACCCTGTTAAACACAGCTCTGTTCACAGCGACCTGTCTCAGTGCATGTCCCTTTAAATGATAATGAGGGCGGAGATATGCTAATACCGGACAGTCCACCAGAGGCTGTGGGCGGAGTTTAAGCAGTATGATGTCATGGTGCTCAGAAAATCTAAACGGCTTGATAATTGAGACTGTTTAGGTTTTTTGGGATAAAAAAAGGAGTGGGTTTTTATCACTGTAGGGTGGTTGTGTTCTCAACTCAAGTGGTGGAAGAAACACACAAGTTGACTAAATGCAGGAAAAACATGATGAAGCTAGAGACAGACTGCAGTGCTCTACCAAGTGAGGCTGTGGCAAAACAACACAAACTAGTAGTGTGCAAGACACAAATGAAATCTCTGAGATACCCAAGACATAGGGCAATACAGAAAACTAAATGGTGGAAACTAACTAAGGAGAAGTGTGTGACAACAATCAGGTAAAGCAGAAGAAGATAAAGAGACATGGTGGTGTAATGAGGAAGTCCAAGAGGCGGTGCGGACGAAGAAAGAGAAGAAGAGAGACTTTAACAGGAACGATGACACCGTCAACGCTATTAGATACATCTGTATGCTTACACCATCAGTCTTGTGACTGTAGCTTTCCTCAGACTGAAAGGAGCCCCAGAAAACTATCAGAGTCATCCAGGACATGCACAAGGACTGGCGGACACAAGTTAGATGTGAAGATCGGAGTACACTAAGGATCAGTGCTTAGTCCGCTGATGTTCATCCCCATCATGGACTGTCTGACCGACACTGTGAGACGGGAAACACCATGGAACGTGATGTACGCTGACGATGTTGTTCTGTGCAACTAAAGCCCTAGAGATTAGAGGCATGAAGGTTAGTAGAAAGAAGACGAAGAGTGCATGGCAACCGGAGAAGGTTAGGGTTAGCTTCACACTGAGTGGGGAAGACAAGAGATGATGAATATGTTGGATAGAAAGATGCACTTCGTTACGAGAAAGAAAGGACGGCCTAAACGGAGACTTGTAGAGTGTGTGAACGAGGACGTGAAGGGTATCAGAGTAGAGGACACGGCAAACAGGAGACGAAGGATACGCGCCGGCACAGATACTGGGATTTAAGCCTGTAGAAGAAGAAGGATGGTTGTGTTCACACACTGCCAACACATTTATATGCAAACGCCAGATAAAAGTGCATTTTGCATCCAATGTCCCCTTGAAAGAAACAGATCACCCATAAAATTGTATTTTTAGCATGATTTAAACCATCATGTTGTTCAATCCTGTACGAGTTTTTCTTCTGCTGAAATCTAAAGAACGGATTTTGAAGAATGTTGGAATAAAACAGCTTTGGAAGGTATTGATTTTAATATTATGGAAATAAATATGGCAATCAATTGGGATCAGAAACTAGTGACATTATTCATCTTTTGAGGAACGAAACGCATGCAGATTTGGAACGGATATTAAAAATAATGCGCGTGTAAACTTTTGAACTGGCTCGTGTGTGTAAATTCATGTAAACATTGGCCGTGTTGAATAGCTTATTCAGAGAAGGAACAAATAAAAACCTCATGCAGTTCTTTTGTTAATAACTGTAATGTTTGCTGATCCCTGGAGGGTCACTGAGGTGTGTGTGTGTGTGTGTGTGTGTGCGCGCAGGGCGAGCAGTGTGTGCTGATGGCGGTGGTCACCGGCGAGGCTCTGTCTCTGCTCAGGGATCTTCAGGACTCTCAGGTGGTGGATCTGTGTATGAGTGTCCTCCGAGAGCTGTTCCAGGAGCAGGTGACGTGTGTGGGTCGTTCTTACGTGATGCTCGGGACTCAGATCGCCGCGGCTCACCTGTGTTTCTGACTCTGTGCCGCAGGAGGTTCCGGATCCGCTCCGGTTCCTGGTGACCCGCTGGAGCACAGACCCGTGGGCTCAGATGTCCTACAGCTTTGTGAAGACGGGTGGCAGCGGCGAGGCCTACGACATCATCGCCGAAGATGTGCAGGGCAAGCTGTTCTTCGCCGGAGAGGTGATTGATTCAGACACACTTCAGTCATTTCAATTAGGGTTCATTTTGTCAGCTATTTTCAATTTGAGTTTTAGTCTTAGTCCTGTGTTAAATGTCCTTGTTAGTTTTTGTCACATGTGTCCCTGGAGCACAAAAGCAGTCATAAGCAGCACAGCTATATTTGTAGCAATAACCAACAATACATTGTATGGCTCAAAATTATACATTTTTCTTTTATGCCAAAAATCATTAGATATTAAGATCACGATCCATGAAGATATTACTACCGTAAATATATTAAAACTTAATTATTGATTAGTAATATGCATTGCTAAGAACTTCATTTGAACAACTTTAAAGATGATTTTCTCAATATTTAGATTTTTTTGCACCCTCAGATTCCAGATTTTCAAATATTGTCCAAACCATACATCAATGGAAATATTATTTATTCAGCTTTCAGATGATGTAGAAATCTCAATTTCGAAAACTTGACCCTAATTAATGGTTTTGTGCTCCAGGGTCACATATTTAGTCAACCTTATCCCATTTTATTTTATCCTAGTTTTAGTCAATTAGTCTCGTCTTTTATCGTCAATGAAATTGCATGTTGATATAGTCATAGTTATCGTTTATTGATCTTATTGTCATCTGGTCTTCGTCTCGTTTTAGGGAAAAAAGCTTGTCAACAAACATTTTTTGTCATAGTTTTCATTATCGAAATGAACACTAATTTGAATATACTCATATTTGAGCAAAGCCTCATTGATGAGTACATCATTAATGACAATATGTGACCATTCTGTGCAACATTGACACTATTATTGATCTGAATTATCTCTTATCTGGCAGCTCCTCAACACACACGCACGCACAGATGCACACTTACTCTCTCTCTCACACACACACACACACACACATAAAGACAGCTCATTGCTGCCATCTACTGGTGTAACACTGTACCTGCACTGACTAGTGCTGGTAACTACTGCTGAAATATTACCGTCGTATAATCAGTCACGTAAAACAGTCTTAAAATGCCAAAAATATTATTCATCGCAATTCATTATGGAGCAACATATCTGCAAACAAAAAGTAGTTATTGTAACTGGACAAGAAGACACAGAAAATAAAGGCAGTGGGGTAAGAAAGAGTATTACAATTTTTTTTCATTAATCTTGCACTGTTCATGTTGAATATCAAAAACACTCAAACTGAAGATCATGGGCTGACTGTATTGTTCATACCTAGTTGTTATCAGATGATTATTTCCGGCATTGTTAATGTGTTTCTGCAGGCCACAAACAGACACTTTCCTCAGACGGTGACGGGAGCTTATCTGAGCGGAGTGCGCGAGGCCAGCAAGATCGCAGCGCTTTAGCAGCGTCACACACTCGTCTCACTCTCATCACACACTCGTCACACACTCATCTCACAATCATCTCTCACATTCATCACACGCTCTTCACACACCCGTCTCACTCTCGTCTCTCACACTCCTCACACGCTCGTCTCACTCTCGTCACACACTCATCTCACACTCGTCTCTCATGCTTGTCACACGCTCGTCTCATGTTCGTCTCACGCTCGTCACACACTCGTCACATTCGTCTCACTCATCACACACTCATCTCGCTCGTCATATGCTCGTCTCACTCTCATCACACACTCGTCTCACTCTCATCACACACTCGCACCGCCTCTCACTCGCCACACACTCGTCCACACTCATCACTCCGCTCACACTCGTCTCTCTCGTCACACGCTCGTCACACACTCATCTCACTCTCGTCACACGCTCGTCACACACTCATCTCACGCTCGTCACATGCTCGTCACACACTCGTCTCACACTCATCACACGCTCCTCTCACACTCATCACACGCTCCTCACACACTCGTCTCACACTCAGCACATGCTCTTCACACACTCGTCTCACTCTCACATGCTCATGTTCACTCACTCTCATCACACTCTCATCTCACGCTCTCTCTCACAAGCTCATCTCACTCTCATCACATGCTCGCCACACACTAGTCTCACACACTCGTCTCACGCTCATCACACACTCGTCTCACACATTCGTCTCACTCTCATCACACACTCGTCTCACACTCATCTCACGCTCGTCACATGCTCGTCTCACTCTCATCACACACTCGTCTCACACTCGTCACGCTCCTCACACACTCGTCTCACACTTGTCTCACTCTCGTCACACACTCATCACACTCATCTCACTCTCGTCACACGCTCGTCACACACTCATCTCACTCGTCCACACGCTCGTCACACACCTCCTCACGCCGTCACACTCTCTCGCCACACACTCGTCTCACTCTCATCACACACTCTGCCGCACTCTCGTCACACACTCATCTCACTCTCGTCACACGCTCATCTCACGCACTCAACTCACTTGTCACACACTCATCTCACACACTCGTCTCACCTCTGCTGGAGCATCTCACATCACACTGATCCAGAACAAGCTAACCACAGGACGGTGTGATCACCACTACAGGTGACCGTAACACACACACACACACACACACACACACTGCAGGTCTTTTACTGACTGAATCATGAACTTTAATTTCACCTCTGACGGTTTTGAAGTTGTTAAACATCAGTTCATCATTATGTTATGAGCTGTTTTTTAATTTCACAGCTGAAATGTTAATTGACGTGATTTTCTGCTGACTGTGGAATTATGGGTTTTGTATGATTATGTAAAGAGATGCACATGAAGCTTTACTCTGTAAATTCTTTTGTCATTTGTTCAAATTAATAATGGAAATATCTTTGCCTAATTACAATTGTTTTGAAACAGGCTTATTTTTGTTGTGTTAAGATCCTTTGTTCCTCTAAAAACAATAAATTATTATAAATCCATTTTGCCATTTGATTGAGTTTGTATCCGAGTGTCTGTGAAGAACTGCAGTGATTCTAGTTTGGTATATTTACTAGAGTAACTGTAGTAAGATTACAGAATATTTGAATAGATAGGCTATACACTTTCATTTAGCAAAATCATTTTATTTACAACATGAAGTCAGCACAACTCAATATCACGTGATTGGCGCTAGTGTAATTTGATAATAAATTAAATGTAATTTAAATAAAAATATGTATGATGGGCAAGACAGCCAAACGACATGTTATTTAATTCAATTTTATTTAAAGTTCAAGCGATTCACTAGCAAAAACCAGTTCAAAAGAACCATTCATTTTCGAATCTGGACATCACGAGTCATGAATTTAAAAAAGCACGTAGTGATGGAGAAACAAAGCTTTTCGAAACCCCGAAAATGGTTCACTGTTTCAAAGCGCTCCAATCGGAGCGTGTTTCATGGATCATTTCACTATATAGCCTACCTGTAGGTTTTTGTTGTAGCTCAAAATTATCTCAAAAGAGAAATGTATGGTCAGAATTTGAGAACCTTTCTTTTATAATAACTAGTTTTGTTACGGCCCATATTAATAGGGTGAGACGCGAACGACGGATATTAATAGGATTCCAGCCGCAGAATAAATAAAGATTGGATAAGGAGCATTAGCTTCAGAGAGGCCCAAGGCCAAAATAACAAACATAAGAACTAAATAAAAGAAACATAAATGTCCTAGTTACAAAGAAAAGGAAATACAAATGTACTTCCCTATCTCCCTAGACCAGAAAACACATCGCAAAGATAGATCAAAATAAATAGCAGACCTCTCCTACGCTCCAGAGAATTAAACAGAATAAATCACGAATCGAAATAGTCACAAACAATAAACACAAAGCCGTTGGTGATCTGTTAACGGAGCCGGAATCCGTTGCTCTTCACGCCACAACAGCAAACGCCAACGTCAGCTCCCCGTGTGCTGGTAACACCGCCCTTTTAAAGTCACCCGCTTCAGGATCCACCAGACGCGTTCCTTGATGAAGAGCCAATCCCTGCACACATAGCATACACAGTCACATACACAAAGCAAAACACATGAAAACAACGATGCCAAGGATCGTAACACTAGATAGACTAAAGTATAGTGGAAGATAAATAATTGATATTTCAGGTGTGTATAAAAGTGGCTCTTTTTTTTTTTTACTTTAATGCAAACCCTGGCTTGTATATAGTTATTGTAAGCCATGTATGCTGGCTTTGTTCTGCAATAAATAAACAATCAAAATAAAGGGGAAGAATTAATTGCCATTATTTATATCAGCATTTCATCTGCAAATGCTCCGTAATATTATCTCTCTGCCTGTGGAAAAGGAGCACAATCATTTCACCTCAGCATAATTATTTGACAAAATAATAAAGTTTTGTGGATATAGAGTATTTTTCTGCTAATGTCTAAAGTTTAGAGGAACGGAATATAAACAACAAACATTTTATCTCTAGATTATTTATAGAACATTAACATGAACATCCTATGCTAATAAAAGTATGGCTAGCTAGTGTATGAGATTTTATCCTGGCTGCAACATCGGGGGCATCGCTGTTGCACTTAACGCTGTAGCACTTAACACTCTTGCACTTAACGCTGTTACACTTAACGCTGTTACAATTAACACGGTTACACTTAACGCTCTTGCACTTAACACTCTTGCACTTAACACTGTTACACTTAATACTGTTACGCTAAACGCTGTTACGCTTAACGCTGTTACACTTAACGCTGTTTCACTTAATGCTGTCGCTCTTAACACTCTTGCACTTAACCCTGTTACACTTAACGCTGTTACACTTAACGCTGTTACACTTAACGCTGTTACACTTAACGCTGTTACACTTAACCCTGTTACACTTAACCCTGTTACACTTAACGCTGTTACACTTAACGCTGTTACACTTAACGCTGTTACACTTAACGCTGTTACACTTAACGCTGTTACACTTAACCCTGTTGCACTTAACGCTGTTACACTTAGCATTTAACACTCTTACACTTAACGCTCTTACACTTAACGCTGTTGCACTTAACGCTGTTGCACTTAACGCTGTTGCACTTATCACTGTTGCACTTAACCCTGTTACACTTAACACTGTTACACTTAACACTCTTAACCCTGTTACACTTAACCCTGTTACACTTAATACTGTTACACTTAACCCTGTTGCACTTAAAGCTGTTGCACTTAAAGCTGTTGCACTTAATGCTGTTGCACTTAACGCTGTTGAACTTAACAGTCTTACATTTAACCCTCTTACACTTAACGCTGTTACACTTAACGCTGTTGCACTTAACGCTGTTGCACTTAACGCTGTTGCACTTAACGCTGTTGCACTTAACGCTGTTGCACTTAACGCTGTTACACTTAACGCCGTTGCACTTATCACTGTTGCACTTATCACTTGCTTCCGGTGGCGCTGCTGAGTTCAGTCACCTGTGAATTAGCTCCGCTCAGAATTGTGCTTTATATGTTTTTCTTACCTATTTTTACTTCTCTTTTTACACGTGTAACGTCTGCAATGATTATTTACGACAAAAGAACACTTTTGGACATTGGACAGCGCTACACTAACCTGATTCAGGACACTTTATCCACAAATCCAACGTGGCCATTGGAGATACTTCGGAACACCGAGTTGAACAAAGGCCACCTGAATAATCCCAGGAGGCGAAGGAAACACAGCGGGAGACGTGCTGGAATCCGCAACAGACTGAGGAAAAGGGCTCACAGTCCTCCTCTACCGAGTATTCTGCTCGCTAATGTCCAATCCTTGGAGAATAAGATGGACGATCTTAGAGCCAGAATTAGTTTCCAACGGGACATTAGGGACTGTAACATCTTTTGTTTGACTGAAACATGGCTCACACCGTCGGTCCCGGACACTACGGTAACCCCGTCTGATAACTTTTCTGTTTTACGGATGGACAGAACAGCCGAGGCCGGAAAAACCAAAGGTGGTGGAGTGTGTTTCATGATTAACAAGAAATGGTGTGACCCCAGAAATATCTCCATTCTGTCGTGTTTCTGCTCGCCCTCATCTAGAACATCTGTCCATTATCTGCCGCCAATTCTATCTGCCCCGGGAGTTTTCATCAATCGTCGTTACTGCCGTTTACATTCCACCACAGGCAGACACTAGCTTGGCTTTGTCCAAACTCAGCGGATATATCAACAAACATCCTGACGCTGCCTCCATCATCGCGGGGGAATTAACAAAGCCAACCTCAGGCAGGTCATGCCTAACTTTCATCAGCATATATCCTGTCCAACTAGAGGACCGAATACACTGGATCATTGCTACACTCCGCTCAATAACGCCTACAAAGCCCACTCACTGCCGGCTTTTGGAAAATCGGACCATGCCGCCATTTTCCTCACACCGGAATACAAACAACGGATCGCTCAGGAACCGCCGGTGGAGAGGGAAGTGACGCGCTGGTCCTTCCACTCTGAAGCTATGCTACAGGCGGCTCTTGATGACGTCGACTAGGACATGTTCCGGGCGAGTTCATCTGACGTCAGCGAATTCACGGATGTAGCATTAAGCTTTGTCAACACGCTAACCGAGCAAGCTACTGAAACGGTAACAATAAGGACATTCTCAAATCAGAAACCGTGGGTGGACAGAACAATCCGTGATGCGGTTGACCATCGAACTGCAGCATACAACGCCGGTCTGTCGTCAGGAAACATGAGCGAGTACAAAGCATCGTGCTACGCTCTCCGACGGGCAGTTAGAGCTGCTAAACGCTGATACAGGGAGAGAATTGAGTCACATTTTTAACTCAATAACTCTCGACGCATGTGGCAGGAAACTGGATCAGGAAAGAGTTCAACGGGAAACACCATACTGGGTCCAGAATGTTTTAAGACAGATGTTTCACCAGAGTCAGATACTAAAACCTGCGAAAGAGGAGAAGTAGAGATGGATGGAAAGACCGTCTCAGTCATCGACACTCCAGGACTGTTTTATACGGCAATGACCGAAGAGAATATGGAGGAAATAGTGAAATGTGTTGAGATGTCTGTCCCTGGTCCTCATGTGTTTCTGCTGGTCATCAGACTGGGTGTGAGATTCACCGCTGACGAGAGAAACACTGTGAGATGGATTCAGGAGAACTTCGGAGAAGAAGCTTCTCGCTATTTCATCATTCTGTTCACTCATGCTGATGCACTGAAGGGAAAACCATTACCTGAGTATATCAATGAAAGTGATTATCTGAAGGATCGTCTTAATGAATGTGGTGACAGATATCACTCATTCAACAATGAAGACACGAGTGACCGCTCTCAGGTCACTAAACTGCTGGAGAAGATTGAGAAGATGGTGGAGGCGAATAAAGGACGGCACTACACTAATGAGATGTATGCGGAAGCTCAGAGAAAGCTAATCAGAAAACAGTTCTGTAAGTGTGCATGTCTTATCATTAAAATTCTATAAACGGTAAAGCAAGAAAAAAGTAAATTTTCTGTATCAGTCTAAAATCAGTCAATAGTTTAATTTTGTCTTTTTGTCAAATCATAAAATTGAATATGCGTATTCTACTAATCTACTGTATAATTAGCTATTTGTATTTTAGCACCTGGATTGTAAATGTCATTCTGATGTGCAGGGTTAGAGAAACCGAGGATTGTTCTGCTGGGTAAAACTGGGTCAGGGAAGACAAAAACAAGAGACACCATTGTGGGCCGAAAGAGGAGAAATGCACCAGAGTCTACTGAATCCTGTGAGCAAGAAGATGTGGATGGAAAGACCATGAAAATAATCGACACTCCAGGGCTGATTTACATGTCAGAGAATGAAGATGAAAGAAAAATGAAGCATGAAATTAAGACTCTGGTCTTAATGTCTGATCCTGGTCCTCTTGTGTTTCTGCTGGTCATCAAACTGGCGTTGAGATTCTCAGATGAGGAACACGTAAACACAGTGAAATGGATTGAGGAGAACTTTGGAGAAGATGCTAAACGTTACACCATCGTTCTCTTCACTCATGCTGATCGTCTGAAGAAGAAACTATTAGACACTCCAGCTTTACAAGAATTTACTGAAGATTTTGGTGGATTTCACTCATTTGATAATGAAGACAACAATAATTCCTTTCAAGTCAATGAACTGCTGAATACGATTGAAGGGTTGATGGAGAAGAACGAATGGAGACACTACACGACTGAGATGCTCCGGAAGGCTCAGAGGAAGAAACAGTTCTGTAAGTGTGTTTGTGTCATTCTGTGTCGTTAAAACATTTTATCATCATGATATAATCAGCACTCTATTAATGTTGCTCACTTAGTCTTCGGATCACTTCTTGATTGGTTGTAATTACATTACAGTTGGCCATTACTCTAGTTGGCCATTTTGGTTCATTTAGTTAGGGATAAGGTTAAATGTCTATATTGTAATCTTTGTTTAAATGGACATTGTGATTGACAGGGTCTGGGAAACCGAAGTTTGTGGAAAGAGTTCAACGGGAATCACCATTTTGGGGCACGAAAGGAGCTGGCTGAGACAAGGATTTGAGATGCTGCGAAAAGCATTGAAAAGGTAGGTCTTATTTCTTGGTTTCATGTTGAAAGGGTGTTTGTTGTGAATATTTAGATAATGTGATTTAGTTCATACATTCCTTGTTTAGCTCACAGACAGCATTTAAGTCAGCATGACCGCCTGTAGTGGGAAACACTCACCCTCTGATAAAAATGTTTCTAGTTCATATATTTACAGAGGTGGACAAAGTATACAACTCCATTACTTGAGTGAAAGTACAGATCCTGCTGGTCAAATATTACTCCATTACAAGTGAAAGTTGTAAAGACAGATTTTTACTTAAGTAAAACTAAAGAAGTACTTGCTTTTAAAAGTACTTAAGTACCTTTTTTCTAAAGGTAAAAGTAAATTTCCTTTTTCATGACAATGCACTGTTTTATTATTGTTACCTTGGAAACAACTTACAATACATTACACCTGCTGAATACACTGACTAGCATGTAGTATCTTTGGAATAAAGAGCTTTTAGAATGCTAAAAACCTATGGGGAAAATTTATATATTTAACACCCCAAAATAATCAAACCTGCTTTAAAGCCTAGCAACACAACTGTAGCTTTATAACTTTACAACAGCAACACTGTGTTCCCTTCAGAGACACATAAAAACATCTGCCCCTCGTTTTGACTTTGAAACGTGCATCGCTCGTATTTATTCAATGATATCGTTGCCTTTTGAAGTTTAATCCAGCTGTATCGCGATTCTTGTCTTTCCGTCACCAACCGTAAGATCTCTTGAAATTGTAATTAAGACTTTTCTTATACCATTTAACGTATGGAAACCTTTTTATGGCCTTACATTTTCTACAACTAACTGGAGAGTTTTAAGGACCTGCCGGAGCCTTGTATTTAAGGTGGCCTGGTAGCCCGACTGGAAAACACAATAGCCCTGGGACGTCAGGCTAGCGATTTAGCGAGTCCTGAGCAGGCGTTCATCATTAACGCTCAATTATTACTTAATTAACTACTTAATTCTCTCTTAAGTTAACAGCAACAACTTGCATCTGATGTTTCTCTACATCGCTTTTTGCATAACTCAGGGTCGTCGACACCAAGCTTCATTGCGATTTCTTTCTAGGAATAAAATGCTTTCTCTGAATTTGTATTTCTAGGGTTACAAGACCGACGCTCTATTCATTAGGCCACGACTGCCCCCCCAAGGATATATATATATATATATATATATACACACACACACACATATCTGTGTATCTGTGGCAACTCAGCTATTCCACACAGTGTATTTATGTTTGCTAGTGACTTGGAGATGTTGTTATCCTGCCTGAACTTTGTTGAATGATAAACGAACTGGCGTGGGGAATAAAATAGCATGGCAAAGAAGGCGGAGTGTGAGCATGTGTCTGTGTGTCTCTCTGTGTGTGTGTGTGTGTGTGTGTGTGTGTGTGTGTGTGTGTGTGTGTGTGTGTGTGTGAGTGTTCTGTGTGTGTGTGTGTGAGTGTGTGAGCGTGTGTGTGAGTGTGTGTGTGTGTGTGTGTGTGTGTGTGTGTGTGTGGCGTGTGTGAGCGTGTGTGTGTGAGCGTGTGCGTGTGCGTGTGTGTGCCGGTAACCTGCTGTCATGACGCTGATGGATCTGCATTCCAGCACTGCAGTGAGCCAGTGTGAACACATCCAGATGAACACCTCACACGCTTCAGTCTGCACACCACTGAGGATGTGAGAGTGTGTCAGACACTAAGAATGAACACACACTACACACACACTCACTGTTTCTGCCACGTCTGTGAGCTGTTCTGAGTTCAGACGCTGTGAGAGAAACTGTGCTGTCATTGCAGTCATATTTACTAGTGCTTCCACATGCGACAGATCATAGCTTTCATTATTATATTTCATTCAATATCAAGTCATTTTTAGCAGCTGAAATAAGAGTCCCATTCAGTCCCTTGATTACGGTCCTTTGTTATTTTGGTTGATTTGTACTTCAGTGAAATTTAAACAGACTATTTTATATTTTACTTAATTACATTTCTGAAGAAATAAACTGTACTTTTTACTCCTAATTTTTTTTCCGTTAACTTAACGTACTCATTGCATTTTTGCATTTTGTATTGTATTTTATGCACATTAAATATGCAACGGCAGCTCAAGCGTGCATGCTCAGTTTCCATGCATCAAGCACGTGTTTGTTTCATCTTCAGTTATAATTCTCATCAGGGTAATGTCTGAGGTACAGCAAAGGTGCTCAGGAAAGAACGTCACATGCGTATGGGACCGCAGGAGGGCGTAAAGAATGGCGTTTCTCTTCAGGGGCTGTGTTTTAATTACTGTTGTTGCACTAGTGCCATTGAGGTTTGCTTTCTCTCTTTAAACAAACCTTTGTATGACTGTCTGACAAAACGCTTTATGAAGCAATTTCAAAATAATTTAGCATTGGGGGGATATTTCAACATGATGATGTTTTTGTTTTTTCAGGGTAGTTCTACTTTTTAAAACTTGAATATTTAAAGTTGAACTTTTTTGCTTAGTAAAATATTATATATAGTAATATATATTAGTAAAAACATGCTTTGATAAGTCATATGAGATGAAAAGTTGAAATAATAGCATACTGACTTAAATTGAGATTTTGATATATTAAATCAAAATTAAAGTAGGAATTATAACTTAGAAAGCTATATTTATGAGATTAATCTTTTGCACTTTTTAGCTCAGAATTTCATCTTTCTAATTCCATTTTTTTTCTCTCATCATTTTTGGATTTATCAACTTCAACTTAAAATAATAAGCTCAATACATTAGTATTTCTAAATCGAGTTTTAAAGTCACAATTTTAATGTTTTATTTAATGCATTTTTAAAATGTAATGTCATAATTACAGCTTTTAAGTCATCATTTCGACGTTTCATCTCTTAAATATGACGTTTAAAGTCATACTGCAGAGAGCCGTGTTGATTATGATGTGGGATGCGCATTGATTAGTATTGATTTCTATTGTGAGATTCATGTGGTTATATGTCTCCTACAAAGATGTTTGGATCAGTTATTTTGGATTTGCAGCCAGCAAAATGATTTTAAGCAATCGAGAAAAACTGTGAATGGAGGATGGTTAGCTGTCTCTTCTCCATTTCTCTTCATTCTTCATCTTCTGTTGCTTTTACGCCCCTTTATGGAGCCATTAAAGCATCATTCACTGTAGAACTGATTTGTAAATGCTGTATAAAGCCCCAGATTGAATGAAGTGCACAGGGGTTGAGGAGAAAGCGAATAAGGACAGCGTGGTGCTGCTAATGAGAGTCTGAGGCGAGACATTCCTGTCTGTCCGCGCGCGCAGAGACACACGAGTGCGCGCTCCGGCTGCACTGATTCATTCGCTTCAGATCCGTCGTGTTTGTGTTGTCACAGCAGGTGAGTGCGATATTGTGTGGTTTATTGGAAGAACTGCGTTAATTGAGCGACTGAAGTAACACTGCGCTCTTTAGGAGACTTTGTGTGTTTGTGAAACTCTTACTGAAGTGTGTAGTTTTGTACTGATGATGTTCTTCATGCTGTGTTGGGGAGTAACGAGTTACAACGGAATTAACGTTACGTGGTGTAATTACAGAACTAATATTTCAGTTACTTATATTGTGTAATAAAGTTAACGTTCAGTTACTTACAACAGTGTTTACACACATACAGATATAATTGGTTTATTTTATAAATGGCATTGACACCAATGTTTCAGGACGCATGCTTATTCAATAACGGTTTTATTTATGTATATGCTTTATTATTTTAAGATTAACTGTTTTCCAAGATGCCAGTCATAGCTCTGCATTTGATTTTAAAAATAGTATCATAGCTATTAATCTACATCTTGTTATGATTTCAAATCTATATTTAACTTAGAGGTGCTAAAGTCTTGATTTTGTGGTGGCTGTACTTTTCAATTATTATTAGTTTTTAATAACCTTAATACAAGTGATGGAGGATTCTGACAGTACTCAGTGTTGAGTTCTACTGTAAGGTTAATCCTGCCTGCTTTACGTTTCAAAATGAAAACAATAGCAACTTAGAAAAGTAATCCATTACATTACTTTAATAAATTCATTTTAATTACATTTTGTAACCTATTATATTTCCAAAGTGACTTTCCCAACACTGGTCATTTGTTAGTCGCTTTGGATGTAAGCATCTTCTATGTGAATACATATAAACATGTGTGTGTGTGTGTGTGTGTGTGTGTGTGTGTGTGTGTCTGTCTGTCTGTGTGTGTGTGTGTGTGTGTTTATGTGTGTGTTGTGTGTGTTTTTGTGTGTGTCTGTGTGTGTTTGTGTGTGTGTGTGTCTGTGTGTGTGTTTGTGTTTGTTTGTGTCTGTGTGTTTGTGTCTGTGTGTGTGTCTGTGTGTGTGTGTGTGTGTGTGTGTGTGTGTGTGTGTGTTTGTGTGTGTATTGTGTGTGTGTGTGTGTGTGTGTGTGTGTCTGTGTGTGTGTATGTGTGTATGTCTGTCTGTGTGTGTGTGTGTGTGTGGTGTGTGTGTGTGTGTGTGTGTGTGTGTGTGTGTGTGTGTCCTGTCGTGTGTGTGTGTGTCTGTGGCTGTGTGTGTGTGGCTGTGTGTGTGTGGCTGTGGCTGTGAGGGTGTGTATGTGTGTGTGTGTGTGTGTGTGTCTGTGGCTGTGTCTGTGTTGGTGTCTGTGTGTGTGTGTGTGTGTGTGTGTGTGTGTGTGTGTCTGTGGCTGTGTGTGTGTGTGTCTCAGCTGAGAAGATGCGGGTTCGAGGGCTTCTGATCCTGATACTCACATCAGTATTAATCACACATGCTCAAGGTACGACTGTCTGTCTGGTGTTTTATATTCTGTTAACTATGTGTTAAAGCTATGTTGCATCATTAATGGTTGTGATGTTCTTTCTATTATTTTGTGAATCCTTCTGTCTATATTAGTTAATTCATAAACCATTATTCATACATCTCATTCGTGCTCAGAAATTCTTATAAGGCTTGTTTTATTTTAGGTCAACTCTTTGCACAATAACACTTTCCCCCAATCCGAAGTCAAGTCACCTTTATTTATATAGTGCCTTTATACTATACAGGGGTGCATTTCCCAAAAGCATCGTTATAACTATGGTCGTTATTTCTCGATTGGTAACGACAGAACTTGCGACCATAGTTATTTTTGGGAAACGCACCCCCGATTGCCTCAACGCAGCTTTACGGTACTAAATAGAAAATAGCCTGCAAAAGGACAAAAGTAAATACTAAATTTTCAGTTAAAGGCAGTAATGCAAAGCCGATTGTTTAATGTTTTCAATATTTGTTTTGGAAATCTTGCATTCCTTCTAGTTTCATTTTTCACCCAAAAATGATAATTCTGTCATTATTTACTCACACTGTCTGTTAAACCCATACAGGTTTTGAAGAGAGTTAGGAACTGTCTCTTTAAGAAAAATGACGTGGCTGGACTTGTTGGAAGTGCCGTAGATCTTGTAGCATGAGTGACTTCTCCATTTAGCTCCTTTTATGATCCCATAAAGCATGTTTATGTGGCTGTAGGAAAGGTCGGTGTAGCACAGAGCCACAGCATTCCCTCTCAGTCTGTCCTGGAGCGCATCCAGCAAACACGTTCAGATCTGTTTCTCAAATACCTGCCATCCGCCGCGCCTCAGGTGTCTGCAGAATACAGAGCCAACGCCACACAGCAGCCAGAACCAGAACTATAAACGAACCAGTCCACACCATAGCTGCACATCATTGGAATCACTCTTGAGCATCGTCGAGCGCATTGACAGCCAATCAGAATCCAACGAGCTCGCGCGTTTAAAGTGACGGAAATGTTGTCTTCATCTGGTGCGGACGCTAATATAGTTATAGTTGTCATTCTTGGTGTGAACATACCTTTAACCGAAAATCTAGAAAACAAAACAAACTTATTGAAAGCATAAGCACTGTGAATATATTAGTACTCGATTAAACAATCCTTGATTGCAATGCTTATTTGAACTAATTATTATAGCCTCATTGTAATTATATATGAGCAGTTTTAAGGCTATTGTTTACTTAAGTCTGTTTTTCTTACCACAAAAAAATGACTAGATTAGTCGATTAATCATCAGAATTACCAAAACAATGGTTAGTGACTTGTGTAAGTCATTAATCAGACTGCATGCCCAGCAAATATAGCTTTTCTTAATTATATTTTTTTGTCTGGTTTCCAGCCAAAATTCCAGTAAAAAAAAATTGTCTCAAAATTATGTGAGTTTTTGCTTGAAACAAGCAAAATAATCTGCCAATGGAGTAAGCAAAGTAATATTATTTCAAACAGAAAACTCGATTATTTTGCTTGTTTCAAGTAAGTTGCTTGTTTTGGATGAAAATCCTTCTTGATTTAAGGACTTGTAGATATTTTGGCAGGAAACAAGACAACAAATCTAAGTAAGAAAAGCAGTGTGTTTGTGTGTAACTGCAGTCGGAGAATAAAACACAACAGAAATGCATGTTATTTATGATTTATAACTGAAACTCATGATATTCAGTTCTGAATCTAATCTTTAGTCGTTTAATGCTGTGTACGCTGACTGTTCCAGTTCAAGGAAACACGATAAATGCATCGAATATTCGTGCTGGCAAACAGGTTAAAACACACGTTTAACTATAAAATCTGAAGTTTACAAAGCGTTTGTGAATCCGGAGGAGAGTTTTCGGGAAGGTCTTGTTCTACGCGTGTACATTATATCATATATTTACGCAAGTTTCAGGAATTAGGCCCATTGAGATTTGGGGATTTTACACTAAGCCTGCAATAGTTTAGCTTTCCCATCGATTTCGAGCCGGGCATGTTCTCGCCAGGTCTTGAGCGGTTTATCCTTAAGCTCAGTTTAGATTCAAACACAAACTCTGGTTGGACGCGAGCCGGTGAGAGGAGAGACCAAGCGTTTTCAGACTCGTCCTGCATTCAGGTTGGTGCTCTTCATTCAGTGTTTTATCTTCTGCCTGCTGCATCCGCTCTGAAGAAGAAACACTGCCTGCTAACTGAGACACAAGCTGGGGTTTGTGGGATAGTGCACGGCACTTTACTGTCCGCAGTGGACACACTTCGTTTGGATTGCTTCCCAAAAGTCTTGAGTTTCTTCTCAATCCGTCTCGCCACGAGCCGAGCAGACGATGTGCATGATACGAGGAGAAAGTCAGCACTGTTTACTCAAAACGCTGTGTCCTAACCAGTCTGAAGCCACCAGCTTTTAGACGCCAAACTGCTGTGTGCTGGTAGAAACGCATTAAATGTAATCAGATTCCATAATTTGAGTATTTAGCTTATATCGTATAATATGTTTTAAAATGCTTGTAATCAGATTTTAATCAGTTTTTGATTGATTGCATTATGCTTACAAGACAGTAAGCAACTTCTGAAGCCTACCGCTTTTAGAAGTTATGTTTATTCTTATAATCGTCACTCAGTGAGTCATTTAAAGGCTTTAAATTAGTGCTTAATCACATCCAACATAACAGTTTTTGTTTACATAATATATGTATGTGTACTGTTTATTTATTGTGTTTATATAAATACACACTTATACAGTATATATATTGAAAATATTGGCATATATTTATATTATACATAAATATATTTAATATACAATTTTCCTGAAATGTATACATGAATGTGTGTGTATTTATTTATATATATATATATTATGTAAACAAAAACGATTAAATCAGCGTTAGTTTAAAACGCATTAAAAATATAAATATTTTGTATTTAATGCAGCAATTCCCAAATGATTTCAGTTAAAAATTAATAATTAAGTCAATAATTGAACAAAACAGTTCACGGTTTTGCCATGTTATAATTTTAGTGTTTGATTTATTTAAGCTAAAAAAATGTATGATGTACACATGTGACCCTGGAGCACAAACCAGTCATACCCGTCAATTTGTTAAAATTGAGATGTATGCATCATCTGAAAGCTGAATAAATAATATTTCCATTGATGTATGGTTTGGACAATATTTGAAAATCTGGAATATGAGGGTGCAAAAAAATCTAAATATTGAGAAAATCATCTTTAAAGTTGTTTAAATTAAGTTCTTGGCAATGCATATTATTAATCAATAATTAAGTTTTGATATATTTACACAATATCTTCATGGAACATGATCTTAATATCTAATGATCTTTGGCTTAAAATGTATAATTTTGACCCATACAATGTATTGTTGGTTATTGCTACAAATATAGCTGTGCTGCTTATGACTGCTTCTGTGCTCCACGCACACATATGTATTTATTTGTACATCAATATTACACAAGATTATCCTATTCAAACAAACGTGCTACACGAGTCAGTAAACACTGTTTCTGGTTTAGTGTAATATGATTAGTAATCTAACAGCACTCAGTCACTTGTGTTTGATTCAAGCTGTTGTATTGTGTTTGGTTAGGACGCGGCGTGCCGTCCGTCTCGTTCCATCCGTGTGACGCTCAGACACAGATGATGACACTCTCCATGTTCTCAGATCTAATGAAGCGCTCTCTGCTGCTGTGATTAGATCCAGTCTGTTGGTCCACAGATGATGGTTCTGAGGGATGTGTTCTGCTGTGTTCGCAGTGCTGATGCCCAGGAGGCTGCGTTTTAAAGAGCTGAGCTCCAACACGCTCGGCGTGAGCTGGAAGGAGCCGACGGGAGCGTTTGACGGCTATAGACTCCAGTACAGCACTGGCTCAGGTGAGAAATCCCACCTGTGATCGTCAGAGGGAATGCTGGGAATGTGAGTCCGGATGGGTCCCCTCGGGATAAAACAGTAACAAGTCATTCGCTCAGTATGTGAAGTAGAGGTGCGATAATATCGTAATTGTTGTTTTAACGATGTGCAATTTGAGATTATCGAGTATTTTGCATAAACCAAACAGAACACGCTGATGAAGTCTAGCCTAGTGCTTGTTCTCTGACTGCATGATTCAGTATTAAAATACATTAAGAATAATCACTAAATTCAAGATATGAGGCAGAAAATGTGTGTGTGTGTATATAATTTACATGGTTAAAATCACACGAAGAGTGCTGTTTTTTCTTTCAAAAGTAAGCATTATTACACGTTATTGATTTTATACAACAGTTCAATAAACAATAAGTTCATATTAAGAGAATTGCGTTTTAGACTCCATATTGCTTGTTTTGCTCCATTTGCCAACAACAAATAATTCCAGACAGCTGTTTAGAGTCTCAGTGATTCGTTCCTGAATGAATCAAGCGTTTAAATGATTCGGTTCAGTCGCAATGACTCAATTATTAAATGAATCAAGCGTTTAAATGATTCGGTTCAGTTCGCAATGACTCAATTATTAAATGAATCAAGCGTTTAAATGATTCGGTTCAGTCGCAATGGTTCACTTATTAAATGAATCAAGTGGTTAAATGATTTGGTTCAGTCGCAATGATTCACTTATTAAATGAATCAAGCGTTTAAATGATTTGGTTCAGTCGCAATGATTCACTTATTAAATGAATCAAGCGTTTAAATGATTTGGTTCAGTTGCAATGATTCACTTATTAAATGAATCAAGCGTTTAAATGATTTGGTTCAGTTGCAATGATTCAATTATTAAATGAATCAAGCGTTTAAATGATTTGATTCAGTCGCAATGATTCACTTATTAAATGAATCAAGCGTTTAAATGATTTGGTTCAGTTGCAATGATTCAATTATTAAAAACATTCCAGAAGCATTCCAGAAGTTTTAGGGTCAGATTTGATAAATTAGTGCAGTTGCATAAAAGCGCTGATGGGAGGGAAAATTCAGCGTGTGATTTACTGACACGCACATTCATTTTAATATTCCCCTCCCATAACTTTAGCGTCTGAAAGGAAAACTCCTACAAATGCATATTCAATAAGCTCAAGAGTCCACGCCTTTCCAGCGCTAACTCTGCACTGCACGTCTTTAGTAAATCCTGACAGTAATATTTTAACGCCAAGCGACGGTTTGCGCTGGCGTGAGCTGTTAGTAAATCAGGCTCTTCATTTCTAATCCAATGCAGAGCTGCTCACGGGTTTTAAAGGTGAGGTAAGTGATTTCTGGAAGCCAATGTTAATCAGCAAAACAAACAGGCCCCTATTTTGATAGCTCCGCCCCAATTATGGTAGCTCCGCCCCACACATACGTACAGCAACGATTAGTCTTGAAACAAGTTACTCACCTATCGAGAAGAAACAAAGCAGCCTCGGCGTCCGATCGCAGGCCTTACGCTACTTGAGTTCTCTGTAGCGCTGGAAAGATGATCCGATCTTTACACGGGTCGTACTTCTTGCCTTATCGTAACACCAGGTCTACACCGGACGCGACTGTAGAACTCTTTATAATCAGTGATGCTGTCTACACTGGATGCTGACAGTAAACTGCTGCCGCTTTCTATTCATGATGCATTTATTGACACAATTGTATTGTTTTTTATCTCTATCTTTCTGTCTCGGTCCATCATGTGCCCTGATGAGCGCTCTCTCCACCGGATCATGAGTAGACACGCCCCTTACTGCTGATTGGCTACAAGCTTGTTTTGTTACTGGGCCCGATTCTAAAGCGTTTTGGAAAAAATACCTACCCCACCTTAAATATGAAGAGCCAAAAATCTAACTTGATTTGAAGGCCATCGGCCAAAAGTAAGTGTTGCATTAAAACAAAATAATAAAATAAAAAATTACATTTTAAACTTTAAAATCAAATGTAATAATATATATATTTTTTTACGTGTCAAAAAAAAAAAAAAAGATCACTACCCCCCCCACTCTATGGCATGGCGGCCAAATCAAAGTCCAGCTGGTTTGATTTGGTTACCCCCCAGGCTCTAGTGAATGCTGACCCTTAAATGAATCAAGCATTTAAATGATTTGGTTCAGTCATGATTCACTTATTAAATGAATCAAGTGTTAAATGTTTGTGTTCAGTGCAATGTGTCACTTATTAAATGAATCAAGTCTGTTAAATGATTTGTGTTCAGTGTGTGTGTCACTGTGTGTGTGAATCTGTGTGTGTGTGTGTGTTGTGTTCAGTCGCAATGTGTCACTGTGTGTGTAAATGTCAAGTGTGTGTGTGTTTGTGTGTCAGTCGTGTGTTCACTGTGTGTGTGAATGTGTGTGTGTGTGTGTGTGTGTGTGTGTGTGTGTCTGTGTGTGTGTGTCTGTGTGTAAATGTTTGTGTGTCAGTCGCAATGATTCACTTATTAAAACATTGTGTGTCCAGAAGTGTGTGTAGGGTCAGATTTGATAAATTAGTGCAGTTGCATAAAAGCGCTGATGGGAGGGAAAATTCAGCGTGTAATTTTTGACACGCACATTCATTTTAATATTCTCCCATAACTTTAGCGTCTGAAAGGAAAAACTCCTACAAATGCATATTCAATAAGCTCGATCTGCTCTGATTGGCGCTGTGTTTCTGTCAGGGTCGGGGTCAGAGGTGAGTGACCTCAGAGGTCAGCAGGACTCTAGCCTCGCTCCGAAGGACAATCAGATCAGTGAAGGTGAGGCGGAGCATCAGACACAGATACCACTGAGATCCAGCATCCCACGACTATAACCAACACTAGCGTTAGTGAGCCGTACTCTTACTAAACCTCGGTTTAACTTGTGCTCTGTGCTATAATGTGAGAGTACACGTGTACATGAACTGCTGCGGAACAGACGACGACGTTATCATTGTGATGGTGACGTCTCTCTTCCACAAACGAATGCTTTAAAAAGGTCTTAAATCGGAGCAGAAAGTCATGCGTTAAATGTTGAAATATAATGAATGTATGACTCAGTGTTTTTCAATATCTGAACATACAGTTACTGGAGATGCAAAATGAAGCGAGTTGAAGTTTAAATGTGTTTTCTCTTTGACTTAAGTTGGTTTTTTACTGAGCCGGTTTTAATCATAAATGCACTTCTTATGATGTAATTTAGCATCTCCAGTAAATGTATCTTGATGTAAGGTTGTTAAGATATTTGCCTTGAAAACCAAGACAGAAAT
>CM050421.1:35708197-35715697 GCA_027564155.1 Gymnocypris eckloni scoliostomus
GTGTGTGTGTGTGTGAGTGTATAAGACCTGAAGGATCACACTCTGCAGGTCTGCACTAGCTGTGTGAGTGTATGTGTGTGTGAGCATGAGCGTGTGTGTGTGTGTGTGTGTGTGTGTGAGTGTATAAGACCTGAAGGATCACACTCTGCAGGTCTGCACTAGCTGAATACTTCATCTCTGTCTCTGTACCTCGTGGCCATGCAGGTGTGCCGCTCGATCCTGCGCTCGCTGGTTATTAGCTGTCGCTCAGTGCAGCTTTAGCTCTCATATAATCATCATCTACACAATAACACAGTGTGTCTTTGTTTGGACGACCCCTGAGTTAAAGTCATCGACACTGTTTGTAACCCATCTGGACATTTCAGAGTGGAAATCTACGGCTAATTGATCGAGAGATTATTTTAAACGTAGTTTTTTAATAATAATAATTTCACTGATAAATCATTCAGAATGAGCTGGAAGATGCACGCAGTAAATATAGGTTTCATTTGGACATTCCAGCTCAAAGGTTAATCAAGGGAACGAACTTGCTATGAACTACACCTGACCCCAAGTTGACCTTTGACCTCTCTAACCTTGACAGGCTGTTCAGCAAGTGAAATACTTCATGCTGAAAATTCATGTTTCATATTTTTTTCTATTATTTAACAATTTGACTGAACGCACTTCATTTCGGACAAATAAAGGAAAAATATAGAAATTAATAATTTGTCATTTTTCACAACTTAGCAAGATTAATTGCAGCACACATTAAAGTCATATTATGCATGTGAATTAATAGTTATCGTTATCTGAACATTAATTAACTCTTACCCTCCTGATTGTTTGTATATGTATCATGTAATTAATTATAGCCAGTTAATTAGTTTCGTTCTAGCTAAATGTGATTACGACCAGTTCACATCAAGAACAATATCTATAACCATAAAGTTTTCGTTAATGCTGTCAAATAATTAATCACATCCAAAATAAAAGCTTTTTTAAGATAATATATGAATATGGAGTGTGTATATTATTCTGTATATAGAAATACAAACACATGCATGTATATATTTAATAAAAATATGGTATGTTTACATATTAAATATATTTATATATAATATAATAATGTCAATATTGTGTGTGTGAGCATGAGTGTGTGTGTTTGGGTGTGAGAGTGTGTGTGTGTGTGTTTTTATATGTACATAATAAATCAACACAGGAAACATGCATTTATTATGTAAACAGAAGCCTTTTTTTTGGATGCGATTAATCGTTTGACGGCACTAATTATGATAATCACGTTCAGAGTCATTTTCCCCCCCAGCTGATGAATAATTCAAACATTGACAGCCAATCAGAATCCTCCCTGCTTTACAGAGCTCCAGCATTTAGAGACAAAACTGCAGCACTTACAATAAACACAACGTTATCGTCTGCGGATGTGAACACTGTTGTAGTTATCATTATAGTTATTGTTCTTGGTGCATGACCCTGACCTTTGACCTTCACTCCATCACGACCGGTTCACAGCAGAGAATGTGCGATTGTTCCTTCGCTCGTTTGAGCTTGACTTTCATTTCACAGACAGCACAAGGCTGTCTCAGGCTTCTGAAAGCATACGTTCCTAATGTGTATAGACTTGACCGAGCACGGCATTGTGGGTAAAAGCAAAGCTAGGCATCTGAGAGTGAAAGACAAAATGCGTAGTTTCTGCTGAACGTGTTGCAGCAGAACACATACTTGATGTCATGCTATTCTATACGCTGTTTAATGCTGATCTGTTGCTCTTGATCTGAATGTTTCTCTGCAGGCGAGAGCGTCTTTAATCCGGTTCAGAGGCGGCTCAGGATCATCAGACACAGTAGTGTTGTAGCAGAAACATCTGTCAGTCCAAAACTGAAATAAAGACGTTCGTGAGCACTCTTGAGTGTTTGTGTCATTCATTCTTTGAGCTGAGCGTGAACTTTCAGACCGCAGCCCTTGTGCTAGTATGTATTCTGTCGTGAGCACTGTTTCATCCGGTGTTTGTTCTGTCTCTTCAGTGGACGTGTTCACGTGTAGAACTCCAGCCATCGCTGATATCGTGATCCTGGTGGATGGATCATGGAGCATCGGCAGAATTAATTTCCGTTTGGTGCGGATGTTTCTGGAAAGTCTCGTCAGGGCCTTTGCGGTTGGATCAGAACACACACGTGTTGGTGCGTCTGCAGTCTCTTGTGTGTTTGTGCTGTGTGTTTGTGTGTTAATAGTGTGCGTGTGATCAGGTTTGGCGCAGTACAGCGGGGATCCTCGGATCGAGTGGCATCTGAACACGCACAGCACTAAAGAGGCCGTGATCGACGCCGTGAAGAATCTGCCTTATAAAGGAGGAAACACACTTACAGGTTCATACACTCACTCACTCACTCACTCACACACACACACACACACACACACACACACACACACACACACACACACACACACACACACACACACACACACACACATTGACAAACACAGGCACACTCATACAAGCTCACACTCACACACACTCGCATAAACTCACAATCATATCTAAATGATTTTCCCTGTAACGCATCTGCTCGTGTGTGTGTGTGTGTGCGTGTGTGTGTGTGTGTGCGTGTATATATATGTGTGATATATATATGTGTGTGTGTGTATATATATGTGTGCTTGTGTGTATATATATGTGTGTGTGTGTGTGTGTGTATGTGTGTGTGTATGTGCGCGTGTGTGTGTGTGTGTGTGCGTGTGCGCTGTGTGTGTGTGTGTGTGTGTGTATGTGTGTGTATATGTGTGTGTGTGTGTGTGTGTGTGTGTGTGCGTATGCGTGTGTGTGTTGTGTGTGTGTGTGTGTGTGTATGTGTGTGTGTTTCTCCAGGTCTGGCTCTGACGTATATTCTGGAGAACAGCTTCAAATCTGAATCTGGATCCAGGCCTGACGTTCCTAAGATTGGGATTCTGATCACGGATGGGAAATCACAGGACGACGTTCTTTCTCCTGCTCAGAGACTCAGAGATGCTGGGATCGAGCTGTTTGCCATCGGTACCAGAACAAATCAATCTCTAACTTAAGCACAGTCTTATAAATACCTTATAGTTTTCTGACTGTGTGATTCTGCAGGAGTGAAGAACGCGGATGAGAACGAGCTGAGAGCCATCGCCTCCCTGCCGGAGGAGACACACGTGTATAACGCGGCTGATTTCAGCGTGATGAGCTCCATCGTGGAGGGACTCACCAGGAGCATCTGCGAGCGCGTCTCTGAACTCAGCAGAGAGATCAGCGGTGCGTTTCTGAGAGATTTGTGTCCTCTCTGCTCCGGGCTGATTGAGTCTCACAGTCTAATGCCAGCATCTGTGACTGTCATTTCCTCAGAAAATTATGAGAATCCTTTAACAAAGCTAGGTTGTATTTGTGCTTTTATACTATCCTGCTTAGGTGATTTCTATGTGTTTTCAGGTGAGACAGATCCGTATTCCACGGGGCCACCGGATGCTCCCAGTAACCTTGTGACCTCTGAGGTCACGGCCAGGAGCTTCCGTGTGTCGTGGACTCATGCTGCAGGCCCGGTGGAGAAGTACAGAGTGGTGTATTACTCGTCCAGTGGATCCAGACCCGAGGAGGTACAGTTTGTGTGTGTGTTTATACTTAAGCTCTTCAGTAATGTAGTGAAGATTGCCACTTTTGAGCACATTTTGGCTGCCCTCAATAATAGAAAAGGCCTCATGGTGTACCATTTTGAATAGCCATCTGTGAATGTGAGTTTGGTAGAAATAGTGAAAGATGCTGTATGTGAATGCGGTGTGTGTGTGTGTGCAGGTGGTGGTGAACGGTGACAAGAACTTTGTGGTGTTGAGGTATCTGAACTCTCTGACAGAGTATCAGATCACTGTGTTTGCCATCTACAGCAACGCAGCCAGTGAAGCTCTGAGAGGCAGCGAGACCACCTGTGAGTGTGCCTGATCTGCTATCACGTCTGATCTATATAATCACATTAGATCTATCACCTATGATCTATTAATACACTGTGTGATCTATAATCACATCTGATCCATATAATCACATCTCATCTATATAATCACATCTGATCCATATAATAACATTAGAGCTATTATCACATATTATCTCTAATACACTGTCTGATCTATATAATCACATCTGATCTATATAATCACATCACATTAGATCTATATAATCACATCTGACTATATAATAACATTAGAGCTATTATCACATATTATCTCTAATACACTGTCTGATCTATAATCACATCTGATCTATATAATAACATTAGATCTATATAATAACATCTGATCTATAATAACATCTGATCTATATAATCACATCTGATCTATATAATAACATCTGATCTATATAATCACATCTGATCTATATAATAACATTAGATCTATTATCACATATTATCTCTAATACACTGTCTGATCTATAATCACATCTGATCTATACACTCACATTAGATCTATATAATCACATCTGATCTATATACTCACATTAGATCTATATAATAAAATCTGATCTATAATAATATCTGATCTATATAATCACATTAGATCTATTATCACATATTATCTCTAATACACTGTCTGATCTATTATCACATATTTTCTCTAATACACTGTCTGATCTATACACTCACATTAGATCTATATAATCACATCTGATCTATATACTCACATTAGATCTATATAATAACATCTGATCTATAATAACATCTGATCTATATAATCACATTAGATCTATTATCACATATTATCTCTAATACACTGTCTGATCTATAATCACATCTGATCTATATAATCACATCTCATCTATATTATCACATCTGATCTATTACATTGGATCTGTTATTACATCTGATCTATTTATTATATCTGATCTATAACCACATCTGATCTATTATTTTGTTAAATTATCATTTGTGTGTGTCTGATCTATTAGTCCTCACCTGACCTGTTTTATATGTCTGATAAACACATCTGATTATTCATGCTGAACTGATGGGTTGTATATGTGTGATCTGTCTTATTGTCCTGCAGTAGTTCTTGTGTCTGTATGGTTGTTGATTGTTGTGTTTGTTGGTCAGTGGTGCTGCCGACGGTCAGTGATCTGGAGCTGCATGACATCACTCACAGCACCATGCGTGCGCGCTGGCGGGAGGCAGAAGGGGCTTCTGGGTACATGATCCTGTACGCGCCACTGACAGAGGGCGAGCCCGCGGACGAGAAGGAGGTGGAAAATACACACACACACACACTACAGGTCCTCACACCGCATATGAATGTCCGGCGTGACGATTTGGACAAAAATCCCGAGTGGAACAAGCAGGAATGCAGATGCTCTCAGATTTCTGAATATCTCTAACTAGTTGGCAGTGCTGGGGTTAACGAATTACAAGTAACACGAGTTACGTAATCAGATTAATTTACCGCATTACTTTTTAATTTAGAAGGAAATATCTGAGCTACTTTTCAAATAAGTAACAGTTACTTTGTTTCTGATGCCATGGTGACAGAAATCAGGAGTAAGTGCAGAGCGTTGTGTGTGAACACGATCTTACTGTAGTTCTAGATTAAATATCCACACGATCTTACTGTAGTTCTAGACTAAATATCAACACGATCTTACTGTAGTTCTAGACTAAATATCAACACGATCTTACTGTAGTTCTAGATTAAATATCCACACGATCTTACTGTAGTTCTAGACTAAATATCAACACGATCTTACTGTAGTTCTAGATTAAATATCAACACGATCTTACTGTAGTTCTAGACTAAATATCAACACGATCTTACTGTAGTTCTAGATTAAATATCAACACGATCTTACTGTAGTTCTAGATTAAATATCCACACGATCTTACTGTAGTTCTAGACTAAATATCAACACGATCTTACTGTAGTTCTAGACTAAATATGGACACAATCTTACTGTAGTTCTAGACTAAATATCGGCACGATCTTACTGTAGTTCTAGACTAAATATCGACATGATCTTACTGTAGTTCTAGACTAAATATGGACACAATCTTACTGTAGTTCTAGACTAAATATCGACACGATCTTACTGTAGTTCTAGACTAAATATCGACACGATCTTACTGTAGTTCTAGACTAAATATCGACACGATCTTACTGTAGTTCTAGACTAAATATGGACACGATCTTACTGTAGTTCTAGACTAAATATCGACACGATCTTACTGTAACTTAAATACTCTCCTCTTACTCCCTACGAAAAAGTGAACATGGTTGCTGAGCCTAACATAATACTAAATACATGAGAAACATCCGGATACCTACCTAACATTTCCTAATCCCTATCTATCTTCTGAGGTGTAACGGGCACGAGGCGACTTTAAAAGCACAAAAACAACAACTGTAGACCATATAATCAATGATCCAACAGTTGTGAATTGCTTACCCCCGACAGAGAACAAGTTTCCACCCAGAATTACTTAATAAAAAAGGCAAAATAACAAAAGAGTGAACCGAAGGAAGGATTGAATATTCAATCCAGCTGGAACACTCACCCTATCTAACCGGGGAAACTCATGCATAAATCACAAAAATACTCAAAAAACCATACTCACCAAAACAAATCAATCAAAACGGGAAAAATCACAGTCCCAGAGTATCAAAAAAAAGTGACCCGGACAAGCCCCCATTATGTCACAACCCTGGCTCTGGGGAAGCAAGATCAAGGACACAAAACAAGTTTACCAAATACAATAAGATTTATTAAATAACAAAAAGAGAAAAGAAGGGCTATGACAAAAACAAGCCCAGCCACTGCCAAGCTAAGCTGGCTTTAGGATCAGAGAGAGAGAGTGGGATCATGTGTCCTGGTGTTTTAATTGGCTCCTTTCAGGTGACATCGATTAGCCTGTTGATTGCAGGTGAGCTACTGAGTAACTGCAACAAAACACAAGTTAGAACACTGCCACATAACAGGTGTGAAATAACTTTACATTTTTCTAAAATAAGAACTTTTTTATATTAAAAACAAACAAGCAAGACCTGCCCAGATTAAAAAAGTAACTAAGTAAAGTAATTAGTTACTTTTTTAGGGAGTAATGCAATATTGTAATGCATTACTTTCTCCAACACTGCTAGTGAGTGTGTGTTTTTGTTTACAGGTTAAAGTGTCCGACTCCGTGACTCAGATTGAACTGGATGGTTTAACTCCTGCGACCGAATACACGGTGACCGTTTACGCCCTGTACGGAGAGGAGGCCAGTGACCCCATGACCTCGCAGGAGACCACGCGTGAGTACAAACCCCACCAATACACGACAGAAACACCAATGTGCGCTAAATACCAGCTGATAACATCATCTGTCTGACTCTTGCTCTCAGTCCGTTTGACTCCGGCTCGTAATCTACGCATCTCAGACATCAGTCACAGCTCCGCTAAACTCTCGTGGGATGCCGCGTCTCGTAAGGTCAAAGGTTACCGCATCGTTTATGTGAAGACGGACGGTGTGGAGACCA
>CM050421.1:35720697-35728197 GCA_027564155.1 Gymnocypris eckloni scoliostomus
CATGGGCTACAGGATCGTCTACCAGCCCACCTCAGGTACCCAGCACCTCACCACCAGTGTCGGGGAAACATATTTAAATATGTGACGATCAAATCGGTTGATATTTAGTCTAGAGCTACAGTAAGATCATGTCGATATTTAGTCTAGAGCTACAGTAAGATCGTGTCTATATTTAGTCTAGAACTACAGTAAGATCGTGTTGATATTTAATCTAGAACTACAGTAAGATCGTGTTGATATTTAGTCTAGAACTACAGTAAGATCTTGTTGATATTTAGTCTAGAGCTACAGTAAGATCATGTCGATATTTTGTCTAGAGCTACAGTAAGATCATGTCTATATTTAGTCTAGAACTACAGTAAGATCGTGTTGATATTTAATCTAGAACTACAGTAAGATCGTGTTGATATTTAGTCTAGAAATACAGTAAGATCGTGTTGATATTTAGTCTAGAACTACAGTAAGATCGTGTTGATATTTAGTCTAGAACTACAGTAAGATCTTGTTGATATTTAGTCTAGAACTATAGTAAGATCGTGTTGATATTTAGTCTAGAACTACAGTAAGATCGTGTTGATATTTAGTCTAGAACTACAGTAAGATCTTGTTGATATTTAGTCTAGAACTACAGTAAGATCGTGTTGATATTTAGTCTAGAACTACAGTAAGATCGTGTTGATATTTAGTCTAGAGCTACAGTAAGATCGGTTCTATATTTGGTCTAGAACTACAGTAAGATCGTGTTGATATTTAGTCTAGAACTACAGTAAGATCGTGTTGATATTTAGTCTAGAACTACAGTAAGATCATGTTGATATTTAGTCTAGAACTACAGTAAGATCATGTCGATATTTAGTCTAGAACTACAGTAAGATCGTGTTGATATTTAGTCTAGAACTACAGTAAGATCGAGTTGATATTTAGTCTAGAACTACAGTAAGATCGAGTTGATATTTAGTCTAGAGCTACAGTAAGATCGTGTTGATATTTAGTCTAGAACTACAGTAAGATCGTGTTGATATTTAGTCTAGAACTACAGTAAGATCGTGTTGATATTTAGTCTAGAGCTACAGTAAGATCGTGTTGATATTTAGTCTAGAACTACAGTAAGATCGTGTTGATATTTAGTCTAGAACTACAGTAAGATCATGTCGATATTTAGTCTAGAGCTACAGTAAGATCATGTTGATATTTAGTCTAGAGCTACAGTAAGATCATGTCGATATTTAGTCTAGAGCTACAGTAAGATCATGTCGATATTTAGTCTAGAGCTACAGTAAGATCATGTCGATATTTAGTCTAGAGCTACAGTAAGATCATGTTGATATTTAGTCTAGAGCTACAGTAAGATCATGTTGATATTTAGTCTAGAGCTACAGTAAGATCATGTCGATATTTAGTCTAGAACTACAGTAAGATCATGTTGATATTTAGTCTAGAACTACAGAAAGATCATGTTGATATTTAGTCTAGAACTACAGTAAGATCATGTCGATATTTAGTCTAGAACTACAGTAAGATCATGTTGATATTTAGTCAAGAACTACAGTAAGATCATGTCGATATTTAGTCTAGAACTACAGTAAGATCGAGTTGATATTTAGTCTAGAACTACAGTAAGATCATGTTGATATTTAGTCAAGAACTACAGAAAGATCATGTTGATATTTAGTCTAGAACTACAGTAAGATCATGTCGATATTTAGTCTAGAGCTACAGTAAGATCATGTCGATATTTAGTCTAGAGCTACAGTAAGATCGTGTCTATATTTAGTCTAGAACTACAGTAAGATCGAGTTGATATTTAGTCTAGAACTACAGTAAGATCGAGTTGATATTTAGTCTAGAACTACAGTAAGATCATGTTGATATTTAGTCTAGAACTACAGTAAGATCATGTCGATATTTAGTCTAGAACTACAGTAAGATCGAGTTGATATTTAGTCTAGAACTACAGTAAGATCATGTCGATATTTAGTCTAGAACTACAGTAAGATCGAGTTGATATTTAGTCTAGAACTACAGTAAGATCGAGTTGATATTTAGTCTAGAGCTACAGTAAGATCGTGTCTATATTTAGTCTAGAACTACAGTAAGATCGAGTTGATATTTAGTCTAGAGCTACAGTAAGATCGAGTTGATATTTAGTCTAGAGCTACAGTAAGAACGTGTTGATATTTAGTCTAGAACTACAGTAAGATCGTGTTGATATTTAGTCTAGAACTACAGTAAGATCATGTTGATATTTAGTCTAGAGCTACAGTAAGATCATGTCGATATTTAGTCTAGAACTACAGTAAGATCGTGTTGATATTTAGTCTAGAGCTACAGTAAGATCATGTCGATATTTAGTCTAGAGCTACAGTAAGATCATGTTGATATTTAGTCTAGAGCTACAGTAAGATCATGTTGATATTTAGTCTAGAGCTACAGTAAGATCATGTTGATATTTAGTCTAGAGCTACAGTAAGATCATGTTGATATTTAGTCTAGAGCTACAGTAAGATCATGTTGATATTTAGTCTAGAGCTACAGTAAGATCATGTTGATATTTAGTCTAGAGCTGCAGTAAGATAATGTTGATATTCTAGAGATACAGATATTTCTTTCTAAATTAAAAAGTAATGTGATTATGTAACTTGCGTTACTTGTAATGCATTCCCCAACACTGCTCATCACACACACACACACACACACACACACACACACACACACACACACACACACGCTGACCTCTGACCTCCGACAGCGGCCGGCCGCGCACTGGAGACCTTCGTGGGTGATGACGTGAACACCATGCTGATTGTCAATCTGCTGAGCGGGACGGAGTACAGCGTCAGAGTCATCGCCACCTACACCACGGGATCCAGCGAAGCCCTGAGCGGACGAGCCCAAACACGTGAGTCTGAGCCAGGCCTGCAACAGTGTGTGTGTGTGTGTGTGTGTGTGTGTGTGTGTGTGTGAGCGCCGCTGACGTCTCTCTCTGTGTCTCCAGTGTACCTTGGAGTGAGTAATCTCAGCACGTTCCAGGTCCGCACCGGCAGCATGTGTGTTCAGTGGCAGCCGCATCAGCACGCAAACCTGTACCGCCTCGTCCTGCAGTCGTCCCCCAGTGAGTGCACTTAAACACACTTACACATGCTTTAGGAACGAGTGTGTACTCGGAAGAGAGCGAAACCCGACACAACCTCCTTCTGATGACACCCTCGTCTGTAAAAATAAAATATGTAATGAATATACACCAGATATAATATGTATTATATTCATATTTAGTTTCCATTTTCTAAACTAAAGCGAATAAACTATGATAATGTGAGAAATGTCGAAGGTGTCTGAATAAGTTTTGCTTCGACTGTATCTTAATCGGTTTAATTAATTACGTTAAGAATTGCACTTTTTCTGAACTCCCACGTGAAAAAATACTATAGTAAATTAACTATAGAAAATGTAGTATACTTTCTAGAGTACATACTGTAGTGTTTTTGAACCATACTATAGTAAAAGTACTACAGCAAATTATAGTAATCCTAATATAGACTAATTACTTTAGCTATTACTGTAGTAGATTTTATAACACTCCAGTACTGGATACTACAACATGTTTATGTAAGCATTTTCTAATTAATTATGGACTAATTTGCTTACGTTATACAAGGCAGGAATCTGAGCATTGCTTCATCATCCTTGTTTGATTTAGTTGATATGTTAAAGTTTCAGAGATCAAGATCAGAAAATACTGTCAACAGACAGAAAACACCATGTTTTTAATGTTGTGTAAATCAGTGTGAATGAAATATAAGAGTAAACTCTTACATACAGTATAAGAGCTGTATGTAAACCGATGGCAGCTGATCATTAACTTTGGCACGTCGGCGCGAGGCTCTTCGTGGGATTATAAGTGTCATTTAACGGATGTCTGATTGTGTTCTGCCACGGATATTATAAACTCTAAAATATAAAGATTAAATACACACACTCTTACATTGTTCAGGGATTTCCGTATTTTCCGACCTCTCAGATCAGATGAGCTTTATTTGTCACATACACAATTATACAGAGTATAACCAGCAGTGAAATGTGTTCTCTGTATTTAACCCGTCCATGTGCACACACACACTTGGAGCAGTGGGCAGCCGGGGAGCAGTTGGGGGTTAGGTGCCTTGCTCAAGGGTCTCACCTCAGTCATGGACAATTCCTGCCGGAGCCGAGATTCGAACCCACACCCTCGGGTTACAAGTCCGACGCTCGATCCATTAGAGCCACGACTGCCCCCTTGAGAGCCACGATTGCTGCCCCTTGAGAGCCACGATTGCCCCCTTGAGAGCCACGACTGCCCCCTTGAGAGCCACGATTGCCCCCTTGAGAGCCACGACTGCCCCCTAGAGAGCCACGACTGCCCCCCAGAGAGCCACGACTGCCCCCAGAGAGCCACGACTGTCCCCCAGAGAGCAGATGAGTTTTGAGTCTGGATTTAATGTTTTAGCACATCTGATCTCTTCTGGAAGCTGGTTCATAATAGCTAAAAGCAGGTTCTGGTCAGGATGAGTGTTCTGGATGAGCTGCAGCTGTCTAACGCTCTTCTTTGTGAGGAGACCATAACAATAATCCACCTTGCTGGTGATAAAGCATGAACACGTTTCTCCAAATCTCGACTGGAAACAAAACAATGTTTTTGAGATGATAGTATGCTGATTTAGTTACATGACCACTGAAACTAAGGTCAGTCTCCAGAATCACCCCAAGATTGTTGACTTGATGTTTAGTTGTTTGAATCCTAGAGTCAAGGTATGCATTCACCTCGAGGACTTCATCTTTGTTTCCAAATGCGATGACTTCAGTTTTCTCCTTGTTTAACTGAAGAAAGTTCTGGCACATCCGACTGTTAATTTCATCAATGCATTGACAGAGGCAGTCAATGGGGCTATAGTCATTTGGAGATAAGGCTAGGTAAATCTGGGTATCATCAGCATCGCTGTGATTTCAGTATAACTGTTCTTTCTCGTTATTTGACTTAGTGGAGCATATACAGGCTAAACAAGAGCGGTGTGAGTATTGAGCCTTGAGGGACTCCACATGTCATAGACGTCCACTGAGACCTATGCTCTCCTATACTCACATAATAACCTCTCCCTTCCAAGTATGACCTGAACCATTTGTGTACCATCCCAGAAAGCCCGACCCAGTCTCTCTAGAAGTGTGTTATGATCGACAGTGTCAAACGCAGCACTAAGATTTAGTAGTACCAGCACTGATATTTTGCCAGAATCTCTCAACAGTAGCAAAAAGTGTGCAAGTGTTGTTTAAGTTACTGCTTATACGGGTTGAGAAGGTCTGTCTAGCTCACACTCTTTACTTGATGCTGATGTACAGTGCAGTAGATATCAACACACACACACACACACACACACACACACACACACAGAGAAGTGTACATCTTTGGGTTTTCATCCTCTGTTTCAGATGGTGAGAAACAGGAAGTGAGGTTGAGCGGCTCCACCTCCAGACACTGCTTTAATGACCTGACCCCAAACACACAGTACACCATCAGCATTCATGCTCAGCTGCTGGACACAGAGGGACCCGCCGTCACCACCACACAGAGAACATGTATGTACACACACTCACACACACACACACACACGCTTTTATACAGTGCTATTGCCTACACCTACTCTACACTAAACTTAGCCCTCACAGGAGACTGTGCATTTCTATTTTCCCTCAAAAAAACTCACTCTGTATGATTTATAAGCATTTTAAATTATGGGGACACTGAAAATGTCCTCATAAATCACCTTCTCCTTGTAATACCTATGTTATACCCATGTCATTATACAAATTTGTGTCCTCATAAACCACATAAACATGCCCACACACACACTCACACTCACACACACACTCACACACACACACACATACACACTCATACACTCATACACACACACACACACACACACACACACACACACACTCCCACACACTCACTCACTCACTCACTTGCACACACACACTCCCACACACACACACTCCCACACACACACACACACTCCCACACACACACACACACACACACTCACACACACACTCACTCGCGCGCGCACACACACACACACACTCCCACTCACTCACTCGCGCACACAAACTCCCACACACACACACTCACATTCAGCAAACGCTCCTTCATGCTGTAACTGTACATACGATCAGAGGACATAAATCAAATAAGTTATAATATTGAGTTATAAAACTCAAGGCGATGTTCTCTTTGTGCCGTGTGGCTCACAGCGCGTCACATGCACTAAGTGGTTCCTGTGTTTTCCTTTGTAACGCTGTCACTCAAACGTGTCTGTAGTTCCTGTGGCCACCGCTCCGCCCACCACACCCAGCACCACCGCCCCCCCGCCCACTCTTCCCGCCACTAAAGAAGGTATGGGTCACATGACATCACTGACTGTTAGTGTTCATGCAGCAGTTCTCATATGTGTGTGTGTGTGTGTGTGTGTGCGTGTGTGTCTCTCTGTGTGTGTGTGTGCATGTGCGTGCGCGTGTGTGTGTCTTTGTGTGGTTGTGTCTCTCTCTCTGTTTGTGTGGTGTGTGTGTGTGTCTCTCTCTCTCTCTCTCTGTATGTGTGTGTGTCAGTGTGTCGAGCTGCTAAAGCAGATCTGGTGTTTCTGGTGGACGGATCGTGGAGTATCGGAGACAACAACTTCCAGAAGATCATCCGCTTCCTCTACAGCACCGCCGGAGCGCTGGACCGGATCGGCCCGGATGGGACTCAAGTGAGTGACACGTCAAGCACTTACTGTGTGAACAATGTTTGGACTTGATTTGAAATCACGCAGTTTCACCGCCAAAAAATACCAGATTAGAAAATGATTAGGAAGTGCAAACATACATCAATACAGAGCAGAAAAAACTCAGCCGTGAATATTATAAACTCTAAAATATCAAGAGTGAATACACACACACACACACACACACACACATCTCACACTCTCACACACACTCTCATACACATACACACACACACACACACACACACACACACACACACACACACACACACACACACACACACACACTCACTTACACACTCACACACACACACACACACACACACACACACACACACTGTTTTACAATTAAATAATAATAATCTGGTCATTAATACACCTTGGGCCAGTTTTACTAAATAATGCGCCAGCACAAACCGTCTTTCAGTGTTAAAATGGTACGGTCCGGATTTACTAAAGACGCGCGGTGCAGAGTTAGCGCTGGAAAGGCGTGGACACAGTGATATTAGTGAATATGCATTTGTAGGATTTTCCTTTCAGACACTAAAGTTATGGGAGGAGAGTATTAAAATTAATCACGCAACTAGTTTTACTAATGTCTGCGCTCATCATATTACTGGCATTTGCTCCATTATTTAACGCCAAAAAAGCAGGTTTTAAACTATTCTGTGCTTGAAACATCTGCAATAGTTTCTGCAGAGAACAG
>CM050421.1:35738197-35753197 GCA_027564155.1 Gymnocypris eckloni scoliostomus
ACTCCATCGGTGACAGAACGGAGAAACCAGGCTCAGTCGGGGGGGCAGTTCCCCTCCGGCCAGACGAACCAGTAGTTTGTTACTACTGCAGCAAAGTCAAATTTTAAGTGGTCCACTGGTTCCAGTGGTCTTTACCCGATGGCTGTCTAGGTGACGAGTATTAGTCAGTTTAGATATATTTTTAAGATGAAAAAATTCAGTTTTACAAATGCTAGAAACGTGGCTGTCAAAGTGCTATCAAATAGCACACCTAGGTTCCTGACTGATGATGAAGAATCGAGAGAGCAGCCTTCAAGTGTTAGACAGTGTTCTAGGTTATTACTTGTGTGGTTTTTAGGTCTGATAATTAACACCTCTGTTATTTCAGAATTTAGTAGTATGAAATTATTTGTCATCCAGTTTTTTATATCGACTATGCATTCCATAAGTTTCTCATTTGGTGTGTTTCACCGGGCCGTGAAGAAATATAGAGCTGAGTACCATCAGCATAACAGTGAAAGCTAACCCCATGTTTCCTGATGATATCGCCCAAGAGTAACATGTAAAGTGTGAAAAGTAACGGCCCTAGTACTGAGCCCACACACACACTCACACACACACACACACACACACACACACACACACACACACACACACACACACTCCATACTGCTCTTGTGATCGATATGATACCTCTTCATTCACTGCTATGAATTGATGGCGGTCAGATAAGTACGATTTGAACCATGCTAGTGCACTTCCACTAATGAACAAAGTTTTCAAGTCTATTCAAAAGAGTGTTGTGATCGATAGTGTCGAACGCAGAGCTAAGATCCAGGAGCACAAATATATATAGGGAGAAGCATCCGGCCGCCCAGGTGTGTCCACATTATGGAATCTGACCCCCTTTAAAAACAAGTTTGGACACCCCTGCCCTAAACTTGAGAACCGAACCTTTGAGGTGTTTGGTGCATGATTGGGGTTATTGGGGTCACTTCCTCTAGATGTTCCTCTGCTAGTGTAGTATTTCAGTGCACCGCAGATGTGTCTGGTATTGAGTGAGCTGTGTTTGGTAGGGGGCTCCGGGTGAGACGGGTCAGAAGGGTGACGCCGGTCCTCCAGGGCTGCAGGTAAATCACTCACCGCTCTCTCTCTCTCTCTCTCTCTCTCTCTCTCTCTGTCTCTCTCTGTCTCTCTCTCTCTCTCTCTCTCTCTCTCACTGTCTCACTGTCTCTCTCTCTCTCTCTCTCTCTCTCTCTCTCTCTCTCTCTCTCTCTCTCTCTCTGTCTCTCTCTCTCTCTCTCTCTCTCTCTCTCTCTCTCTCTCTCACTGTCTCTCTCTCTGTCTCTCTCTCTCTCTCTCTCTCTCTCTCTCTCTCTCTCTCTCTCTCTCTCTCTCTCTCTCACTGTCACTGTCTCTCTCTCTCTCTGTCTCTCTCTCTCTCTCTCTCTCTCTCTCTCTCTCTCTCTCTCTCTCTCTCTCTCTCTCTCTCTCTGTCTCTCTCTCTCTCTCTCTCTCTCTCTCTCTCTCTCTGCTGTGACTCTGAAGATCGTCTCTTGTTCCTGTAGGGTGTTCCTGGCTCTCCCGGGCCTGCGGGACGTGACGGGCCTCCAGGACTACGGGTAACGTGTCTGTCGCTCGTCATGCTAACGCTGCGCTTGGCCGTATGATCACTGTGTTCTCGTCCTCCACAGGGGCTGCCGGGTCAGGATGGGCCTCAGGGACGAGTGGGGTCGCCGGGAACCATAGTGAGTCCAAAAATACTAGATCATGATAAACACAGCGACACGCTTCACCAGTGGAGCCGGGGGGGGGTGTTCGTGCTTGCAGTGACTTACAAAGTGTATGCACTACTTGCTTTATGCAAGCACTATATAGGATTGATCAACACGGATTGATAGGTGAAACAACAAACAGTCTATAAATTAAGAATCAGGCTGTCTTTGAGTTCACATGAACAACGGTTAAAGCTACAGAAGAATACCAGAATTCCTCTGTTCAATTAGGCCTAAGACATCGAGAGTCAGCCACAACACATAATTGCGAATACCATGCCTTACCTTAACACACAATGTGTTGTTTTTTGCATGGTGGCTATATTATATGATGCTAGCTGCAGAATTCGAGTGCAGATCAACAGCCTCCGATGTTTATATGTTTATTTTAGAGTTAACGTGTACTAAACATAGAATTTGCACCGCAGCCCCCCCACACCTTGATGCTCATGACAACAATAGCATGAATAGTTATCTTTATTAAAGTGAATTAGGTTTTGTAAATGTGCAATTTTACACATAATAATCCACGATGATCACGTCACACAAAACTAAAATCGCACATCAAAATAACACAACAATATTTTTTGAGAGCCCCCAAATTCCATCACAAATCCATTTTTCATGGGAGTCCATGTGTTATTAACACTGTGTTATCCGCAGTGTCAGTGTTGCTCTGCTCCAGTTGAAAGAGTGTGTTTATAGCCGGCATCTCGTCCTCAGGGGGGTCCGGGAGTGCCGGGGGCCCCGGGGGAGAATGGCCCTCCAGGACCCACAGGAGACCAGGGTCCTCCGGTATGTGTTTCCACATGCATGTGCACATGATATCATCAACGAACCAATGCTAAACCCTCCTCTGTCTGTTTCAGGGCTCCCCGGGACCCAAGGGAGAGAAGGGCGAGCGGGTGAGTCAAATAACGAGACTGAGCGGATAACAAGGTAATCTCTGATGTGTTTCATTGATGCTCATGTGTGTGTTTAACAGGGTGAACTCCAGTCCTCGGCTTCTGTCCAAGCCATAGCCAGACAAGTGTGTGAGCAGCTGATCCAGAGTGAGTGCAGAGACACAGACGCACGGCATGCTGGGATTGCGTTTGTGTGTCTGACGTCTCTCTCTCTCTCTCCGGCCGCAGGTCACATGGCGCGGTACAATTCCATTCTGAACCACATTCCCAGTCAGCCGGTGTCGATCCGCACCGTTCCCGGGCCGCCGGGAGAGCCGGGCCGACAGGGGTCTCCAGGACCTCAGGGAGAGCAGGGGCCGTCGGGACGGCCGGGATTCCCCGGCAGTAATGGAGAGAATGGCCAGCCGGGAGCCCGAGGTGCGTGATTGTGTTTGTACTGACAGACTGAAGCACACAGACAGCACTAACCTGAGAAGATGGAGAATCATAACCAAACTGTGTGTGTTTATCGTCATCAGGACCTCTGGGCGAGAAGGGAGAGAAGGGCAGTCCAGGTGTGGGAGTCCAGGGACCCAGAGGACCTGCTGGACCGCCAGGTGAACACACACACACACACACACTCACACACACACAAAGATATACACACACACAGAGAGAGACACACACACACACACACACACACACACACACACACACACACACACACACTCACACAGAGAGACACGCACACACAGAGATAAACACACATACAGAGATAAAAACACACACACACACACACACACACACACACACACACACTCACACTCACACAGAGACACACACACACACACACACACACACACACACACAGATAAACACACATACACACACAGAGACACACACTCACACACACACACACACACACACACAGAAACACACACACAGAGACACACACACACATAAACATACATACACACACACACACAGAGAGAGAGAGAGAGACACACACACACACACACACACAGAGACACAGAGCGAGAGACACACACATACATGTACACACACACACACACAGAGAAACACACACACACACACACACACACACACACACACACACACAGAGACTCACACACACACACACACACACACACACACACACACACACACACACACACAGACACACACACACACAGATAAACACAAATACACACACATACAGAGACACACACAAATAATTATTACAACCACATTAACCACTTAATTGTAGAAACAAATACAATTATTATTAAAACTTTTTTTAAAGGAATATTCACACCATTTATTCATTTTAACAGTAAGCCGCTGTTTGTTTGCCAAAAAGTAAAAGGGTTTCATTTGATAAAAAATTATTAAATGTTTCATGCCTTCATTTGATTATCAGAAAAAATAAAACAAGAATTTCTGGAAGAATTTTTTTTTTTAGGGCTCTATTGTTCAAAATGTTGAAATTTAGAGTTTTGGACTAATCTTTTCACTGAAATAAATGTTTTTGATATTACACAGAGAGTAAAGTACCGAAAAATGGTAATAGTACCAAATTTCCGATACCGATACCGTACCGGTTCAAATTTGAACGATACCCAACCCTAGTAACCAGTGCAAATTGATGAACAGATGTGTGACGTGCATTCTTTTTGGCTCATTAAAAAGTAATCTTGCTACCCCGTTCTGGATTAATTGTAAAGGGTTGATATAACTGGCAAGAGTGCATTGCAATAGTCCAGTCTGGACAGAACAAGACCCTGAACAAGGAGTTGTGAAGCATGTTCTGAAAGAAAAGGCCTGATCTTCTTGATGTTGTATATTGCAAATCTGCAGGACCGGGTCATTTTAGCAATGTGGTCTGAGAAAGTCAGCTGATCATCAATCATAGCTACAAGGTTTCTGGCTGTTTTTGAAGGAGTTGTGGTTGATGTGCCTAACTGGATGGTGAAATTATGATTAAACGATGGGTTTGATGGAACCACAAGCAGTTCTGTCTTGGCAAGGTTGAGTTGAAGGTGATGCAAGCAGCTATCGCCGGATCATCAGGATGAAATGAGAGGTAGAGTTGAGTGTCATCAGCGTAGCAGTGATATGAAAAGCCATGTTTCTGAATGACAGAACCTAGTGAAGCCATGTAGACAGAGAAGAGAAGTGGTGCAAGAACTGAGCCTTGAGGCACCCCAGTAGCTAGATGTTGTGACTTGGACGCCTCGCCTCTCAAGATACTTTGAAGGACCTATCTGAGAGGTAAGAGTCAAACTATTGGAGTGCGGTTCCTGAGAAGCACTCTCTCAATAGGGTTGACAGGAGGATCTGGTGGTAGACCGTATCAAAAGCAGCAGACAGATCCAGCAATATAAGTAATGAAGATTTGGCATCCGCTCTTGCAAATCTTAGGTCTTCAACAACTGAGAGCAAGGCAGTTTTGGTGGAATGTCCACTTCTGAAGCCAGACTGGTTTCTGTCCAGGAGGTTGTTCTGTGTGAGAAAGGCAGAGACTTGGTTTGTTCAAGTGTTTTTGCAATGAAAGGTAGAAGTGAAACCGGTCTGTACTTCTCTAAAAGATATGGGTTAAGGGTGGGTTTCTTAAGTAGTGGGGTTATACGAGCCAGACTAAATGCTGAGGGGAAAACACCAGTGTGAAGAGATACTAGGACAAGTAGTAGGATGATTAGAAAGGATGAGTTTGGAGACGTCTGCCTCAGTGAGTGAAGAGAAGGATGTGAGCGAGTGTATGTTTGCTGGTAAGATGTGTTTGACAGATTGTGTGACTCACACACACATGCACACACAGTGTTTACTGTCTTAATTCATGTGAGGAAATCACAAATCACTTTTTATTGTCACATCACCACAGCACAAGTGCCTTGGTGAGTGAAATTCTTACGAGCGTGCTCCATTTACAGCAGATGGTTGTGCAACAGATAGTTGTGCAAAGGTGCATCAGATTATGCATATGCAGTGTCGTGGGTGTGCATTGTATGGTGTCCAGTGATAGCAGATGTGTTAGTGCAGTGTGTGCGTGTAGTCCAGTAGAACTGTGTTAAAGTGCAGTGCATGGCATGTTGTGTGAGAGGAGTGTGATGTAGGTGAGTTATTTCTGACTGTTCATTAGCCTGATAGCCTGAGGGAAAAAGCTGTCCCTCAGACGGCTAGTGCGGAGATCCGTGAACAAAACCAACAAATCAATGTTGGTTTTGATAATCTTTCATCACTATATGATAACTTCAGATGGATAACTGCACAACTACTACACAAATAGACTGTGTAGTCAAATGACTGAATAGAATATGAAACAGGAAGCTGAGGAATCCGTTTCCTGCTGTACCTCAGGAGCTCCTGGTGAAGGCAGAACAGGAAGTACAGGTCCATCTGGCCGCCCCGGTAACTCCGGCAGTCCCGGCAGATCCGGGATTCCAGGACCGGTTGGTCCGCCCGGCCCGCCTGGATACTGCGACCAGAACGCCTGCCTCGGCTACAATGTGGGAGGTGAGTGTGTGTGCGCGTCTGTCTGTGTGTGCGTGCGTGCGTGCGTGTGTGTGTGTACGTGTGTGTGTGTGCGCGTCTTTCTGTGTGTGTGTGTGTGTGTGTGTGTGTGTGTGCGTGCGTGCGTGCGTGTACTTACCCTCACTGCTGCTCTTAATGCGCTTCATAAGGCTCGTAATGTTATGCTCTCGTGATGATGATGTCTCTGTGTATGCGCTGCATGAGACAACATTAACTCTCACTCTAGATGTTCAGACTGGAGTTATGCATAAGACTGCATGATTGAAATAAAACTGTGATTATTAAACTGACTGCTACATGAACTGCATCCGCTCTGATTATGACTCACTTTAACGAGCATTTAAAAGGCAGCATGTGCTGAACATCTTCACAAACATCAAAAGAGAAGCTTTAGGGCTGCCTGATGTTTTCTGTCAAAGTAAATGCTTGATGTTTGAAAATGTACAAATTAAAACAGCTAATGTCTACAAATATTCGTTTTTTAATATACAAATCAAAATTACAATTGTAACATTTCATATTTTTATTTAATACTAATTTTATATAACAAATAATACAAATAATTCAAAAAAAAATTAAGATATAAAAAATAATTAAATCATTATTATAGTCATTTTAATATATAAAAAAAAAAAAATTGCAAAATTGAGCAAACATTGAGCTTTTTTAAATCAAGTATCTGTGTTCATGCAGCCCTCCTGCATCATGCTCCTTTATATAGTGTGTAGTACTGAATATTTCAAACAGTCACATGACCTCTCTATGCTGCATGTTTGATTCAGTAAGTCTCAGATTACTGTAGAAATGGCGTTGGCTGTAGTTCATATGCTGTGAATAATACTCAGTACTGTACGAGTGCAGAGGATTCACATACTGTACACTGAGTGCATACTGCACAAATACTAGTGTGTTGTTCCTGACACACTCACAGTGAAACAGGCTGAACATCTAACGCGTGATTGGTGATGCGTGTCTGTGGGGGCGGGGCAATGGGTTTGGCCTGGGCATCAGTGAATAGTTTTGTATCTTTGGGGGCGAGGTAATGGGTTTGGCCTGGGCATCGATTAATGGTTTTGTATCTTTGGGGGCGGGGCATTAGGAGGGTGTGGCCTGGGTATCTGTGTATGGTGTTGTATCTGTATCTTTTGGGGCGGGGCATTATGAGGGTGTGGCCTGGGCATCAGTGAATGGTGTTGTATCTTTGGGGGCGGGGCATTATTAGGGTGTGGCCTGGGCATCAGTGAATGGTGTTGTATCTTTGGGGGCGGGGCAGTGGGTGTGGCCTGGGCATCAGTGAATGGTGTTTTATCTTTGGGGGCAGTGGGTGTGGCCTGGGCTGCTTGTGCATCAGTAACACGTGTCTCTCTCGTGCTGCTTGTACGCTGTGTGTTTGCGGCTCAGAGCCGGGCGTCGATGCTGACCTCACTGACACAGATGTTCCTGTAGTTCAACTGCCGCCCAGCTCCTACCAGCCATACGACCCCGAGGCCGAAGACGACGACCCCTATGGCTCCTACACCTCCTACTACCAGCCCAACTACCCCCCGCCGCGGCCCGTGCAGCCGGACGACCCCGTCATAGAGGAGGAGCTACGCTCGCCCGGCATGCTGCGGCACACACGCTAGACGCTCCAAACGCACAGAGAAACTCAGAACACAGGTGTGAGAGTGAGATATAAACTATAAAAGAGCCAGGATTGTGAGATGAAAGTTGTTTTTATTCTGTACCAGGATTAAACTCCCATAGACATCCATTGGTTTAAACACTAAGTGTGTGTGAGTTATTATAGGACAGCGATGACGATCAAATTAATCTCATTTACATGCATATCAAATATAAAAGCATTTGACATTTTAAAACGATGTACTGTTTATGCCATTCAACACACACACACACACACACACACACAAACAGACACTCACACTCACTCTCTCTCTCTCTCTCTCTCACACACACACACACACACACACACACACACACACACACACACACACACACACACAGACAAACACAGACACACACACACACACACACACACACACAGACACTCACACACACTCACTTTCTCACACACACACACACACACACACACACACACACACACACACACAGACAGACAGACAGACACACACACAACACACACACACACTCAGACACTCACACACACTCACTCTCTCTCTCTCACACACACACAGACAGACAGACAGACAGACACACACACACTCACACACAGACAGACAGACACACACACACACACACACACACACAGACACTCACACACACTCACTCTCACACACACACTCTCTCTCTCACACACACACAGACACACAGACACACACACACACACACACAGACACTCACACACACACACACACAGACACTCACACACACTCACTCTCTCACACACACACACACACACACACACACACACAGACAGACAGACAGACAGACAGACAGACAGACAGACAGACAGACAGACAGACAGACAGACAGACAGACAGACAGACAGACACACACACACACTCTCTCTCTCTCTTTCGCTCTCACACACACACCATTCAGCACAGTATGTCTGCGACTGTTAGATCTGACTGAATTAATGCTGTTTCTGTACGTGTTAAATATTGCCGATGTATTGACAGTGAGGAATATGTGCTATGTTATAGTTATTTCGGCTGCTTAAATTTGTAAAGAAAGCAGCGGCAGGCGAGTTATGTCTGAATGATGAACAGATTCGTTCTGATTGAATCCGTTCACTTGCGTCGCTCACGGCATGCGGTTTCATGCTTCAGATATAGCTGTTATTGATATGATTACACATAAATCAATAAGACTGGGTGTCATTGTGTTTATTTAGTGAAAAACAGTCAGTGGAAAATATGCCAAGATTTGTATTGCATTGTACTTTTGTACACATTTGAATACATTACAAAGAGCTTAGGAAATCAGTTTTAATATTTGATAACAGATATTGTCAGTGCATCAGTATATTTTGGTCTGTATGGAAGCTGCTCTTTCTGTTATAAATGACTGACCTGAGATCAGTGATTCTCTGATCTGTGCCTCTTTATATCGGCTGAGTTTATATGAAAATATATATATATATTAATGTGCTGCTGGTCTGTAATAAGACTCGATTCAATCATGCGCTTCTTCTGCAGTTCTCCGTCTGTATCTCATGTTCTCAAGCCGTTGTTGTTTTATCTTCAGAGTTATTTATTTCTGTGTTTTTTCAGTATTCAGCATGTTTTTGATCTCTGTTGTTAAACCGTTGTTTCATATGTGACATGTTTCTGGGTTTGATGTAATGCTGTATTGTGATGATCAGATGAACTGTCGTGCAGTATTTGTGTGCTTGTGAGAAGATCAGCCTTGCTGTCAAAGGATTTAATAAAACAATATATACATTTTACATTTATGCATTTAGCAGACGCTTTTATCCAAAGCAATATGTTTAATATAACAACTGAAATGTGTTTGCTGAGAACCGTGTCTGCGTGTGTGTGTGTGTGTGTCTGTGTAAGAGAGAGAGATTGTGTGTGTGTGTGTGAGAGAGAGATTGTGTTTGTGTGTGTGAGAGAGAGAGATTGTGTTTGTGTGTGTGTGTGAGAGAGAGAGATTGTGTGTGTGTGTGTGTCTGTGTAAGAGAGAGAGAGATTGTGTGTTTGTGTGATGTGTGTGTGTGTGTGAGAGAGAGAGATTGTGTGTGTGTGTGTGTGTGTGTGTGTGTGTGTGTGTGAGAGAGAGATATTGTGTGTGTCTAGTCTTTAGTCTCTTAATGGTCTGTGTGTAATAGCCCCAGTCCTATGTGTATTACCCCAGATTGGATATTATTAAAGACTGTTCAACTTTATTCCTCACCTCCTCGCTCCTTCCAGCACAGCTTATGACAGAAGACCTGAACTAAAAACAGTTACCTCCGCATTTACCCTCCGTTTTTGTTTTCCATTGTTTATTCCTCCTCCTGCTGCTGGAGCAGCGATCGCTCGAGGACCATACAAGACTGTTCCTTGTATCACCAGCTATCCGGACGACGCGCTCTGCTCATTATATGATGCGCGCCTGGAACACCGCAAGCAGAGCACGTCGTCCGGAGATGGTCCTCGAGAGAATTGTCCGTCTTTGTGGAGTGGACACCGTCTGTCCCGAGGGGGATCTCGCCAGTGCCACTCCAGACCCAGTGCCCAGCTCACCATCTCTCCGCTGCGTGGAGCGCATACCCGAGCGCACCGCTGATGGCGAGCCGAAGCCGCGGACGGTGTGAGCGCGAGAGGAGCTCTGTCCCCTGCACCGCGGCTGAGGGTGAGCCGAGTATCCACGCCTCCGCGTCGGTCTCCGGCAGAGCGTGTGAGCGGAGCGGTCATATTACCAGTTTGTATGAATTAGGCACCTTCTGCTCATATCACAGCGCTGTTTCTCATCCACCAGAGAGCATGCTTTAAAGAGGACAAAACATCTTTGTACTAGAGGTACTGCTCTAACAAAATCCAAATTTTGAGCATTTAAAAAAAAATTAGCCTTTGAACTTGTCATATAGGACAATGCAAACAGCCATATTGCAGCATCAGCACAATTCACAGTGCCGTTTCCCAGCCAGCGTAGATGACACTTTAAAACGGACATAAGGTCTTCATAATAGATATACTGCTTTAACAAACCCCCATTTTTTGGTACTTTCCAATTGTCAACTTTTTTTTTAATTGGCTTTTGAACTTGGCATGTGGGACAATGCGCACTCTTGCATATTGCACCATGAGCCTGTTTTGCGGCTCTGTTTCTCGAGCACCACAGACGATTTGTTAAATTGGACAAACGGCGTCCATAATAGATGTACTGCTCTAACAAAACTCAAAATTGGAGCACTTTTTAGCGAATTGATTTTAATAAATGAGCTGTTAAACTAGTGGTGTGTCACCGTTTCGACACGGTGTGGAGATCCCGAAGCGCTGATGTTTCGAAACACACGTCATGTGAGTTAAGCCCCGTACACACCGGGACGAATATCGGCACGCGTTATTCGCCAGCGGCGCTTGGTGTTCACGCATAGCGATTTTCGCTGACGATGAGCCGAGTGAACATGCAAATTCATTCCCTGACATTAGATGGTGCTTAATGTAAAACAGAAATACCCGGTACACAAGGTGGCGCCTGCGCATCTTTACGCTCCTGACACTCGCTTGTCACTCAGAAGAGAGCAAGTATTTACGCGCTTGTCAAAATCATACAAATTTGTCATAAAGTTATTTGTGTTCAGACACCAACGAGACCAGCAGCTCTACATTCATCTTGCCTTGCATCTTCTTTGTCGTCTTATTTCTTCCCGGCAGTGTAGACGCTACTTGGCGTATATCTTCTTCGTCGTTACGTATGTGTGCTCGGTGGGCTTGCCGCGATAGACGGTGATGACGGTTATACCGGTGTTAAGCCGCAACACCGTTACGTCACTTGCTCACCGTCACCGTCGTTTAGATTTTTTTTATAGTAATACAAATAATTTAGTTCAGTTAGAGGACACTGCAATTAAAACTGAACGCTGCTTCTCAGTACTGCAGTGCACCGAACGAACGAGAGCCGTGCATCACAGTATTGATTTTTACCTGTATTTTAAATCAAACATTGTGTTTGGGGTTATAATTGATTACCAGATTTCGCCGCGGGATTAATTTCCTGAATATAACGTGGTAACGGCCGGTAACTCTGGTGCAATTTGAACCGGAGCGGGCGGTCTAACATTATCCCGTTCCCAGACGTCCTTTCAGAACAGCATATCTGCGCTTTATTCTTATCGAGCTCCGGTGCAGCCTGCACTCGGACCGTTATGCGCGCGCTGCATGACATGTATGAACCAGTGCTTCGTTTTATTCGCGGGGTCTGAGCAAAGCATGTGCAACGATGCAGATATAATTTACAGCTCTCAAACAGAACAGGCAGGTTGTGATGAGTGACAGATCAGAATAAAGATGGAGTGTGAATGCGATGTCATTGAAGGCAGTGTTGCCAGATCGGGTTGACGATTTCCAGCCCAAAAGCTCACCAAAACCCGCCCACTTCAACAAAAACTGCCAAAATAATGTGATATGATTTTATTACCATGTCAATCAAGATTAATAAGGACCATTTTTATCTCCTCAAAATAAAATAATGATGAAAAAAAGGTAATAATTATAAATACATTTCAAAGGAACATGGATCAAAACAGGGTCATCACATCTCACCAACATAAAAGATGGTAAATTGATTGACAAGTCTCTGTTAAAATGAACCAAAAAGGGTTGTGTTAAGGAAAAATGAGTTGATGACTGCACTACACATTATTTTGCTGTGATACTTTGAGCTCGAGCATATTAAGATAACGTGACTAAGATAAAAGTGAAGAAAAAAGCAGCTGATTGGGCGGTTTTAGTTTTTAAAGCAGCCCAAATTTGGTCTAATTCTCCGGTCCAAGTTGAAGGACGTTCAACTCGTCTTTCCTTTTTTCTTTTTTTGTATTATGCTTATTCTATCATTTTATATGACAGACTGTGTCGAATTTATTAATTTTTCTCTGCTGCACTTTTCACTGTGTTAACAGCAAGATGTTAAATGAATTTAGTGTTTTGACAAGACTTATAAAATATATATTAGGCTAAACCTACATTTTTTTCCTATTGTGTTGTAGGCTGAATGTTAGCCTAAACGAATTATATCCTGACAAAACGAATAAAAATAAGGATTACAATTTTTATATAACTTTTTTTTCTCTCTGTGACACTTTATTCCGTGTTGGCAGCAAAATGTTATTGACATTTTTCTGTCAATAAATACAAGACGAATAAAATAAATACAATTTTATGCAGACTACACTTTTATTTGTTAGCCTAACTATCTGATCAAGCAGAAATATGAATGATCGAGCACACATACACGGTTCGTTTGTGCATCATTTATAACGGACATAACGCGCGCCTAATGCACGATCCTGTCACTGTAATCAGCTTTTCCTTGATTACAATAGTCGTCCATCAACACTTGTGTGTACTATTGTGACACTGGCTTCTTTTATCCAACTGAGAGATGTAGTTTGCGTATCATATGATATATATACAGCGTTTTTGAGGCACCGTTCAGTCTGTATTACACACGATGAGAAATATGTGCAGCTCCGAAACACAGAATATGTAGAGAGGTGGTACTGTTATTTATGTATAGGCTATATTTTTTTTACATGACTTAACATACGAGTCATAATATTAGTGAATATATTATATTGTAGTTTTATCTCTCGCCCCCCTGGTTGAGAAACACTGAGCTAAAGCGTGATCTTCCAGCATTGTCTTCGTGATCGATCTATTGGGCATCCCTGCTCTAAGTTAACGCATCTTCACCTCGTGGGTTTTTCTGAGAGGTTTCTTTCAAAGGTGGGAGAAATTCTGTGTATCAACAGTTGAACAATTCATATTTTTAAATACAAATATTTATATGTAAAAATAAGACATTGTGGCTTGATGTATTTTGTCTATTTTTCATTCCCAAAATACCCCTTATTTATTCAGATGTCAGACCGAAGTTTCAACACTTTACAAGAACAATAAAAACACAATAATTGTTTATTATAATTTAGTGAAGATGATTGCTTGACCCAGGATTCGAACCCATGAGACAATATTCACTAACCACTCCCCCAAATCACTAACAAAACATGCCTTATAATTCGTCAATTCGCTTAACCCTTTGTTTGTCAACGCTGTTTCAGAGCAATACTTGAACATGGCCACTAGGTGTCGCTGTAGAGACGAGTTTGCTTCGACTGCTTCACGAAGCCTTAATTAAGCCATTAATTAACCGTTTATTAATACATAAATAACTCTAAAATGCATTTCTGCTATTGACAATTATTAAGGATAGTTATACTATCGATTCTTATAGTTATTATAATAACTGACTTTAAATTATTAGATTAAACGTGTCTGGGGTGCAACAGAATAAACAATAACACATGATTAATAATACAAATACTATAAATGAAAACAATAAAGTGATAGAAAGCCATGGTATAGTATAATAGTATAACATAGGCTCGATTGTATAACTATCCTTAATAATTGTCAATAGCAGAAATGCATTTTAGAGTTATTTATGTATAAAATAAAAATTTTAGTGCACAGTCATGCATGAATTATTATTATTACATACAATATCATACTCAAAACAAAATGTGATACAGAAAAACGGAACAAAGGCAGTTTTCAAATATAAATTTTTATTTCAGTTATGCTAAAATACGACGAATATGACTACAAACGTGAGCGAGCGAATAAAACGCGCTGTAGAGTATCTCCGAAAGACTTAACGAGGCTTAAATGAGCAATCCACAAATATACAGTAACCAGCATAAAAGACACAGTCCGTATTAATGCAATCCTTTATTATTTCTAAATGATAGAAGACCGCAAGCGCTTGCCGTTCGTAGCGTAGCATGCTTTCAGCGGTTTGATATAAAAAATGCAAATAGTGTATTTTCTTAGCGATAGAAACTATTCTCACTAAGTGCAAATAGCAATCGATTCTATTGACGCTGTTAAAATAGCAGGGTTTTCTGCTAGATATACGACTTATTGCAGATAGTGGCAGTTATTATAGTACATTATAACACAGTACGTGATGATAACGTATCGTGTATAAATTATGCGATATGAGATTTGAAAAAGACGGATAAAATACGGATTCGAACTCGGGACGATCACGTCAGAAAGCACGCGCTTTACCTCTACGCCATTGAAACTGATGATAAACATGTTTGTTTTTAGTGTTGACTCGTCCAATCACACATCGGTGGGCGGAGCTACACTTGA
>CM050421.1:35758197-35765697 GCA_027564155.1 Gymnocypris eckloni scoliostomus
GAGTCTGAGTGTGTGAGAGAGAGAGTGAGTGAGTGTGTGTGTGTGTGTGTGTGTGTGTGTGTGTGTGTGTGTGTGTGTGTGTGTGTGTGTGTGTGTGTGTGTGTGTGTGTACTCTAGCGGCCGGTGTCACGCGTGGCTTTGCTCGTGGTTTCCATGGTAACGGAGCGTGTGTGTTTGCGTGGATCAAATCTGTGCGAGTCTAAAGCGTGTGTGTTTGGTTCTCCTGTGGTTGTTGGACTGAATGCTGTGAGGGAGGGATACTCTATCACGGGTCTGATTCTGGGACCCGGACTGTGATTGAGTTCATCCCAAACCCGTCCTCGAGTCCTTCTCTCACTTATTAGATGATATTGTGTGTGTGATCGTCGCAGACGCCGACAGAGTCTCATGCTAGTTTTATAAAGACAGTCCAGTGCTGAAGATGTGTGCGGGTCATTACTCACATACACGCACTCTCTCTCACTCGCACACTCTCTCGCTCACACACACACACACACACACACACACACACACTCAGACTCTCTCTCACACACTCTCTCGCACACACACACACACACTCACTCACACTCACACACACACACACACACACACACACACACACCTCACACACTTTCACTCGCACACACACACACACACACCACTCTCTCTCTCTCTCACTCACACACACACACACACACACACACCGCTCTCTCTCTCTCACTCTCAGACACACACACACACAAACACTCATACTCTCGCACTCACACACTCACACTCACACTTACACACACACTCTCTCACACACACACACACACACACACACACACACACACACACACACACACACACACACACACTCTCTCTCACTCACACTTACACACACACACACACACACACACACACACACACACACTTGTCCCCGCGGTGCTGCTGTAATTAAAGCACACACCGTGTCGCTGGCCTGTCACACTCTCGCTGTTGCCATAACAACAACATGGAAATGAATCTCGCCTCATATTATTACATCTCTAATCAGGAGAGAGAAACCCAGTGCAGCGGCGCTGTATCCGCTCCTCATCACGACTTCGGTCCGATTCGTTAAAGTCTTCTGCAGAACCCGTCCGTAACGAACAGCACACTTCAGGACAAATAATCTGTCAGGGGTCAGAATTGGGCACCGGTGATGATGATGCTTAAGTTCATTTCGGAGAAACAAAAGACAAGTATTTCAACCGTTTGCTCGTGCATGGCACTGAAATCTGCGTTCTGATTCGGTTCTAGTGCATACACTCTTTAAAATAAAGGTGCTTCAAACAGTTCTTCAAGCGATGCCATAGAACTAGTTTTGGTTCCACAAAGAACCGTTCAGTCAAAGGTGCTTTAAAGAACATCTCTTTCTTACCTTTTTATAATCTTCTTTCGCCACAAAGAAGCTTTTGTGAAACCGATGTTAAAGGTTCTTTATGGTATTGTGAAGCACCTGTATTTTTAAGAGTGTACCAGTTACATAGATACCAGCACCATATTGGTTCTGGGTTTCGGTACCCAACCCTAGTGATGAATGTCTTCATGTGAATTGTCCTGCGGCTCGGTGTGTGTTTGGATTCTCGTCTCGAATCATCTCATTGACCTGCGGCCTTGAGCGCCACGTCCAAACGTTCGGGATTAGTTACTAATGAATACAAACCTGTTTCACGTTTCTCTGCATATAAGAAACGTTCTTTTCTCCTCCTTTTCTCGGTCTGTGATTCTAGCTAAAGCTGCGGGTAAGTCTTCTGTCTTGGCCGAGCGGTTGGCTTTGCTTCTGGACTGCTTGATCTCGTGAAGCTTCTGTGCAAACGTATAGTCTCTCTGTTGAAAGTGAGTCTTTTTGTTCATCAGAGGCGTTTGTTTAATTGTAGTCTGCAGTAGTGCTAGTACTGTAGTCAAAATGAGTTTCAGCAGCACTTACATAAAACAAAACTTAGTTTTATTCCCATCTATATTCTAAAGGTTTGTTTGTATATCACTCACACTGATTTATACAACATTTTACTCCTAAAAACATGGTGAAAATCTTTATTTTCTGTATGTTCACAGAATTGTATGATTTATCGTAGTGATAAAAAGAGAAATACAAAAACTTTTATCTCCAAAACCAAACAAGATTTTTGAACCTGATTTTATTCAATAATCATAATTTTGTTCTGAAAATTCTATATTTAGAAAATCTTTAGACAGACTTTAAAATCAGGACTCTTTAAGGACTATTTTATTCTCTGAAGTCCCATTATAATGTATATATTTCAGTTAACGTTTATTTGTATAGCGCTTTTCATGATTTAAAATCGTTGCAAAGCAGCTTTATGTAAAATTAAAGTTTCTTTATTATATTTAGGAGTAGCTTATCAATGGTGACTTTCAACGTGATAACAGAAATGTACAGTAAAATCATGTAATGTTAGTTTATGACATGTATTCAAATGGAGAGTGAACACTATCAGCAGCTATGATTGTATGTTGCGATCAAACTTATAGCCAAGTTAGTTAGTTTTGTATGTTGGATCAGGGTTAGCGTCCTCTGAGGGATTGGCTTCATCTCTTCTCAAGTGTTAGACTGAAGCTTGTAGGTAGGGGTGTGCGATATATATCGTTTGCGATATTATCGTAGTTGTTGTTTTAACGATGTGCAATTTGACAATATTGAGTATTTTGCAAAAACCAAACAAAACGCCTACAGAGTGCAAACAATAATTGCAAACAGCTACAGCACATGCGTCTCTGAGCAACATGAGTGATTCGTTCCTGAATGAATCAGTCGCAGTGACTCACTTATTACCAATGACTTTCTGCCACCTACTGGCGATTTTTAATTTCACATTTAAAGTCTATTTTCGTTTTTAAAATAATTTTAAATATCAGTATTCAATGTTTTATGTTTAAAATGGCAAACAATTATGATTTTTAACTGGTTAAAGCACTCAATGTCCTTCTGAGCTGCGTTACATAGTGTGAATACATCTTAATGCCACTTCAGATGCAACTTTTGCAAATATTTTGATACTGGTTTCATTGGTTTGGTAACTGCTTAAATGTGTGTTATCTTAATTGACTGATTAAAAGTTACAATTTGACTCAAAAGATGTACACTTTTAGAAAAAGAAATGCTTTATTAAAGGTAAAAATCTATTTAAACTTAAATGAAAAGAGTAATTAATCACTGATGTGAACTGAGCACACAGAATATGAAGAATATTAAAAACTGCCGCTGTGCCTGGTATTCAGATATCAGCACAATAACACATTCGGCAAAATATTGTCTAATTATCGTTATCGAAAAAATCCCCAAAAATATGGAGATATAATTTTTTTTTCAATTTCGCACACCTCTACTAGTAGGGCTTAAAAACGATTTAGGAAAATAAAGTAAATGCGAATTATTATTATTATTATTATTATTTATTTTTTACCAATATTTCGATTGCGATTTTTAATTTTTTTTTAAGCTCTTTATATTCTGTATTATTCAACAAAGACAAGAAATAAATCATTGTATATTGTGCAGTGTTGGGCACGTTACTTTAAAAAAGTAATTAGTTATATTACTATATATATGTTACTTCTCACAAATACTAACGGAGTTACATCGTTATAAAATAAACGAAATACCATTTCGTAGCATAACGCATTATCTTAAAGTAACTATTGTTCAAATATGGTCAAAAATTGTCACTAAATAGAATAAATTATTATTAGAGAACATTGTACACTAATCTACACTATTTTAATGTTTCTGTGGGACAAAGTGAGAGACACCTATCAAATTAAATTGATTATTGGAAATATTATCAACCCTCTATGGACACCTTGGCAATACAATCTCCATTGGCTTGTAATTTGTTTTAGTTTACTCACCAGATTATTAATGATTATCTGATATACTATATATATATATAAGATTATGTTTGTAAAATGGCAGTTATTTGTATATCTCACTTAGCATCAGTCAGTCAAACATTATATGATATTATGATAATTTAGCATTAAATTTTAGTATTATATGATGATATAACTTTAGTAATTATAATAACATGTATGAATACTTGTCATGTTGTCTGAACTTAGGACTGGTGGTGGTGGACAGATATTGTTTGTCGTTTAGTGTTTCTATAAAAAAGGGAAAAAAACATAAAAATAATGCTGATAAGATAACCAAATTATACTACAACTAATCATATAAATCGCACTAAGGGTTATTGAGCTGCTGGGTTCATGAATATTAATCATGTAGTCTGCATTCGCTCGAATTGATTTGCTGAAATCAAAACAGGGAGGATAATAGGTGAGCGTCGGCCAATGAGATTTTCGTTCGTGCATTAGCTCCGCCCACTACCGGAAACCCGGCAGTTCTTAAAAGCTGAAGAATTACAAACGAACTCCGTTATTTTGACTGGAAAGTACAACAAAGGACATCGTTTACATGTAGCGCGTCCATGTTATGAAAGACCTGCGGACATTAAAACAACCCGCGGCAAACTGCAGTCTTGTTAACATAGCGTGCCAACGTGATGCGTCCTCTGAAGACTGCTGATGTGTTTGACTTGAAGCAGCGCTGCTAGACTGATCGTGTGTGTCATCAAAGTAAAAGGAGGGCTATGAAGTGCGACGTCTCCTAATGCTTTCTCTCACCATACTTAGATGCTATACAATCGTCATGCATTACTCTCGCGTGTCACGTGACAGAGTATAATCGCAGCCTCTGCGGTTGAAAAATAGAATTTTTTTATATCGCGATATTATCACAAATGTAATTAATCGTTCAGTCCTAGTACCTTGGGATGCCCATCCCGTATAATCAGTTATAATTAATGGGGGGGGGGATCTTTCTGTCATGAAAAGTTACAGTATATTTACATAGTCAAGAGTACTCTTATTTCAAAGCGTTAAGAAAACGCTGGTGCATTACTTAATTGGCAGAAATTACTCCATGGGAATTAGACCCTCATCACTGGAATTACTTGTGCCGTGCTCTACCAGTTACAGGATCAGTCTGGTGTCCCCGACAACTGTTAAAGTCTAATAAAGTCTTTCTGTATCCGTGCAGGTGAGCTCTGTGTGATGAGCGTCCATGAAACCCTGTTTCGCCTGTCTGAGAGAGCATCTCATGCCACCTGTCCAAATGCTGGGTCTTCACTCTTATCGCGTTCCCCGTTAAATTCCCTCACCAGACCATCCCTGCCACAGTCCCCATACTCATCATGTCAAGCCGAAGAAAGTCGTCCAACCCCGGTGTGCTCCGTGCAACTAGTTTCACTGCGGAAGACTTTGTGGAAACAGACCTTTCAGTGAAGACCGTGTTGGACCGATACTCACCCATGCCACTCACAGCAGACGAAAACTGCACATCACTGAATGAAAAGGAAAGGGAGCAGTCCGAGGGGGGTTCTGCATCGGAGCAGAACTTTAGAGAGCATGAGGAGATCCCTCAGTCTGAAGGTCCAGTCAGAAACTTTGCAATTTCAGTACCAACAAGTTTGACTCCCTCTCCTGTCATAACAAAGTTCAACACCCCGGTGAGATCCGTTTTAAGGTCAGGCGTATTAAACTGGATAGCCAAAGTATCCTGGAGCAAACCATTGAGAGCGAGAATGAAGACACCATATATGACTCGGGACTGTTTGGAGACTCCAGCAATCCAGAAGGTGAAGAAACTGGAAAGACACCAATGGAAAACAGCAGCATTCTGGAGTTGGAGAAGGAGCTGGACAGTCCAGTGCTGAAGAATGACATCAGAGCTGTGAGTGTAAATGGTACAATCATTATTCCAGAGCTTACGAATCACGTAACGCCTCTGCTACGGAGACCCCCCAATCTCAGCACCTCTCCAGCGATCGCCGTTCCTCTTTTTAGCACCAAGTACAACTCCATATTGGACAGCAATGTCACCCTGATCACATCGTTTAACAGATTCCCATATCCGACCCACGCAGAGCTCTCCTGGCTCATTGCTGCCTCCAAACACACTGAGGAGCAGATCAAGGTATGGTTCACCACCCAGCGTCTAAAGCAGGGCATCACCTGGTCCCCTGAAGAAGTGGAAGAAGCCCGTAAGAAGATGTTCAATGGCAGCATAGCACCTGCACACCAGATCTGTAAAATATGGCCTGTGCCATTAGGAGAACCATTCAACCCCTTTAAAGCTCCTTGTCATGGATTTGGGCAGACCTGGCTTGCATCAAACATCACTACTGATAGATCACCCACTAATTGTATGCCTGGCATTGCTACAGTAGTCCGTCAGATGCTTAAACGCACTTTAGGAACTCCACTCTTGGCTTCAGAGGTCAAGCGCCCAACTGTAGACCCCAAAGAGAGTCTACGCATGCCCCCTCCATCAGCCCCACCTCCAGAAAGACTCTCTATCGCTTCTTCTCATGGGCTTTCAGAGACTAAAACATCTAGCCATGGTTCTCTGGTGGCCTCCGACACGAAGAGACCTGTTGCTCCACATTTTATCCCACCTAAAGGGAAACCCCCAATGGCTCAATCTAAAGAGAAGACACCTATGGCATTTCCTTCAGAGTTGCTCAAAGAAAGACACCCTTTGTCACCCATAGTGTCCACCAATTTCAAAAGATCTGTAATTGATCAGCAAATGAGCAATCATACTCCAGCCTCCTCATTTGTTGCTACAAACAAGCTTGGTAATGGCCAAACCATGCTCTTGGCACCAGCTGTGGAGACCCTACAAGAGATTATGCCATCGTCCGTGCCTCTGTCCTCGTCCCCGACACCAATCCTTCAGTGTAAGTCTATTGAGCCATCAGCTGCTCCAGCATTCCCAGGCTTCAGTAGTCAGAATGGCAAAGAAATGCCCCATGGGGATGCTAAGCACTGGTTTGTTGATCAAACAACAAATTCCCAGAACTCGTGTGTTGAATTTGCTCGTTCAGTTCCTACTCCGTTTCCTCTGCTAGAGAGAGTGAAGGACAAGAGTCCTGGGCAAATGAAGCTTCTAGAGGAGAGTTTTCAGAGGAAAAGTTTCCCGTCCTGTAATGAGGTCGAACACCTAGTGATCACCTCTAGACTATCCAGAGAGGAAATCGAAAACTGGTTCTTGGAGCGCAGAGCACTTCGAGATGATTTGGAACAAGCCCTGCTGAACTCCATGGGCTCTAAACGGGAGTCCCAGCAGACTCTCCTCAATGGAGCTCGGAGACGTTCTAGCAACCTTTCCCTCAGCCCTGTCCCTCAAGTCAGCAAGTCTGCAAACCTTCTCAAAAATGTCTTAGTCCAGAACCGATGGCCTTTGCCCGTAGAGTTCAGGCATCTGGAGATGCAGGCGCGGTTGGCTCGCACAGAACTTGTCCGCTGGTTCAGAGATAGTCGGCTAACTCAACAAGGCCACATCTTAGACCGGATGGAGATGCTTGGAGAGCAGAACGGCGCAACAAAACGACCTCGGAGAGAAGAGAACACCATACCCAGCAGTCCAGTGATTGAAAACTGGTTTGGGAGCAATGCGGACCCGATTGGAGAGGA
>CM050421.1:35770697-35773197 GCA_027564155.1 Gymnocypris eckloni scoliostomus
ATATATTTATATTTTGTTTTCTTATATTGTGTGTATATATATATATATATATATTTTTTTTTTCTTATATAATTTCCCCTTTTTTATTTTATATTTTTTCTTTTTTTCTTGTGTATATATATATATTTGTTTTCTTATATATTTTCCCCTTTTTTTCTTTTATATTTTTTTCTTATATATTGTGTATATATATATTGTTTTCCTTTTATATATATATATATATATATATGTATTTTCCTTTTTTTATTTTATATTTTTGTCTTATATTCTCTGTTCCTCCGCTGAATGACCTTCTCATGATATTATATATATGTCATACCTGCCAGCATGTAAAAATCACTTGTGATGATCTCAGTCATGTAATGCCACAGAATTAATTACACGAGTAACCTGCGAGTCTTAATTAGTCTTATATTTATAAAAGGTTATTAATGTTGATTGAGCTCAGCATTGAAAGTAGTGTTAATATGTGAGAGCTCATAAAAACATAATTTGAGGAGGAATCGCTCTCTCTGGAGACTCTGCTGTTTTCATCAGCAGAAACAATCCAGTCTTTGTCTTGATGAAGTTTGTGTATCTGAGGGTAATTAGTCCCAGACTCTCGTCAGTGATCGACTCACAGCAACATTATTATCACACAGCCTCAATAAAGTACCATCAAGCAGAGTATAAGATTGTTATTTTCCATATATTTGTTCATACTGTACAACACTGATCGTCTCGTTATTGTATAATCGTGAAATACAGTCTGTGACCTGCTGTCCATCACCCAAAAATTATTATATTATAGGTTTTAATATCTCCCTCAAAAAATAACTAGTCTGTCACTTTTAACAATACAGACTGTATCAAAGCAAGTTTATGGTTTTGAATAGGAAAATAGTGTCGATAATTCAAAAACATAGCGTTTATAGGTAAGTAAAACTAGTGCAAAGATAAATCATAACTTTATGAAGAAATAAAAAATCATAACTTTATATAAAAATAAAAAAATCATGTTTATATTAATATTGAAAAAAAATTAGCCGAGTTAGTTTGGGCTGAAGGAGCGATCCACTGACAGATGGAGGTGGGGACGGAGAACTGAAGGAGCGATCCACTGACAGATGGAGGTGGGGATGGAGAACTGAAGGAGTGATCCACTGACAGATGGAGGTGGGGATGGAGAACTGAAGGAGTGATCCACTGACAGATGGAGGCGGGGATGGAGAACTGAAGGAGTGATCCACTGACAGATGGAGGTGGGGACGGAGAGCCAAGTTAGTTTGGGTGAAGGAGCGATCCACTGACAGATGGAGGTGGGGATGGAGAACCAAGTTAGTTTGGGTGAAGGAGCGATCCACTGACAGATGGAGGCGGGGATGGAGAACTGAAGGAGTGATCCACTGACAGATGGAGGCGGGGATGGAGAACTGAAGGAGTGATCCACTGACAGATGGAGGTGGGGACGGAGAGCCAAGTTAGTTTGGGTGAAGGAGCGATCCACTGACAGATGGAGGTGGGGATGGAGAACCAAGTTAGTTTGGGCTGAACGAGTGATCCACTGACAGATGGAGGTGGGGACGGAGAACTGAAGGAGCGATCCACTGACAGATGGAGGTGGGGACGGAGAACTGAAGGAGCGATCCACTGACAGATGGAGGTGGGGACGGAGAACTGAAGGAGCGATCCACTGACAGATGGAGGTGGGGATGGAGAACTGAAGGAGTGATCCACTGACAGATGGAGGTGGGGATGGAGAACTGAAGGAGTGATCCACTGACAGATGGAGGCGGGGATGGAGAACTGAAGGAGTGATCCACTGACAGATGGAGGTGGGGACGGAGAGCCAAGTTAGTTTGGGTGAAGGAGCGATCCACTGACAGATGGAGGTGGGGATGGAGAACCAAGTTAGTTTGGGCTGAACGAGTGATCCACTGACAGATGGAGGTGGGGACGGAGAACTGAAGGAGCGATCCACTGACAGATGGAGGTGGGGACGGAGAACTGAAGGAGCGATCCACTGACAGATGGAGGTGGGGACGGAGAACTGAAGGAGCGATCCACTGACAGATGGAGGTGGGGATGGAGAACTGAAGGAGTGATCCACTGACAGATGGAGGTGGGGACGGAGAACTGAAGGAGCGATCCACTGACAGATGGAGGTGGGGATGGAGAACTGAAGGAGTGATCCACTGACAGATGGAGGTGGGGATGGAGAACTGAAGGAGTGATTGGAACAGAGCCGATCTTCCCTATACGCAGAATACGCACGCTGCATAGGGTCCCCGAAACACCAGGGGGCGCCCTTGCTCTCCAAGATGATTTCATTTTAGAATTGGCCAATGAAAACATAAATGATTATTAATGTAATGTGGTGCTGTCGCCCTTTCTACATTTAAATCAGTCAAATCAGTCAAATCATGTAACGTGAATGTGGTAAAGTCTCTTGCTCGAGACGAAAACGAGTTGATAACATAGCGAGCCGCAGAAGAGACACTGTTTCTCGAGCGCAATTCGA
>CM050421.1:35778197-35800697 GCA_027564155.1 Gymnocypris eckloni scoliostomus
CCCTGACCTCAAAAAGAGGCGCTCTACCAAGGAGGCTAAAGCCTCTAGCGTCAGTCGCTAGAGCGCCCGCCTCCCGCGCCGGCATCCCGGGTTCGAGACCCGCTCGGTGTGATGGTGCGGACCCGGGGGGGGTTACACATGTATGAACGCATTACATTTCAGAACGTCTCTCAAATGCATACTAAAATATAGGCTCTCGTGCAATGGTCTGCTAAAAAGAGACACGGGATAAATGTTTGATATCATTATTTAATCACATTGGAATCGAAACTGGGAATCGGAATCGATAAAATTCAAACGATACCCAACCCTAGACAACAAAGCCCTCCCTATAGCCCGCCTACCCCCTAATTAATTCATTATTATTCAACACTCGGCAATTGATTTCCAGTTTTCTGATGTGATATGAGACGAGACGAGACGCATCAAACCAGTCTGTTTATTCTCCTTTAATTATGACTCTCTCTCAAAGCATGACTTTATTCTTCAACTTTAACAATTTCATTCTCAACATTTTATTTGGACTTTCTGAAATTAACGAGTTTATTCTTAAAATTTTATCTAGAATTTTCTCGAAAATTAACGAGTTTATTCCCAATTTTATTTAGACATTTTTCTTGAAAATAAACGAGTTTATTCTCAACATTTTATTTAGACTCAAAAAATTTACGAGTTTATTCTCAATTTCATTTAGACTTTACTCAAATTAACTCGAATTAACTCGAAAGTCACATTTTATTTTGACTTTCTAAAATTAACAAGTTTATTCTCAATTTTATTTAGACTTTTCTCGTAATTTAACGAGTTTATTCTAAAAAAATATTCAGACTTTTCTCAAAAATTAACGAGTTTATTCTCAACATTTTATTTTTAGCTTCTCGAAAATTAACGAGTTTATTCTCAATTTAATTTAGACTTTTCTCTCAATGCCTTTATTCTTGAAATTTCATTTTTCATTATGAACATGTTTCTTGAAATGTAATGACTTTAATCTTGCACTCTAATCACTTCAATCTCGAGATGGTTTAATTAATTTTTTAATTGTTTGGGTCTAATCCTCTTTCGTTGACACGGAAGCAGAACAGACCACAATCACAGAGTTGAGGCGTCACGTGACACACGTACCACTTCCGGGTCGTCTTCCTCCACGTCGATGGGCTTGCCGTCCTTCTTCAGCTGCTTCTTCTTCTGGCTCATCTGTGAGAGGTCAGAGGTCAGTCTGGTGTTTAGTGCAGAGCGCTGTAGTGTGTGTCTGCAGACCCCCAGTGGCTCACCATGTGCTCCACATACTCCTTCCCCGCGTGGATCACATCCAGCGCCTTCTTCTTGTGATCTGACTCCAGCAGCATCTTATAGGCCTTATCGACCGCTGCACACACACACGCACACACACACACAGAGAGAGAGAGATACACACACGCTCAGCATCACACACTCAGGACACTAACACCAGCATCAGCTGCAGAGACGCTGTGGTTTACCTTCGAAGGCCAGCTGGGCTCGATCCACATCGTCCTGGTTCTTGTCTGGATGGACGAGGATGGACAGCTGAGGACAGAGAGAGAGAGAGAGAGAGAGAGAGACGGGCGTGAGACACTGAGACTCTCTGAGCCACACACACTCACAGAGAGATGAAGCTCTACCTGTCTAAAACGCTTCTTTAGCTCCTCGTCTGTGGCTTCAGGATCGATCTGAAGAACCTGCATACACACACAGAGACACACACGCAGGCAGAGGCACGCACACACCCCCACACAGGCAGATACACACAGACACACACACACATACAGACACACACACACACACACACACACATACAGACACACACACAGGCAGACACACACAGACACACACACCACACACACACACACAGGCAGACACACGCACACACACACAGGCAGATACACACAGACACACACACACATACAGACACACACACACACACACACACACAACACACACACACACACACACACACACATAGACACACGCACACACACAGGCAGACACACGCACACACACACAGGCAGATACACACAGACACACACACATACAGACACACACACACACACACACACACAGACACACACACACACAGGCAGACGCAGACACACGCACACACACAGGCAGACACACACACCCACACAGGCAGATACACACAGACACACACACACATACAGACACACACACACACACACACACACACACATACAGACACACACACAGGCAGACACACACAGACACACACACACAGGCAGACGCAGACACACGCACACACACAGGCAGACACACGCACACACACACAGGCAGACACACACACACACACATACAGACATGCACACACGCACACACACACACACACACACACACACACATTAGAGACTCCAGCGTGTGATGTTCAGCTTCTGTGATCTTCACATCTTTCTCTTTCTTTGAACAACACCAGTGGACTGATTTCTCAGCACAAGACGATCTCTATCTCATCAGACAGAACAAGTATTAACAAACATAAGAGACGTGATCCATGTAGTGCCCACAACTTCCCCTCGCTCGGACCGAGACACAGACTGACCTCAAATGGGTTGAGATTGAAGTACGAAGCCCCCGGCCGCAGTAACCTCTCGATCTGCTGTTTGGAGGTTAACACCGAGTCTCTCTTCTCGATCTGCTTCACCTGAGGAATGAGACACAGCCGCAGACCATCACGTGCTTCTGACAGTCTCTTCTGCTCAGCAAAGCTGCATGTATGTGTCAAAAATACTGTAAAAATGCTAAATATTATTTAATGCATATCAGCAGTTCTCTGTGTGAATATGTGTTAAGCTATAATTTATATCTATGATCAAATATGTATTTTCTGCATCATTACTGCAGTGTCACGTGATCTTCAGAAATCATAATACTACACTGATTATAAATATATATTTCACGAGAATACGAAAATTAACCATGGTTTTACCACAAATAAAGCAAAAACAATACCATGGTTTACTATAGTAGCCACACTAACCATAGTATTTGTAGTATTAATGCGCCAAAAAACAATTCATACTACAATAAATCCATAGTTCATATTTACATTTCGTCATCACTTCATCCGTGTAAACACGCGTTAATTACCGTGCTGAGGGTGATTAGTGTTATAAAAGCATCGAGCAGCTAGTGAGCGACTGTAATGTTGTCTATGTAGGGAACGGAGGGTTTGACACACCACCCGCGCGTGTTCGAGTGAGCGGAGCTCAGCGCTTCCCAGTCGTGTGTTCTCACTCGCTTTGGTTTATATTTGAGTCTGTGTGTGTGAGCGAGTGTGTTGTTTATCAGGCTAACCTCTGTGTAGTAGGTTTGAAACGCAGCATCGTCGCAGCTGTCTCCCGCCGCCGCCATCTTGCTACTTAACCGCCAGCGGAAGTTACGTCACACGACAAAATTAAAGTCCTCGACTCGCACCGAAATCCACACTGCAGAAAAGTCTAAACATCCTTCAACTAAGATGCAATATTATTTAAATATCTGCCAATGGCGTCAGAAAAATGTATTTAATTCAAAGGGAAGACAAGACCTTACCCATCTTCAAGAAACAGCTATAAACACATCTCTTCCATCTTTATTTGACTAGCACTCTCTATTCTAATTCAATTTGATCTAATCTGTCATTTTATTTAAAACACACACACACACACACACTTGACCCTCTATCAATTGTATATTTATTATCTATAACATAAGTGTCTGCTAAATTACTAAATAAACAAGACGCCCCCCCATTAGCAGCAGGTATTTTTCTTGTTTTAAAGAAATTAGCTTAATAGAAAAGACTTGACATCATTTAATTTTGCTTCTCCAGTAAATGTGTTAATTTAATGATGCTTAGATATCTGACCTGGAAAATAAGACAAATACTGAGCAATAAAGTCTCTCTCTCTCACACACACACACACACTCTCTTTCCTTCAATCTCACACACACACACACACACACGCACTCTCTCCTTCATACTCACACACACACTCTCTCTCTCCTTCATACTCACACACTCGCTCTCTCATACTCACACACACTCTCTCCTTCATACTCACACACTCGCTCTCTCATACTCACACACACTCTCTCCTTCATACTCACACACTCGCTCTCTCCTTCATACTCACACACACTCTCTCTCCTTCATACTCACACACACTCTCTCCTTCATACACACACACTCTCTCCTTCATACTCACACACTCGCTCTCTCCTTCATACTCACACACACTCTCTCCTTCATACTCACACACTCGCTCTCTCATACACACTCTCTCTCTCCTTCATACTCACACACTCGCTCTCTCATACTCACACACTCGCTCTCATACACACACACGCTCTCTCCTTCATACTCTCACACAGACACATTCTCTCTCACACACACACACACACACACACACACACACACACACACACACACAACGTAAAGCTCGCTGAAACAGTGGAATTTGCTCAATTGAGTTTTATTGAAACTGAACAAACAAAAATAAAAGTTTTAAATACAAACATCAGACCAGCGGGCCGTAGCTCTTAAGGTAAGCCAGACCAAACCCTCACCAGCAAAACCCCAAATGGAAAAAAAACATCTCAAGTTATAATATCAGTATATCAGTTTTTAAAAAACACGATTCGACTACTTCTAGAAATGCTAAACAGACACTTAAACGGCACTCCTGCTACAAAACTCTAGTTTTCCTTCTCGTGGATTCTTTTCTCCACTTCTGCAAAAACAACACAAAGTAAAAGAAAACGCCGAAAGAAAGCTCTAGACGACAGCCGTTATTTACAAGCGAGTCCCTACGCCACTAGCACTGAGAGAGAGACAGAGAGAGATGATGAGAGAGAGATGATGAGAGAGAGACATAGACAGACAGAGAGAGAGAGAGAGAGAGAGGATGAGAACGGAGGAAGGACGACATCTTTCTGGAAGGCTATTTCATGATTGGACGTCCCTCACGTGCGTCACGCACACCTTTGCTCGGAAGTATCAGTGTCTTCGTTAAAATGTTCACATACTGTCAAACGATTAATCACATCCAAGAATAAAATAATTTGTTTACAGAATATATGTGTGTGTGTGCTGTGTTTATTTATTATACATATATAAATACTAACACATACATGTTTATATTTAAGAAAAATGTGTAGTGTTTATATTGTGAATATATGCATCTATTGCATGTGTTTGTATTTATACATATAGAGCACACACACCTATATTATGTAGACAAACGCTTTTATTTTGAAAAATCACGATTAATGGTTTAACAGCACTAAAATGTTCACGTTGGAGTTTAAAACCAGGAGGAGGAGGATGATGTGGGAATAAAAGTGTTGTGTCTGTTTAAGACAAACGTCCCGCGGGGGCCACGGACAGAATCTACAAGGCTATTGGAGGATAGAAAAGTCAAACAAACACTGCTGGCCAATCGCGGACTAGTTTCTCAGGACGAGGGCGGGCTGCGCGGCTACTTCCACTGCTGGCCGTAGGAGTCCTGGGAGAACTCGTGCGAGTCGTTGCTGTAGCCGTAGCCGGCGGCGTAGTCGGAGCCCTGCTGCAGGGGCTGCTGGGCGATGGGCTGCGAGCCCCAGTTTTGCTGGTTGGCGGTCTGACGGCGTTTGGAGTCCGGCTGGTTAAACACGTCTGCCTTCCTCTTCCCGCCCACGTTCCCGCCACGGTTTCCTCGCGCACCTCTGATGCCGCCGCGGCCACGGGGAGGCTGGAAGGGCCCGCCCCTTCCACCGCCACGGCCCCGCCCCCCGCCCATGGGAGCCCCGCCTCTTGGGAGATACCCGCCCCTGCCACGGGTAGGCGGGGCTGAGCGGGCTCTGGGTGGAGGCGGAGCTCCACGGCTCCGCCCACTGCCCCGCCCCCTCATGGAGTACCCATCGTCGTAAGCGTAGTAGGGATCATCGTAGCCGCCTCGATAGTCGTGGTAATCGTAACCGTAGTAGTCGTCGTAGTAATCCTCATAACCGTAGTAATCAGGCGGGTAGGCGTATCCGCCCCGACCACCACGCCCGCGGCCACGCCCCGGAGGCGGCATGCGGGGGGGAGGGTAGTAATAATAGTCATCATACCTGCACAGGTGAACACAGACACACCGTCAGCATCTAAACCAGGGACACATGACTTTTGAGGAGGTCCTTGTTTGTAAAAAACCCTTTCTCAGATCAAGTAGTGTGATGTCACACAGACCCAGGCCACGCCCACGATTGTTGAGTGACACTTAATCACAGGCTCCGCCCTGAGTGAGCCATCATCAGCCCGCCATTGTTTATGACTCCTAAGTAGGGATGCACGATATTGGATTTGTGCCGAACTCATTTTGGCCGATATATTTTCTTTTGTTTGTAAGTCTCTCCTGTGCATAAATTATAAGCAAATTATTATATGTTATTACTGTTTACTCTCACATTCTGTACTGCTATCTGTACGATATGTAACATATCGGCATAATTTTTCATATCGGGCCGATATTTACATTTAAAGCCATTATCGTCCGATTCCGATATTGCTGTTATCGAGTCGTTTTGTTGCTGGATGTAATAATCGTCATTTACACCTGACCTCTGAGCTGCTGAAGACACAGAGGATTCATGTTTGTTTTTAAGTGAACGCGCCGATCCCCGATCTACATAAATTAGCCTATATTCGCGCTAATTATTCCTGATCCAGCCTCATCTACAGAAGAAGGGAGTATAACTAAATCGCTTTTCCTAATATCGTGCTAGTTAGAAGGTTTCACAACGAATGCTGCTAAAGTTAAGTCTCAGAGAACGGCTCCACGAGTGTGTGTGTGCGTGCGTGTGCTGTGAGTGTGTGTGTGTGAGAGAGTTAGTGAGTGAGTGTGTGTGTGTGTGCGATGTGAGTGTGTGTGTGAGTGTGTGTGATGCGAGTGTGTGTGTGTGTGTGTGTGAGTGAGTGTGCACTGCGAGTGTGTGGGTGTGCGGCAGTGTGTGTGTGAGTGTGTGTGTGCGCTGCAGTGTGTGTGTGAGAGTGAGGCAGTGTGTGTGTGTGTGTGAGAGTGAGTGAGTTTGTGTGCTTGGGTGCGCTGCGAGTGTGTGTGTGTGTGTGTGTGAGAGTGAGTGAGTGAGTGTGCGATGCGAGTGTGTGTGAGAGTGAGTGAGTGAGTGTGCGCTGCGAGTGTGTGTGTGTGTGTGAGAGGAGTGAGTGTGCAATGTGAGTGTGTGTGAGTGAGTGAGTGCGTGTGTGTGTGTGTGCGTGCGTGCGTGCGTGTGTGCGCTGCGAGTGTGTGCGCTGCCTGCATTGTCTCCAGGAGAGAGCGCGAGCGCTGAATGGTTAAACACTGGGAAGAATTAACAAGCAGTGTATAAACTTTAGTAACGATGCGAGACTGCCTCTTTCCTGTGTCATCTCTGCAGTGTGAGTATTTCACACGTGCCAGCATGTGATGCTAAACCTCTCACGGCACGCGCGTACGCGATCGGCCATTTTAGGGACCGCCGATCAAACATCCCTAAGTGCTTATCGGCCGGTAACGATCTTAACCGATCAATCAGAGCACCCCTAATCTCCCGGGTCAAAACTGACCTGTATGTGCTACGAGGGTCGAACTGTAGGGATGCAGAGCTGTCAGGGTCAGGGGTCAGGTCGCAGTGTTTATAGCTAGCTGTGTGCGAGTCGTCTCACCCGGTGCCTCTGCTGGTTTGTCTGGCAGCTTGTCGTTCTTTCCTCTTCTTATCTGGAGGTTTGGCCAACACGATCTCGATTGCCTCGCCACCCAGCTCCTTCCCGTTCATCTCCTGCATCGCCTGCGCGCGCGCACACACACACACACACACACAGACGAGAGCAAATCATCACACAGGCACCGCTACAAACCCTGAGCATACACAGGTTTACACTGAGAGTTGTGTGTGTGTGTGTGTGTGTGTGTGTATGTGTGTGGGGGTTCTTCATGACAAAGTGTACATGCAGACCTACGGCTGTTTATGATGTCATAACGATGCACAGATCTACTCAACACTGACGTCATCACGTCTATCCCTACTGAAACAGGAAGTGACATCATCGGGCGCTTTCTCACGCATGACAGCAATACAAACAAAGGCTCGTTTGGCATTTTAATTGATTTAAAACGTATACTCCTAAAGCAACTGAAAAAGAAGAGCACCGTAAAAATCTCCTAATTACTGGAAATAAAACCAAGTTACGTTTCATTTGTTATAATTAGTGCCGTCAAACAATTAAAGGCAATACAAAATAAAAGTTTTTGTTTACATACACGAGCACTGTTTATTATGCATGTGTGTATATTTATATAACACACACACACAGTGTATATTTTGGAAATATTTTTACATTAATTATTCTTATATTATATATAAATATATAAAAAATTTTCTTAAATATATTCATGCATGTGCTTGTATTTATATATATAATGTATTTTTTTATTTTGTATATATAAATAAACACACAGTATATATATTGGACATATTTACATATTCATATATAAAAATATTGATATTAATGTGTTTGTATTTATATATATATATATATATATACACATGATAAATATACACAGCGTTAAACGAAACTTATATCTTGGAAGCGATTAATCATTTGACGGCACTAATTATAATTAGCTTTAATATTTTTTATGATTAGCAAATATTGTATTTTTTTTAATGCACGCTGCTTGGATTTATCACAGCAGTGTTTAAGAATCAGTTATTTGAACAGATTTAATAAAAAAAAACAATACTACATATGATTTAGATTAAAAACTCACATTATGAAAAGAAAAAAAACACACGATATTTCAGGTCCGTTCAAGGACGATAAAGATATAATAATCGCTCTTGATATCTATAACCATAAAGCACAGAGAAATAATAAAGACATTGAATTAATCCTGCTATAACGAGCTGGAGAGTTTAAAGCGGCAGTGTGCATGCTAATATGGTTATAGTTATCATCCCTGGTGAGCAGAACTCATTAAGGCATTATATCTTAACGATGTAATCAGCACTCGACCTGTACTCATGCCTCTGGAAAGCTGTGGTAACAGGGGTGCATGTATACTTAATGAACAGAGGCGGTGCTTCACCTTGACGGCGGCGTCTCGCTCCTCGAAGTGCACGAAGGCGTAGTCCTTCAGCTTCTTGACGCGCTCCAGTTTGCCGAACTGAGAGAAGGTGTTCTCCAGCAGCTCCTCGGTGACCGGCGTGGCCAGCTTACGCACAAACAGCACCTTGACCTGCCGGACGCAGCGGAGCGGTCAGATCGGACACACAACCCTCTCAGCAGGGCAGCCCATATCACTCCATATTAAACATTTAAAAATACATAAACATACTTCATAAAGCTAGGGTAGGACGATACCTCCTTATATATTCGATCCGATACCGATATTTTCGATACGATACATTCGATGGGACTGTAACGTATCGAATGATCCGTTGAATGATACGATACATTCGATGGGAATTCGATCGTATAATTCGATACGATATTTGATCGTATCATTCGATACATTCTTAGTGCATCTATCCGATACACTAAACTGATCATTTAAATTATCAAAAGAGTATATTATACTCGCGTAATATTAGATTTTAAAGGCTTTTGTTCACGCTGTCAGAAATGAATATTAAATATTGTAGATTTAAGCAGCAATCAATGCATCTATTTTGAAACGAAGTCGTTTTTATGATTTTCAGTTTTGTTTAAGATAATTAAAGCAGCTGTTTTTAAGTAATGTAAGAATATGGGGTATATTTGGGGTAAAAAGCGCCTCTGCTGAAGTAACTAATTAAATTCAAGATTACTATTATTATTAATTAACGTGATGATTAATAGATAGACTTTGGTTAGTTTCAGATGTTAAATATCATATTACATTGAGTGTACATATTAGAGATAATAAGATAATAAGAATGAAAACATCATATTTAAAAACATTAATCATAATTTGTTGTTAGTACTGTAAATGCATGTAAAAATATTATATCTCCTTCAATGCTTCCAGAATTAAATTTAAATGATTTTGTTTCTGTATTTTAAAATATATTAACATTTTAATTATATTTATTGAACAAAAATATTTTTCTAGAATTATTTGTATCCCCTCTTACCACCTCATATATTTATTAGGTTTTAAATAACTTGAACGCCTTACTTTCACACTAAATATGTCACTCAATATAATGCATATATTTTGTATGCAATTATAGATTTTAGGCGCAGTTAATAGCACATTTGTCTACGTAACTATGGTAAATTACTGCAGTTTTACTACAAATACTGTGGTAAATTGTGGTTACTGTAATGGTTAATGTTTATAGTACCACTAAAGATTAAACTTTTTGTGTGTGTTTCGATGATTAGGAGAAATAACTATTTTTAAAATAAATAATCACAAATAAAGCCCCTTTATTTGCCAAAAATGTTCATGTTTAATTTTCATTCATTAAAATATAAATTAAATCAATGTATTATGCCTTTGTAAAATTAAAATACACAGCACCGAATTTCTCTGTGTGTGTGTGTGTGGGGGGGGGTCATAAGGCTACTGTAAGGATAAATACAAATAGTTTGTATGCATTCAAATAATTATACGAGCTAAAACACAGAATTTGGAAACAATAAAACATAAGGTGAGAATTTTTTAACATTTCATACGGCCCTATACATGTAATTTACATGGTTTTTGATTAATATGATTAAATTTGACCATTAGGCCGTACAGAGCTGTGGACGGATGCAGACTGACCTTGGCCATGACCTCTGGGTCGGGCTCGGCCACCGGGTCGGCCCACTCCACGGTCACCGGGTTCCCCCACACCTTCACCTTCCCGCTCATGAGCCTACGCCGCGCCTGAGCCGCCGACTTATGATCCTCATACTCCAGAAAACAGAAGCCACGGTTCTTCTTCTTATCGTCCGGCTGCGTGTACAGAATGACCTCCTGCAGACCCTCTGAAACACACACACACCATTAACACACACTTATACGTATACACACACACACACACCATTAACCCACACTCACACACCATTAACACATACTCATACCCGCGCACACATACCATTAACACACTTATACCTGCGCACACACACCATTAACACACACTTATACCCACACACACACCATTAACACACACTTATACCCACACACTCACCATTAGCACGCACTCATATACACACACACAAACCATTAACACACACTTATATGAGAACACTCATACCTACACACACACACACCATAAACACGCACTCGTACGTGCACACACACACACCATTAACACACACTCATACACACACACCATTAACACACACTCGTACGTGCACACACACACTCATATATACACACACACACACACCATTAACACACACTCATACACAAACACCATTAACACACACTTATACATATACACACACACACACACAGAGAGACACACACACACACAGAGAGAGAGACACACACACACACAGAGAGACACACACTCAGAGAGACACACACTCAGAGAGACACACACACACACACTCACAGAGAGAGACACACACACACACACACACACACACACACACACAGAGAGAGAGACACACACACACACACACACACACACACAGAGAGAGAGAGAGACACACACACACACACACACACACACACACACACACACACACACACACACATCAGAGAGAGAGAGAGACACACACACACACACACACACACACACGCGCCTCACCCGTGACTTTGCCGAAGTCCTCCAGGATATTCTCTGGGTCTTGTTCTTGGGAATGGAGCCGACGAACAGACGGTTGTTGGCCACGGAGATGCAGACGCCCAGATATTTGCCCGACCGGATCTCGTAGTTATCACACTGATGCCAAACACACACAACAGACACGGTTCAATAACAGCAGCCTCACCGATTTAATCAGGTAATAATTTATTTTAATAAGAAAAGTAAAAATGCTGCCTTGCCATTTTAAATATCTAACTGGAGAAACAACATGCTTTTAAATTAAATTAATTTATGTTTAAAACAAGAACAAATATCTGCCACTAGAACCAGAAAAATCTTGTTTTGCCACTGAATTAAAATAAAATTTTAAACTAGACTTCGTGTCTCAAGTTATTTAACATGTAGCTTGATTTATAAACGTTTAGATATACGTCCCAGCGCTAGCTGGATTCAAACCAGCGCAGATTCAGCTACACAAGCAGCTTAAAACATCATCTTGTGATGCTGGGCGCCACTCAAAGCAGAAACTTTAAGATGCCATCACAGGACAAACCCCACGACAGCTGTGGTGAAACGAGATAAAACGAGCGGACTGGACAGAAACGATCGTCAAACATGATCTCGTTTGCTGAAAAGGTTGAATAAAGTGTTGTTACGGGCGCTCTAAAGATTACTTCTGCATCTCACGACTATGTGATGTCACTCAACCCGAGGGAGTCCGGTCCGATCGACCGAGCTTTGAGGAAAGCGAGTCGGATCTGGTGTCGCGTCCCGGACAGGGAGTGACCGTACCTATGCAGGTAACATCTCCGGCTAAGCTCCGCCCACAGAGACACATCACAATGTTTACTAACACAAAAAGGGTCTTTATGTACTGGAATAAAAGAAATACTGATAACGAAAATGATTTTTGCAGCGTGGAAATAAAAATTACAACTGAAGTAAAAATTAATTAAACCTAAATAGCAATATCGTTTAAAAATGAATAATTTTATTAAAATGCCAAAAGCACTTGAAATGGTAATACATTAAATTAAATCAAATAAAAATACTCGTATAAAGAAAACACACACACTCGCTCTCACACACACTCTCTCACACTCACTCACACACACTCTCTCTCGCTCACTCACACTCTCTCTCTCACACACACACACTCTCGCTCGCTCTCACTCACACACACACACTCTCTCTCACACACACACACACACACTCTCTCTTGCACACAACTCTCTCACACACACACACACACTCTCTCGCTCTCACACACACACACACCTCTTACACATACTCTCTCGCTTACTCACACACACTCGCCTCACACACACACACACACTCTCTCACACACACACACTCGCTCTCTCTCACACACACACTCGCTCTCACACACACACACACTCGCTCTCACACACACACACACTCGCTCTCACACACACACACACACACTCGCTCTCACACACTCTGTCTCACACACACACACACACACACACACACACACACACACACACACACACACACACACCAGTTTGACAGCCTCCTGCGCTGCTTCTTTGCTGCAGAAGGTGATGAAGGCGTAGCCGCGGTTCTGTCCGGTGAGCGGATCCATCATCAGCCTCAGATCCCAGATGGAGCCGGCCTTCTCAAACAGAGGAACCAGCTCGTCCTCATACAGGTCGCGCGGGATCTTCCCCACGAACACCTGCAGACAGACACAGACAGACAGACAGACACACACACAGGTGTCAGCTCAGTCGCTGGCACACACAGAACCGTGAGAGTTGGACAGTAAACCTCGGTGCCGATGCCGGGCTGCGGTCCGGAGAACACTTCCTCTGGAGGAGGGCCGCCGTACTTCCTCTGGCCTGTCGTGACGTCTAGAGTGTATCCCGTCCTCTCCAGCAGAGCCTGACACACATTCACACGCAATTTCATATTCATTCATTAGGACACAGAGGCAATCAGGCTCAGCTCTATTTATCAAGGAATTAACCCCTGACACGGTACATTTACTATATGTGACCCTGCAGCACAGTTATTGATTAGTAATATGCATTGCTAAGAACTTCATTTGAACAACTTTAAAGATGATTTTCTCAATATTTAGATTTTTTTTGCACCCTCAGATTCCAGATTTTCAAATATTGTCCAAACCATACATCAATGGAAATATTATTTATTCATCTTTCAGATGATGCATAAATCTCAATCTCACAAAATTGACCCGTATGACTGGTTTTGTGCTCCAGGGTCACTCTCCGAATTTTGAATATGCATCACATTTTAAATATAGGGTTAGGGTTAATCTAATGTAAACATGTCTCGAGACATTATGGTGGTTTTTCTGCATGTTTTAAAATGAAAAAAGTGCTCTTTGTGATTGGTTTTCGGTTCTTTGTATTAAACTATACATGCATACAGTGTTTCTAACTGTTTCAGCAACCTAACTAATTATATACGGTTTATAAACATTATGCACTTCTTTCAAAGATAGTCGAGTTATTAATAAACGTGTGCATTAGTAATATTGTGCTCGATGCGCCCCCCCGCCGCTAACTGAAATCATGGATTTTAAATTCTAATATTGATAACATTAAAGTAAGAATCATAACTGCATTATGATGTGTCTTCTTGCATAATTAAAACTTTTAAGTTGTTTAAACACAATCAATATTGCATAAAGCGCTGTAGAAATAAAAGTGACTTGACTATTATACTACAAAACGACATTTAAATTGCACACAGGTTTGTATAATTTAATGAAAATATCAATTTATAATCAAAACTTCTTGTTATTGAAGCAGAAACATTTAAACAGTGTGTCACATGACGGATTTAGCATGCATTAAATCGTTTTATAAATAGTGCATTTTGACTTTTAGTGTATTAGACGTCAACAACACCGCTCGAGATTAATAATGTCATAATGACACCATAATTCATCACTAATCACTCATAATTCAGTCATACAGACCGAAACAGCAATCTTCTGAAACACTAAGATTAAATGATGCATATTCGGTGTATGTTGATAATGTTAAATCATTTTTCTCTTCTATGTTTTGGGTTGTGATCCATATCTGTACTATTATGAATTAAATCAGGAACGTCTATGCAAATGAACTGCTTAAAGCAAGCAGGGATCCTAAAGATCGTTAGCTTCTGGAAACGGTGTTATTTTATAACGTACAGATAGCAGCAGTGTCCATGTATTACGATGATAAACGGAGGCTTTAGATACGAGTCGAGGACACCAGACGGTCACGGATCATGAAACAGCCACTGTACCTTTATCTTGGTCTCGTCCGGGCCTTTCGTGGACTCCTGCACTTTATTACCCTGCTTTTCTCTCTGTCTGTACGTCTTCATCACGCCGCACAGGAAGGCGCTCTTATTCTGCAACCAATCAGAGGACGGTGAACATTGAAAGACGTGCATAAACACGTGGATGTCTGTGAGATGTATAGAGGATGAAAAGATGGAAATGTGCATTTGCATGCTTGATTGTTTATCTGTTTGCGATGCAGGATCAGTCACGGTGTGCGACCCGCCAAAATAAAAGCTCGGGTTAACTTGAAGAAATTGTGCCAGGAATGTATTAGCCTACCATTGTACAGTAGAATATACTAGTACTAGGGGTGTGCGATATTGAAAAAAAATGATATCTCGATATTTTCGATAACGATAATTAGACGATATTTTGCAGAGTGTGTTATTGTGCTGATATCTGAATACCGTGCACAGCTGCAGTTTATGATATTCTTCATATTCTCTGTGCTCAGTTCACATCAGTGATTATTAATCATCTTTTCATTTAAGTTTAAATTAGATTTTTACCTTTTAATAAAGCCATTTTGTTTCTAAAAGTGTACATCTTTTGAGTCAAATTTTTACATTTAACCAGTCAATTAAGATGATACACATTTAGGCTGCTCCCAAACAAATGAAACCAGTCTCATCAACATTAATCACACTGTTTAATACAGCTCAGAGGGACATGGAGTGCTTTAACCAGTTACAAATGAATCATTTGACGTTTTAAACATGAATACTGATATTTAAAATTATTAAAAAAATGAAAATAGACTTTAAATGTGAAATTAAATCGCCAGCAGGTGGCAGCACGTCACAGTTAACAAGTGAGTCGTTGTGACTGAACCGAGTCATTTAAACGGTTCATTGATTCATTCAGGAACGAATCACTGAGACTGAACCGAATCATTTAAACGGTTCATTGATTCATTCAGGAACGAATCACTGAGACTGAACCGAATCATTTAAACGGTTCATTGATTCATTCAGGAACGAATCACTGAGACTCAAAACATCGCTGTAGCTGTTTGGAATAATTTTTTGTCGACGAAATGCAGCAAAAACAGGCAATATGGTGTCTAAAATGTAAGTCTCTTAATATTAACTTTTTGTTTATTGAACTGTTGTATAAAATCAATATCATATTTGTAATCATGCTTATTTTTGAAGAAAAAACGGCACCCTTTCTGTGATTTTAATCATATGAAACGTAAATATATACATTTTCTGCCCCCATATCTTGAATTTTGCGATCACTCTTAATGCATTTTAATAAACTGAACCATGCAGTGAAAGAATGCGCGCGTGCACTGTTTAACCCCTTCATCACCACGCAGGCTAATGTATGCGTGCACTGTTTAACCCCTTCATCACCACGCAGGCTAATGTATGCGTGCACTATGTTGGTGTTAGTTGGGTTTTTGCAAAATACTCGATATTGTCAAATTTCACATCGTTAAAACAACAATTACGATATTATCGCAGACGATATATATCGCACACGCCTAACTAGTACTACTAAAATTATTACAAAAAAATATTTTTTAAGGAATAATCAAATTTTTTTTTTAAATGAATGTCTTAATTTTAATAGTGAAAAAAAAAAAGTTAATTTTTTCTTCTTCTGATAACCAGATAATTTCTGTGGGAATACATTTTATACAACTATTGTAAGAATCAATTTGAATAAATTATTTTTTTATGCATTCAAATAATTAAGACACGTTATAACAAAAACCAGAACATGTCATTTTTGTTAAACGTTTAATAAATTGAAAAGTATTATTTTAATTAATTAGACATGCTTTTTGATTAATAGAATTTAATTTAATCATTTAAAAAAAGAGTCTAGAAAAATTAAATGACCAAAAAATATATATTAAACTGAAATTGGGAACAAATCAAATGTATTTCATAAGGCCCTGCATTCAGTGTTTATTATTGCTAATGATGATTATGATGTGTGTGATCAGAGATGCATATTTCCCCAAATTAAAACAAATTCAACCATATTTTATGGCATTACCAAATACAGAAAAATTAAGTCATATTTTAGGGGGAAATTCTCAAATGATCACAATAGCAGCAAGTTGTGTATCAGCCTGTCCCAGACTACGACTGTCAGTCAGTGCACCGTCATTAATGTTTTTTTTTTACAATGTCTTAAATATTTGTCTTGTTTGTGAAAAACTCTTTTTGCCTTAAGTACTGTTAGTAAACCTCTCCCTGACTGCGATGCATATAACACGTGTCCATCCATGTTCGGCTGTTCCTCTCTCTTCTGAATCACTCATTATTCAGCTTTAAACGTCACGGAGACGGACGACGAATGCAACTTCCATCTTGAGTCAGCTTCTGACTTGCAGTGTTCTCCGATCGACTCGGGTATTACGTGTGAGTGAGTGAGTGAGTGTGTGTCCGAGTGTGTGTGTGTGTGTGTGTGTCTGAGTGTGTGTGTGTGTGTCCGAGTGTGTGTGTGTTCCGAGTGTGTGTGTGTGTGTGTGTGTGTGTCTGAGTGTGTGTGTGTCCGAGTGTGTGTGTGTGTGTGTGTGTGTCCGAGTGTGTGTGTGTTTCGAGTGAGTGTGTGTGTGTCCTAGTGAGTGAGTGTGTCCGTCCGAGTAAGTGAGTGTGTCCGTCCGAGTGAGTGTGTGTGTGTGTGTCTGAGTGTGTGTGTGTGTGTTCAGTGAGTGTGTGTGTGTGTGTGTCTGAGTGTGTCCGAGTGTGTGTGTGTGTGTGTGTGTGTGTGAGTGAGTGTGTCCGAGTGTGAGTGTGTGTGTGTGTGTGTGTGTCTGAGTGTGTGTGTTCCGAGTGAGTGTGTGTGTGTGTGTCCGAGTGAGTGTGTGTGTGTCCGAGTGAGTGTGTGTGTGTCCAAGTGAGTGTGTGTGTGTGTGTCCAAGTGAGTCTGTGTGTGTGTGTGTGTGTCTGAGTGAGTGAGTGTGTCACCTGCACGTGTGAAAGATCGGACTCCTTGAACTGCTGCAGCACTGACATCGCTCCCTCCTCGTTAAACTCCCGCAGCGCGTCCAGCGCCCGCTCGTCCAGATCCACGTATGCCACCAGCCCTGCACACACACACACACACACTCAAGACTCGACTGATGCAGAAGTGACGCTCCTGAGAGCATGCATTAAGAGTGGTCCAGATGCTCCGCTCAGAGCCAGACGTCTCACCTGTCTGGAAGATGTTGTCCAGGCTCTCGGCCACCTTCTGCGGCAGACCGGCGTCCAGCAGCGTCTGGTAGTTCTCCGAGTGTGTGGCCGTCACATCCATGGGTTCCTCTTCTTCTTTCAGCAGACCGGAGCTGCCATTCACCTCAGCAGCCATTACTCTGAACCACAGACAGGCGGAGTGAGTGAGAGACAGACAGACAGGCGGAGAGACAGACGGATGGAGAGACAGACGGACGGAGAGACAGATAGAGAGACAGACGGATGGAGAGACAGAGAGACAGACGGAGTGAGTGAGAGAGAGACAGACAGACAGAGACAGAGAATGTAAATCATGTGATCAGAGATGCCATGAAACCAGGCTTCACTAGAAGTTCATGAACTACTGCGTGCAACGATGAAGAAATATTTAGGAGCACCAGAGCGACCGACCCGGTCAGCAGCGTGTGTGTTTGTGCTGAAGGGAGCTTCACAGGTCTCTAACACACTTGCACCGATGAGTAATATACATCACAGACGTGTCCTCTCATTATAACCGTGTACACGGGGTGTAAATAAGAGACTGACTGCAGCGTGGAGAGCTGCGGTGATTATAACAGAGCTTTGAACAGTGACAGCTTTTAATGATTAAGGGAGTTTGCTAATGTGATATTGATCTAAAACAACAGTTAATTAAATAAGTTAATATTAAGTGACTTGCATCGTCTTGCCTATAACAGTATTGCCTGATTTTGCTCTATTTCATCAACGAAAATAGTTGCAAACAGTCACAGCTCTCAAGTGAGGAAATCAGTGGTTTGCTGTCACCTACTGGCAGTTTTAGTTCATCGTCTTCAAACTATCTTTTCTGTGTTTTAGGGGGCAGTCGTGGCCTAATATCTTTTCTGTTATTTAACCTGTTTGCCAGCACCCCCTGATTTTGGGACTCACGGTTGAAAACGACCTACCTAACTTAAGATGATAACAGGTGTTGACTTCAGTGTGCTACACACACAGCTATGGTTTCTATGGAAAGAAGACTCTTTGGGCTTTACTATCCATCATCCAGAGTTGATAATGCTCAAAAACATAAAAAGTTATAGAGACTATATAGTTATGGAGAAGTGGAGACCGAGCAACACTTCCTCACCAGCTGCCTGAACTATCAACACATTAGAGAGACATGTTATCCCACATTTGAAACACTTTGCCCTGACTTCAAAAAGTGAAACAAGAAAACAACTTCAATATTTATTAGATGAAAAACAAGATTTATTCTACTAGCAGCAAAATACATCGACGCCTGTCACAAAAAGAGGGAGGAGTCAACAAATCAGTGATGCGCGCACACACACGAACACACGCACACACACACACACACACACTCGCGCACACAGACACGCTCACACACACACACACACACACACACGTGCGCAAACACATACACTGCACACACACACACACTACACAAACCTGCACACACACACACATTACATTTTAAATTGTACATATAATTTATTTGTTCTATTTTGTTTAATTATACATGCATGTATTATTATACATTTTTTTATGTTATTTCTTTTGAATAAATAAATAAATATATTTTTCTATATTTACTGTAAGCTATGCTTTGGCAATACATTGTAACCATTGTCATGCCGATAAAGCACACATTGAATTGAATTGACTGAAGCGCCTTGAAAAAAAGTGTACCACACTGAATAAAAAATAATATTGCATATAATACCTGAAATAAATCCAGGAGCAATCCAGAAAAGTCACGTGTCTCATGAGTTTATATCTCAAATCTGAAGATGATGAGATTTTCCTGAGATTATATATTAAACTAGTAAAAACTATAATTATTGATATCTGTAATTGTATTTTCAATAGTTTATTGTCACCATAGACTGCCATTCAAATTTAATTGTTGATATCAATAATTAATTTCTTACTAGTAAAAACACTTATTCTCGATATCAACAATGAAATCGTCACTAGTGACAATGTTAATTTCTGATATCTGAACATGTATTCCTCATATCAACGATTTAATTATTAATATCAACAATTGATTTTCAGTCTATGGTGACATTTAACTAGTGAAAATAACATTACAGATATTTACTGGTAGTAGAAATACTTCATATCCTGAGAATTAATAGAAGTAAACACGGCTTGCTATAGTAGGTAAAAAATAATATTAATACACACACACACACACACACACACACACAGACACACACACACACACTCACAGAAAGAAAACACACACACACACACTCTCTCTCTCTCACACACACACACTCTCTCTCTCACACTCACTCTCACACACACACACTCTCTCACAGAAAAAAAAAATACACACACACACACTCGCGCGCTCGTGTCGGTGATCCGCCCCCCTCACGCATGCGGCTAGCAGCAGCGATGCTAACGCGCGTCTGTGTGTGCATTAGCGCCTGTGACGGCTCGTTATTGATCAGTAGCTCACACATGACACCCGTTACCCACCACACCCCCCGCCGCTCGCGGAATAAACCCGCTATAACGCGCCAAACCGGGGAGACGGAGCTTCCCGCGCCGCACCGCGGCCTACAGCAACAGACAGACACAGTTCAAACAGATAACCCCGCCAAAAGCAGCGCCACCGCGCGCTCTCTCCCCGCGGTTCTGATGCGCGGGAACAGAAAGAGCGCCGCGGAGCGCTTCGTGAGCGGCAGAACTCACCGAGACACGGTAAAACCTCCTCAGATCGAGCCACGAGACAGAGCGAGACGGTCCCGTCGCTCAAACAACAGCGCCACTTCCTCGCGCGGCGGACCGGCTGCGTCATGGCGCACGCGGGAGCGCGCGCGCACGGGGCGGGGCATCCGCGTGCACGACCGAAGGCTCTCCGCTTGATTTAAGTGAAGATTATTAATTTTATTTTAAATCAACTACTTAATTTCTTCATGATTTTGTGACATTCAAAGTTTAAAAATGGAACATTCTCGCTGTCCTGATTCGCATCTTATAATAAATGTAATATTTCTAATCTTGCTCTTCTTTGTATGTTGTATGTAAGTTTTGTGTGTGGGAAAAAGTACAAATTCAGTCAAGTTTTCTCTGGTAAAATAAAATCTGTGTATTATTATTATTATTAATTCCACAAGAGCACGTGGTATGAAACAGACATATTAAAATGTATCCTATCATATAAGAAAGAGAGCGAGTAATCATTTACATAAATCTCACTGATTTTAAAGCATATTTTTTAAATGCTGTTTTAGTTTGTTCCAAAAACACCCGCTTATTTTATTATTGGTGTATGGTATTTTCCTAATAAACAAAATGGTTGTATAATATATGTTACATTCCAAAGCGTCTCTTAGTAACGGTAGAAGTCTCATCCAATCAGAGCCGCGGACTGTGAGCGCGCGCGGGTCACGTGGGTCCCGGTGACGTCACGTCTGTTTGTTTTGTTCCGCTGTCAGTCAAAGGCTGATCATATCTTATATGATGGCAAATATCAGTTTCGAGGTGCTTTAATAATGAATATAAATAAGACTGACTGACTCCGGATCAGAAGCTTGCGTGCTCAAATCACGTCGGGGTCAAATATAATGCAAAATACCAGTTATTATTTTTAAAGAAAACAAGCAGTTATTAAACAAAGAGTACAAGCCTAGAAGGGACTGGTAAAAAAAAAAATAGAATTGGAATATAGCAGCTAGTGTTAGGTCTGTTTTAAAGAAAACAAGCAGTTAGTAAATGAATAGAGTGCAAGTCTTAAAGGGACCAGTTTTAAAATAATATAATTTGAATAGAATTAGAATAGAGTACGTTCGTGTTGGATCTTTTAATTTTTTAGAAAACTAGCAGTTAATAAAAGAATAGAGTTGAAGTCTAAAAGGGACCGGTTAAAAAATAGAATTCTAATATATCAAGCTAGTGTTGGGTCTTTTTAAAGAAAACAAGCAGTTAGTAAATGAATAGAGTGCAAGTCTTAAAGGGACCAGTTTTAAAATAATATAATTTGAATAGAATTAGAATAGAGTACGTTCGTGTTGGATCTTTTAATTTTTTTTAGAAAACTAGCAGTTAATAAAAGAATAGAGTTGAAGTCTAAAAGGGACTGGTTAAACAATAGAATTGGAATAGAATTAGAATAGAGCAAGCTAGTGTTGTCTTTTTTAAAGAAAACAGTTAGCAAATGAATAGTGCAAGTCTAAAATTAACCATTATTTTGAGAATAGAATTAGAATAGAGCGTGCTAGAATCAGATGGTAAAATAAAGATGCAAGAGATGGGTTTTTAATC
>CM050421.1:35805697-35830697 GCA_027564155.1 Gymnocypris eckloni scoliostomus
TGGCTTAAGATATGAAGTTTTGCTTTCTGAACAATGTTTCAAAATTAATCTGCAAAAAGACTTAATTTAATGGTGAAAACTAGATTATTTTAGCAGATATTTAAACATAAATGTCCTTAATTTTTCAGAAAACAAGACTCATTTAGCATCTAAACATGTGTTGATTTAAGGATCAAGGGTCTTGAAAACAAGACCGTGTTAAATTAATATTAATGTCATGAGTTTAGTGCTTGAGTACATAGAGTTCCTGATAAAGTTCCTGTAACATATTTCAGTATATCAGTATATCATATCTCATCAGCAGCATTGGTGTGTGAAGCGGTCCGTGTGGTCAGGAGAGGGCAGTGTTTACAACAAAATACAGACCTACAGTTCCATCCCAGCACTGTCCTCCGAGACACATGCACACATACACGTCTCCTCATGTGCATCTGATCCATGCATCTGAGGAGCTGTTCAGTTAAAGCCAACGTTTATGTGACCCTGGACCACAAAACCAGTCATAAGTAGTGATCAACCGATATTGATTTTTCATAACCGATATCGATACCAATTATGTGCATGTTTGTGTGCCGATAACCGATATTATAAGTGAAGTAAGAACATAACTTGACTTTGGTTTTTCCTTTTTTCAGTCATTTTTATGTGTGTTGAAAATTAGTAGTCTTTCATATTAAATTGAATCTTCATATTATAACAATAAAAAACGTTTAAGCACCAGCACCAGCAGCAACTAAACTAATATGAACAATAAGCTAAATAAATGTAGAATGTCTAATGTTTTAATAAATAAATAAAGGACAGGAGTCATATATAACTACAGTTTTAGTAGGTTTATAAGATGGAGTCGATAATAATTCTCTGGAATATAACATCGTATTTTATTGCATTTCTCAATTGGAATGTTATATCAGAATTATTAATAATATTTTAGATTATGAAATGTCTGCTTACAGCACGGTTCATCTATGCATTTACACTAAACTGCGATCGCTCGCGGACATAATAAATAATTTATTTCCATAGAGTTATATTTATTTATGTTTATTAGCAAAATAATGGTTATGTAGTAAACATTACTACAATTTAGGGTGTTTTTAAACGAGTGAATCTTGTTCAATGTTACATGCGGTGGCAATTCTCAAAAACACCCCCGAGATGAATCCGATATTACAAAACCGATATCCGATTATGGTATAATTCTCAAGTATCGGGAAAATATCGGTAAATATCGGTCAATCTCAATTTTTGAGATATATGCATCATCTGAAAGCTGAATAACTCATTTTTACATTTATGTATGGTTTGGATCAGTGGCTCTCAAACCCAAACCCCCCCGTAACAGTACCCACACTGTCAAATCCTGTCGATTTATTTGTTCTCCATGCTATTAAGTGCTACAACACGACTTTAAAGATACAAGGTTCAAGGTTCAAGGTTCTTTATTATTTGTCACATACACAATCATACAGGGTATAATAAGTAGTGAAATGTTAGTCAGGACAGGTACAGTATATCAGTATACAGTAACAACAGGTACGCTGTTGTTGTACAATGAATAACAGCGCGATTTGCTAAAGCAGCATATTAAGCGGGCATCCTATTATACTCTCTTGATTGTGTGGATGCAGTCAGTTCTGACCACTAAAGATGAGATAATTCAATGTTATTTGACTTTTAACGGCACTCCCATTTTCTGCTTTTATACTAGAAGCAGCATTTTGCTTGTAAGAAACAAATGGTTTATCTTAATGTTACTTGGGGTACAGTTGGGGTATAATTAAATGACTGCCAAAACTCAGCATTTTGTTTGCGTATACTCCCCCACAGTTTGAGAACCACTGCTTTGGACAATATTTGAAAATCTGGAATCTGAGGGTGCAAAAAAATCTAAATATTGAGAAAATCATCTTTAAAGCAATGCATATTACTAATCATAAATTATGTTTTGATATATTTACGGTAGGAATATCTTCATGTAACATTATTATAATATTTAATGATTTTTGGCATACAGAAAATCAATAATTTTGACCCATACAATGTATTGTTGGTTATTTCTACAAATATACCTGTGCTGCTTAATTACTGCTTTTGTGCTCCACGGCCACAAACGTAAACCCTGTCATAATTTCCTCATGAGTTATGAGATATTTTGAAGAATGCTGGTAAACAAACAGTTGCTGGCAGCTATTGCTGTATAAAAATGACTGTACTAAAAATGACGGGGAAACTGTTTGCTCGAACATTCTTCAAAATATCTTCTCTTGTGTGGTTCAGCAGACAAAAGAAACTCATTTGAGATGAAGGGGAGTTTTAATTTCAATTTTTGGCTGAACTCTATTCTTAATTCTATTCTTTAACTTGTTTGACTTGTACTCTATTCGTTTAGTAACCGCTTGTTTTCTTAAAAAACTAAAAAAGAAACTCATTCGAAATGAAGGTGAGTTTAAATTCAAATTTTTGGCTGAACTATATTCTTAATTATATTATTTAACTTGTTAGACTTGTACTCTATCCGTTTAGTAACTGCTTGTTTTCTTAAAAACTAAAAAAGAAACTCATTCGAGATGAAGGTGAGTTTTAATTTAAATCTCTGGCTGAACTCTATTCTTAATTCCATGATTTAACTCGTTAGACTTGAACTCTATTCATTTAGTAACCGCTTGTTTTCTCAAAAAAAAACTCATTCGAGATGAAGGTGAGTTTAAATAAAAAATGTTGTCTGAACTCTATTCTTAATTCTATTCTTCTATTCTATACTAAAAACTAACACTAGGTTCTCTCTTGTTTTCTTTTTATCTATGATATAATTATTAAACTCTTGCTAGTATGCTGTGTTAAGCTAACTGAGACTTGTTATTGCACTATTGCTCTTGATTCTGAATTGCTTCCATTGTCCTCATTTGTAAGTGGCGTTGGATAAAAGCGTCTGTTAAATGACTAAAGTAAACTTTCTCTTCATAGTCCGTCCTGCTCCAGACTGATCATTAACTATCAGTCACCAATCAAACTTCACAGAGAGAGGCTTGATTATGACACATTTCATAAAGTATAACCTGCGTAAAAGGCTGTGAATAACAGGAACTTGGAGAGCATCCGGCGGCTTTATATGGGCGTCCGGTTCTCCGCTGTCCTCGAATAATATGTTCTCTTTTCTTCTGTGCTCCACTTCTGCTGTTGCCAGTGGAGATGGTTTCCTAGCAACCCTCGCATCTGCAGAGCGACAACAGGCTGAGGTCATTCTGCGAGTCCAACATCAGTCTGTGCACACAAGCATGTTCGCTAAAGGTGAGCTGAAATGCATTGAAATACGTGAAGCGAGCAGAAAAACATCTCAGGATCTCCATATGCACAGCTCAGATGTTCCCAGCTTATGAAATATGCTCTGTGAAGGTTATGAATCATCATGTTCTTAGAACGTTCTAAAAATGCATTAGGCGAACATTCCATATTGTAAAAATATACGGGAATGTTACTTTTGAATGTTCTCAAACTAGTAAGAAGTACACTGGAAAAAACTAACATGAATTTAATGGTAAAAGACTGTAAAACATTTTACAATAAAAAACTTAAATGGTTAACGGTAATATCTTCTACTATATGGTGAAAAACTGCATTGGACATTACATGTAATTTTACGGTACTATACCGTTTTCGGAAGTGAAAAAGAAGATATAATGCATTACAGTGAAAAAACGTAATTCTGGGAACCATTGACATTCCCAGAATTCCCTGCATTACATTTCAAATGTTATGTTATTTTTGCTGAAATAATAATGTTCTCAAACTAGTAAGAAGTACACTGGAAAAAACTACTGTGAATTTAACGGTAAAAGACTGTAACATTTTTACAGTAAAAAACTGTTAAATGGTGTACGGTAAGTTCCTCTACTATATGGTGAAAAACTGCATTGGACATTACATGTAATTTTACGGTACTATACCGTTTTCGGAAGTGAAAAACATATAATGCATTACAGTGAATAACCGTAAATTGACATTCCCAGAATTCCCAGCGTTACATTTCAAATGGTATGTTATTTTTGTTGAAATAATAATGTTTTTCTAATTAGTTTTGTACATTAGGGTTGTATGTTACACCTAATGTTGTTAAATTAATGTTTATTGCATTATTTCAGTTTAACGAGTCTCACCATGATGGTGTTTCGTGTTTGTGTGAATGATACTGTGCACCCATGTGTTAGTATTTAAACGTGGCTTGTAATTGGCTTTGGTTCATCATGTGACTTTCTCAGCACTGTTTGCTTTTACGAAGGTACAACACAGATTTCAGTACTTCGATAGGTTGGTATATTAAGCAGTAATTGTAAATTTAAGTTAAAATCCGTAAAACCTAAAATCATTTTTTTACGGTAAAATTCTGACAACCACAGCTGCCGTTTTTTTTTGTCTTAAATTTTACGATTAGTTTTTTACAGTGGAAAATTGTACGATTTGTTTTTTACAGTGTAAAATAGTATGATTTGTTTTTTACAGTGTAAAATTGTACAATTTGTTTTTTACAGTGTAAAATTTTACGATTTCTTTTTTACAGTGTACATTTTTACGATTCGTTTTTACAGTGTAAAATTGTACGATTAGTTTTTTGCAGTGTAACATTTTTAACAAAATTGAATGAACGTCTAGCTAAAAGTTTTTTTTTCTCGCTAATGTTTTGACAATAATGCAGTATAACACAATATGGCATCCCTCCCTAAAAAAGTAGCTAAATGCATTGGGTGCGCCCCAAATCACGTACTTATGCACTTTTCTATAACGTTTTGTGGTATAGACAGTTTAATTGTGCACATGCACCTGGCCCTAAGTTAACTTAAACGCAGTTAATGAGTAGCCTAAAGTTGGGCTCATGTTGTTGTGAAGTTGGATGTGTTTTTCCCATACATTTATTTATTTGTGGAGACAATATCAAAACTGACCGCTGCAAATAAATTTCCCAAAAGTTTTTGACCTCGTTGAGTAAACATAAAATCAAAACGAGGCGCGGGTGTTTTTATATCACCGACAGACACCGACTGTTTTCAGAAACCTTTGTATGTCATATTAATTTAATCTTTCATGTAATGTCTGATAAAGCAACGTTTGTAAGCGTAGCTCTTTTTTGTGTACAGCGTTACTGTTGAAACCTCTATCTCTGCCGCTCCAAAAGCTCCTCCTTCTGGCAGAGAATGAATTAGCATTTTCAATAAGCAAACATACCCTGCTTGTTATCAGAAATAATCTGCTCTAGAAGGACTTTGCTTGTTGTTATTAATTCTTTGCGGAAGTCTACCGTAAGTTAAGTTTGGGCCACACGAGTACGTTTGTTTATGTTGTTGCCAGGGGCGCGGCTGAAGCCCAGGGGCCTACACTAGAAAGGGAGCCCACTGGTTATTTTAAATCACCCCGGATTATGTTAAATCACAACTGTCTATAAATATTGCGAGTAGCATGTTCACACTAATAATTTACTAATTTAATTGAAGGGGGAGGGGCTAATGTGTTTAATTATACTTGTGTAACGTTTACAAATATTTTATTTGAAGTGTATCACGTGTATTCTGACTCATGCACAAATGTCTCTGGGCAAAGCCGCGGATATCCAGTTAGCCTAGAGTCGCTCCTGGTCGAGAGTATTCTTGGTGGTTACTATGCTGTTGCTAGGGTGTTCTGGAGGTTTCTGGAGTGTTTTGGGTGGTTGTGTTGTTGCTGAGTTGTCCTGAGTAGATGCTATGGGATTGCTAGGGTGTTGTGGATAGTTGATATGTTGCTAGGGTGTTCCAAAAAGTTGTTCTGTGGTTGCTAGGGTATTGTGGATGATTGGCATGTTGTTGCTAGGGTGTTTTGAGTAGTTGCTCTGTGGTTGCTGGGGTGCTGTGGATGATTGGCATGTTGTTCTTAGGGTGTTTCGAGTGGTTGCTAGGGTGTTGTGGATAACTGGTGTGTTGTTGCTAGGGGGTTCTGAGTGGTTGCTAAGGTGTTGTGGATGACTGGTGTGTTGTTGCTAGGGTGTTCTGAGTAGATGCTCCTTGGTTGCTAGAATGTGTATATAGTTGATATGTTGCCAGGGTGTTCTGATTAGTTGGTCTGTGGTTGCCAGGGTGTTGTGGATGTCTGGTCTGTTTTTGCTAGGATGTTCCGAGTGGTTGCTACGGTGTTGTGGATGACTGGTGTGTTGTTGCTAGAGTGTTCTGAGTGGTTGCTAGGATGTTGTGGATCACTGGTGTGTTGTTGATAGAGTGTTCCGAATAGTTGCTCTGTGGTTGCTAGGGTGTTGTGGATGACTGGTCTGTTGTTGCTAGGGTGTTGTGGATGACTGGTGTGTTGTTGCTAGAGTGTTCTGAGTGGTTGCTAGGATGTTGTGGATCACTGGTGTGTTGTTGCTAGAGTGTTCCGAATAGTTGCTCTGTGGTTGCTAGGGTGTTGTGGATGACTGGTCTGTTGTTGCTAGGGTGTTGTGGATCACTGGTGTGTTGTTGCTAGAGTGTTCGGAGTAGTTGCTCTGTGGTTGCTAGGGTGTTGTGGATCACTGGTGTGTTATTGCTAGGGTGTTCCAAGTGGTTGCTAGGGTGTTGTGGATCACTGGTGTGTTGTAGCTAGGGTGTTCTGACACACATGCTGAACTGAATCCTTACTGCTCAAAGTTTCGGCACATGACTAGCAGCTCCATTACTAGTGATGAGAGACTTAAAGAACAGCACTAACTGAACACAGATGAATACGAGTGTAGTGTTCTTCAGCAGCTGAAGCGTGTGAAAGAACAGCACTCTGACAGACCACAGTGAGCTTCAGTAATTTGGGTTGAGTCCCCAGCCACTGAGAGCTGTTCCCCGCGGAGCTGAACTGCACTCTCGAGTCTGCTGGCATTTTGCCATGACGCAGGAACGCAGCTGCAATCCCTGAGCGCCCACATTCTCATTCACGCCAGTGCCATCACGTGACTCACAATATTCAACAGTGCAATTACCTTCTCTCAGCTTGAGAGAAACAAGACAAAAACCCACACAAAGCTTTGAGTGGCACATTCATACCATCATGAGGAATCTGCACACAATTACTCCCATCGCACCGAGAGCATTCTGCATTCACATCTAGCTCTCGCCGACACGAGAGCCGACGCAGTGCATTATTGGTCACGCTCTAAATGTCACTGACTAAATGCATGACACACATGAGCTTTGACTCAAACAAAGGGGAAATGAGTGGTAAGGGGAAGCATATGGAAAGAGTGATAGATGAGAAGAATAGATCACCTTCATCATCATTACAGGAATACTTCATGAATGAAAATGTAATCACACATATGGTGTGCCTTTATTTGTGCCTTCTGCCTAGCAACCACCTTGCAACTACATAGCAACCACTCAGAACACCCAAGCAACTGCATAGCAGCCACTTAGAACACCTTAGCAACTATAGCATGCAACAAGAACACTCTAGCAATACCAACTACTCAGAATACCCTAGCAACAATATAGCAACCCCCAAGAGCACTCTAGCAACTACATAGCAATCCCTCAGAACACCCTAGCAAATGCAAAGCAACCACTTACAACACCATAGCAACTCTATAGCAGGCAACATGAACACTCTAGAAATATCAATTACTCAAAACACCATAACAACTACATAACAACCACTCAGAACACCCTAGCAACTACATATCAACCACTGTAAACTGTATAACAACAACTATAGCTTGTTTTATAATTAAATGCAATTGATGTAAGGAGTTTGTTGGGATGTCCAGAAGCTCAGGTCGGTTTTCGCTCTCTTATATTAATAGAGATCCTGTAAACAAAGGACATTTAGTTTAATGAGCTAAACACACCAAATAGACGTTTCCGAAAGAAAGAGCCTGATGGTAATGACCAAATTATAGATAGGTTAGTCGTTTGTCTTATCCTGCTGCTATGTAACGTTTCGCTCATATATAGACCAAATGGAAACAGGCCTTTTGGGGACAATAATTGGAAACTATTTTGAGAATGATAATGATAATTAAAAATGTACTCGTAAAAAGACATTAGGCAAGAAAACAAGACATCTTACTTATTTTCCCTTAACTATACTGTCCTTAAAGGTTGTTTGGGGTATTAGTTTCATGTTCTTAGTCAGTCATTGGTAGTTTGATGCTATCAGAACATTGATCTGTTTGTTTCAGATTCGAAAATCTCAATTTCTGACTCGACCAATCATGTGAGTTTGGGGCGGGGCTGAGATGTTTGACCGACCAATGACAGATGGAGGGGGAGTGTTCAGGGAACCCAAGAGTTTTCAGCTGTTTGGTGTTGCTAGTAGTGCACATGATTTTCATTCAGGAAAGTAAAGAACACACATTGTAATTTGTAGTACTTTCATTTTATTAGAAACAAGACATCTTCGCCTATTGTTCTTAAAACTGTATAATCACAAGAGGAAGTGAAATACACAGAGACTCTAGTGCTGGAGATTCAGACATACATCGGGATCCTCACGTGAACAGAGACGTGAGGAAAGATATCGGCACACACACACACACACACACAGAAACGAACAGGTTTATAAAACAAGAGAGCGTACAGACGACCGAGGGTTCAGTGTCTCGCCAATATGGAGGAATCAAGTAAAAAACTAACTTCAGGGGATTTTCCTGAAGCACAGTCAGATAAATCTCTAGGCTATTACTCTGATATCATATTGTTCTTTTCTTAAAGTTCTTTTAGCAGCAAGACACAACGCCTTGTTTTGTCCTTCTCATTTAATAGCTAATATAGTCTGTGAACAGTGTTGTCATAAAGGTTTCTATGTGCTCTATAAAGACGATATAAAACTCTGAAAATGGTTAACAAAAACCTGTCAAGATTCTAATGTCAGTCCTGCTTGGACATCAAGCATCTGTCCTCATATTGCACTGATGCCAGTCTATTGTTTGGCAGGTGGGCAGGAGCCCATAACGTGTGCTGGGGCTTCGTTCACAAGGCCGTAGAAAGAGCCGCTGGTGGGAATGGAGGGAACACAGTGGTTTGATCCAATGGAGCGGAGGAGGAAAAAACAGCTCATCCTCAAAGAGTCCAAGGCTACACAGCCACTGCTGCTCCAACTTAATTACCCAGAATGCTGAGAGTATTTCAGCCGCTCATGCTGGGATAGTTCGTCCTGCTGTTGTTTTGGGAATGAACGGACAGTTTCATACTTGAAAATCAACCTCGATGAACACAGGTATGAAGACAAGAGGAGAAACACGATCATAAGAACAAAGAAATAACATTCATAATAATAACTCGTTACAATAACAACAGAGGAATCGTGAAAAGTAAATGCTCAGCTCTTTATAGTCAAGTTTTCAATACAATTATTTCCCCAAAGTTTGATGGAAGCATCCAGAAATGCTTCACGCAAAGTGCTAAACACAAAGACCACAGCGGCGGCAGTTCATCTGTGTCCATTCGGCACAGCTAACAACCCCTAGAGGCTCATGGGAGGCATCAGTCTCTTGACCGAAGAGAACGCTCTGGAAGGGGCCGCCAAGGGCCAAACTCGAGGAGCCAATAAAGCAGTCGACCCTCCTGCGGGAAGATTCTCACCATTCCAAAACGGAATTGCGGAAAAATGAAAGGGCACAGGCAGGCGTCCACACCACCTCCTGGACCAGATGGAAGCATGTTGGGAAAAGCTTTCGATGAACCAACCAGACATGCACGGAGTTCTTTCTCCCTGTTCAGACGCCTTCTAGCGACTGAGGTCAGTGTCATCTTGAGCTGAGAGCTACTTCTGAAGCCATAGATATACATATTCAAATGACAGATGGGTAAAGATGTCCCCTCTCGGGTTCCTCTCTACCTCTCCGCCCTCTGCATGCTCATCTCTTCATTTCCGCTCTCTTTCCCAAATCAAATGCAGACCGAGGTGTTCAGGGTTAAACGCTGTGCCATCACACCTCTGTCTGCAGGTCGATGATATCTTGGCCCACCAGAGGGATGGACGCTCCGGCTTTCTCCCATTCCACGCCTTGGAGATCCAGAGGGCGCCTGCAACGGCTCCATGTCTTTCCGGACCCAGGCAGGAGGAGACGCCTGTGACCTGCTCATGCTCTCCCAGGACCGATCCATTGCGCCCTGCTGCTTATCCTGGAAAGAGACATCGGGAACAGAGTTAGAGACCCTGCAGTTGATAATGAGAAAACGTCCTTCAAATGCAGTCGAAAGATCGAGACACTTACGCTGTGGTTTGTCTTGTCGCTTCCAGCAGAGGATACGCTCCATCTGACGGACTGCAGAGAGAAGAGAGCATTACTTTAAAGACCGAATGACGAGGGTAAGCGAGTAAGTAAATTATGGCTGCCCTGATCAGTTTCACACATGAGCGTCTAGTTTGGCGGCTCACCTTGCTGTCGGATGCCGGAGACTCCCTGTCCTTCTCAGCATGATGCACCTTCCTATTGAGGTCCTGGAGCATGTTCTGATGGCGTTTCCGTGTATGCATGATTTTCTACATGATAGAGAACGGAACAGTTATAGCTGCACTGTTATAGATTTAAATTCTTGTAACTCTACAGTGGAAAAGTGAGTAATTACCTCAAAATCCAGTTCTGCGTAACGGGATTTCTGCCTCTGTGAGAGTCAAACAGAAAGAGCGACAGCAAACTTTAGTATCATGTACATTGCGTAATTCATCAGATGAAGTGTTCAACGAAGAGTGAATGTCATTTCTTACCCCCTCGCTGACTTCCAAAGAACTCATGGACAAGGTGGAGATGGTTTCGCTCTTGGACATCATGGAGTTCATGGAGTCGAACGTGTCGCCCAGACTGCTGGTCACATGACTCTCGCTGGAGATGTTGTGGATGTTCTGAATGGGCGAGTCTCGCTCCGAATACGATACACTGACGCGGTCGGCGGGGAGGGTCTTGATGGCGTAGGCAGCTTGTGGTTCGGCGTAGGCTCCACTCAGATGCATGAGACGGGCCTGTGGGAGCTCTGTGTTGATGTTGTACTTGCTGGAGCCACTGGAGTCGTCCTTGGGTTTGGCACGGAGGGTGGAGGTGATGTTGGGCAGGAGCACATAACCGCTGCCATCCGGACAGACGCTCTCGGCCTGAGCGAGGGCCAGATCGGCATCCAGCTGCTTGAAGAGCTCGCTGTCGCACACGTACACAGGTTTGCTACAGGACAGGTCGACTCCCCGACCTTTCTCTCTCCGCAGGGTGAGCGTGTGGCTGGAGTACTCGGGGACGGGGGGAATGTGGCTCTTTCCGCTGGGATTGGACGGAAGGGTGTGGAAATTTGGGCCAAGGGGGAGGGGCATTTGTGGAGGGGGCATCTTCTCCTCGGAGCTCTTCATTCCACCTGAAGGGAGGCAGAGAGGCAAGTCAGATCATGAGTCATGGATAAGCCTTGGATAAGCCCTCTAGTTTCTTATTACCAAACATAAGAACACATCAAGTTCCATGCTTTATGGTAGGGGTGTCCAATCCTGCCCTTGGAGGGCCAAAGTTTAGCTTCTATAAATCCTGAAAACTTTGATTAGCTGATTCAGCTATGTTTATTAATGGTTGTAGCTAAACTCTCCGGGAACAGATTTGGACACCACCGTTCTATGGTAATATGAATGGTGCAATCTTTTGTTTATATGCTCACCTAGTCGGTTTGAGTCTGCATCCTTTTCAAAGTCAGACTGCAGACAAGAAAGGAATAAAATTGATTTATATATGCCGTTGTTAAAATGTAAAATGCATGAGAATACTTGCAAGCAGACTCACCACGAGCTGTGTGTGGCCGTTCTGTTGGGAGTTGCTGGAATCGCCATTCCCGTCATCTTTGCGGTCCACCACACGGCATTTCACCGCCTCTTGAACCTGAAAAACACACATTTATGAGCTCTGGCACACTCAAAGACACGATAAACACACATGTGCTTTGATTGTGAGCGTACTGACCTCTCTGCGCAGAATGCAGTGTACCATGACAATGATAAATCCCTCCAGAGAATCGAAGACCGCGAAGAGGATCTGGAATAGTGCGGAGCGGCGGTCCGTGATGGCCAACACAGCAGACATCCAGGTCAGCGCGAGAAGAGGGAGAACCACACAGGAGCTCCACAGCGACGCCCTGCAGAACAGAGCATTTAATACAACACGCTCCAGACTCTTCAATGTGACTGGTTTTAATCAGGTGTGTGCAGTATTTCTTACCCAGCCCTCTCTTTCAGCTTAACATCTGTGATGCCGTCCTTGGACACAAGCTTGTTGAAAACCAAAATTCCAATTACCATGTTGACCTGAAAACACACAGAGACGTCAGTGAAGGCTCAACACTGTACATGGTGACCGTGAAGTGACCATGAGAGGCTCCTCACCAGAACGACAGCAGCTGCCGGACCCACGAACGAGTACAAGAGACCGCCTTCAAGAGACAACCAACAGCTGCAGAGAACAAAGAACAAACACCAGTGTTAAACTCACAAAGACACAGATGGAAAGAGAAAGATGGAAAACAAGATGGGAAATACTCACTAGTTGACGGTGCCGTAACCTTTGGCTTTGGTGAAGCCGACCGAAATGGCGACGACTAAAGCGGGCAGACCTGAGAGAGAATCCAGAGTGAGTTAACCACCCCGTCACATGAGAATCAGAATCAACAACCAGTGTCGGGGAAAGTTACTTTTAAAATGAATGCATTACAATATTGTGTTCCTCCCTAAAAGTCACTAATTACGCTACTTAGTTACTTCTTATTGAAATGAATGCGTTACGTTACTTCGTTTTTATTGATTGTGAGAAACACTGAATGTGTTTTTGTGCAGGTGAGATGAGTAAATACATGTTGATATTTAGTCTAGAGCTACTGTAAGATCGTGTTGATATTTAGTCTAGAACTACAGTAAGATCGTGTTGATATTTAGTCTAGAGCTACAGTAAGATCGTGTTGATATTTAGTCTAGAGCTACAGTAATATCGTGTTGATATTTAGTCTAGAGCTACAGTAAGATCATGTTGAAATTTAGTCTAGAACTACAGTAAGATCATGTTGATATTTAGTCTAGAGCTACAGTAAGATCATGTTGATATTTAGTCTAGAGCTACAGTAAGATTGTGTTGATATTTAGTCTAGAGCTACAGTAAGATCGTGTTGATATTTAGTCTAGAACTACAGTAAGATCATGTTGATATTTAGTCTAGAGCTACAGTAAGATCATGTTGATATTTAGTCTAGAACTACAGTAAGATCATGTTGATATTTAGTCTAGAGCTACAGTAAGATCGAGTTGATATTTAGTCTTGAACTACAGTAAGATCGAGTTGATATTTAGTCTAGAACTACAGTAATATCGAGTTGATATTTAGTCTAGAACTACAGTAATATCGTGTCGATATTTAGTCTAGAGCTACAGTAAGATCATGTTGATATTTAGTCTAGATCTACAGTAAGATCATGTCGATATTTAGTCTAGATCTACAGTAAGATCATGTTGATATTTAGTCTAGAACTACAGTAAGATCATGTTGATATTTAGTCTAGATCTACAGTAAGATCATGTCGATATTTAGTCTAGAGCTACAGTAAGATCATGTTGATATTTAGTCTAGAACTACAGTAAGATCGAGTTGATATTTAGTCTAGAACTGCAGTAAGATCGTGTTGATATTTAGTCTAGAGCTACAGTAAGATCGAGTTGATATTTAGTCTAGAACTGCAGTAAGATCGTGTTGATATTTAGTCTAGAGCTACAGTAGATCGATCGTGTTGATATTTAGTCTAGAGCTACAGTAAGATCATGTTGATATTTAGTCTAGAACTACAGTAAGATCATGTTGATATTTAGTCTAGGACTACAGTAAGATCATGTTGATATTTAGTCTAGAGCTACAGTAAGATCGTGTTGATATTTAGTCTAGAACCACAGTAAGATCGTTTTGATATTTAGTCTAGATCTACAGTAATATCATGTTGATATTTAGTCTAGAGCTACAGTAAGATCGTGTCGATATTTAGTCTAGAACTACAGTAATATCGTGTCGATATTTAGTCTAGAGCTACAGTAAGATCATGTCGATATTTAGTCTAGAGCTACAGTAAGATCATGTTGATATTTAGTCTAGAACTACAGTAATATCGTGTCGATATTTAGTCTAGAGCTACAGTACGATCGTGTTGATATTTAGTCTAGAACTACAGTAAGATCGTGTTGATATTTAGTCTAGAGCTACAGTAAGATCGTGTTGATATTTAGTCTAGAGCTACAGTAAGATCATGTTGATATTTAGTCTAGAGCTACAGTAAGATCATGTTGATAGTTAGTCTAGAACTGCAGTAAGATCGTGTTGATATTTAGTCTAGAGCTACAGTAAGATCATGTTGATATTTAGTCTAGAGCTACAGTAAGATCGAGTTGATATTTAGTCTAGAACTGCAGTAAGATCGTGTTGATATTTAGTCTAGAGCTACAGTAAGATCGAGTTGATATTTAGTCTAGAACTGCAGTAAGATCGTGTTGATATTTAGTCTAGAGCTACAGTAAGATCGTGTTGATATTTAGTCTAGAGCTACAGTAAGATCATGTTGATATTTAGTCTAGAACTACAGTAAGATCATGTTGATATTTAGTCTAGAACTACAGTAAGATCATGTTGATATTTAGTCTAGAGCTACAGTAAGATCGTGTTGATATTTAGTCTAGAACCACAGTAAGATCGTTTTGATATTTAGTCTAGATCTACAGTAATATCATGTTGATATTTAGTCTAGAGCTACAGTAAGATCGTGTCGATATTTAGTCTAGAACTACAGTAATATCGTGTCGATATTTAGTCTAGAGCTACAGTAAGATCATGTCGATATTTAGTCTAGAGCTACAGTAATATCGTGTCGATATTTAGTCTAGAGCTACAGTAAGATCATGTTGATATTTAGTCTAGAACTACAGTAATATCGTGTCGATATTTAGTCTAGAGCTACAGTACGATCGTGTTGATATTTAGTCTAGAACTACAGTAAGATCGTGTTGATATTTAGTCTAGAGCTACAGTAAGATCGTGTTGATATTTAGTCTAGAGCTACAGTAAGATCATGTTGATATTTAGTCTAGAGCTACAGTAAGATCATGTTGATAGTTAGTCTAGAATTACAGTAATATCATGTCGATACTTTTCTTAACGTAACTCGTGTTACTTGTAATGCATTCCCCAACACTGTCATCAGCGGCGCACACACACTCACCCCATCCCAGACACAAGAAGCGTTTGCGGATGATGCGGTTACGCAGGCGACCCGTCACAGCCATGTAGGACTGCCACGCCTCTGTCAGGACCCAACAGAACGAGGACAGAAAAGAAATGCAGGAGCGCTGCCCCCAACGTACACATGACCTGCGAGAGACAAAGAGGTGAGCATTCGTCATCGGAGCTGATGTGAGCTGCGAACGGTCAGCTTCAGGCTCGGGTTTATACCTTGTTGCGCATTTGGGTCTGACCGATCAGAATCAGGGCGTTGGAGCAGATGATTGATAGACAGAAGTTGATCAGGATCACTGAGCGCTCAGAGCGAATGTACCTGAGAAGAAGACGGGGGGATGGGGGTTTAGATTGGGGTCTCCAGGGGTCTGAGAACATTTTCAGAGATACATATCCATATTTAAATATTTTTAATATAAATAAAACCAAATTATTATAACAATATACAGAGTCTTTAATGATAAGATTAATGGCTTTTTAGTTCGTAGTTAAGGTCAAATTCTCCCGATTAGCTCATTATTAACTACGCTTTATCTCCCGGGTTCACAGACAAGGCTTAAACCTAGTCCTAGACTAAAATGTAATTCTGAGCAGTTTCAACTGAAACAAACTTGCATCTTAAATATATAACAGTGCCTTTGGATGCACACCTGTAATGTTAATCCTGGCTTAGTCTATGAAACCGGGCCTAAGTACTAATAATCAGCCAATATGCATGCTAGTTAATACTGTAAACTGGTAAAGTGCTACTTCTAGACTTGTTTTACTGTATAAATGTAACAATACACAGTTCGGTGGTGAACTTCTAATTTATGGGTTCATGAGATCGAAACGTTTGCAATGCAACCAATTAATAAACCACACAGCAATTAAATTAATCATATCAGTAAATCGGTAAATCGAGTATTATGATAAGTGTCTTACTTCCACACAGAGACGTAGATGATGATGAGGAGGAGGAGGGTGAGGGATGATACCCCGCATCCCACAATCATCGTAACCGACGGCAACAGAGACTTATCCATGTTCTGTGAAGAAACACGGTAACGTTAGTGTCAATGCGCATGCACGCATACACAAACACACACACACACACACACACACACACAATGACTGGCAGAAACAGGGCAGCTGATGTGAAGGAGACCTGAAGGTGAGAGAGACGTTCCACATTCCTTCACTGCTGCTCTACATTAGAACTATTAAACAATGGCAGGCGTGTGTGTGTGTGTGTGTGTGTGTCCTGCAGGTGAACAATTTTCACCTCTGAAATTATTAGTGTTACACACTTCACACACACAGTATGAGTGTGTTATATTATGAGCTGCTTTCCACCTTCATTTGTCACCGCAGAATCAAACACACACACGCACACACACACACGCGCGCACACACTGAAGGTAGCCTATGTAACAGGTATTTTAAACCCTGCGCGATGCGACACGTCCAAATAGCGACTATAAACAGAAGCGTTGTGTTTGGACGCGTTGCGTTTCAATGCAGGGCTTTCTCTCTCTCTCTCTCTCTCTCCCCCTCTCTCTCTGGTGCTGATAATTAGAGCGGGGCTGCAGATGCGGTTGCCATGGAAACTGCTTCTGCGCCAAAAAGATCAAAAACAAGGATGGCGATCACACGAACGCATTAAAGCATTTAACAAATACGTGATTAAAATCAATCGTATCCGTCATCGATCGATCACAGCACCGCATCATCTCTATTAACTGTATAACTGTCGATAAATTAAGACTGAGCTCACATGAAAGACAATCAAATCCGATCACTCGATGATGAACGAGGCTGTGATAAACACACACACACACACACACACACGACGACACACACAGACGGTCCGGTGATGATCGGACACTTACCGGATCGGGGTTCGGTCGTGCGATCACGGCAAAGGTGGACAGTCCGTCACACACGCATGCGGTGCTGGAGTCGCGCACCACCGATCTGCAGCCGCGCGCGGACCAGGAGCCGAGCAGAGACGCGCTGCGCGCACACACACAAGAGTTAGATCCACTGTCAAATAAACCCCGCGCGCACACACTCAGCAGCAGAGCAGCTCTTCCAGACTCACTCACACACACTCCAGACCACAGTACAGTGATGCTCTCGGATATACAAGACCCTGGAGCACAAAAAGGGTCATTTTTTTAAATTAAGATGTATGCATCATCTAAAAGATGAATAAATAATATTTCCATTGATGTATGGGACAATATTTGAAAATCTGGAATCTGAGGGTGCAAAAAAATCTAAATATTGAGAAAATCATCTTTAAAGTTGTTCAAATTAAGTTCTGAGCAATGCATATTATTAATCAATAATTAAGTTTTGATATATTTATGGTAGGAATATTTTCATGGAACATGATCTTAATATCTAATGATTTTTGGCATAAAAGAAAAATGTATAATTTTGACTCATACAATGTATTGTATGCTGTTATGACTGTGCTGCAGGGACACATTGTGTTATTTACATGCGACTGCAGGTATTTCTATCATGCTATCTTATCCAAATGCTTCTTCTTTGATTTTATTATAAATATAAAGCCTTCACCATCCATGGAAACACTAAAGCTTCTTTATATTGCAAAAAGGTTCTTCTGTTTATTAAAATAGTAAAAATGCTTATTTTAACAATTGATCACTGAAAGATTCTTTGACTGAATCTGAATTCTTCGATTTAAAAAAAGTTCCCATCTTTGTTCAGAAGTGTGTGTGTGTGTGCGTGAGTAATTGGTGAAAAGAGTCATTGAAGGTTTTGAATGTTCTGTGAATATTCATGAGGTCATAAGTGATGTGTGTGTAAAGGGGGCGGATACTCATTTGCATATGATTAGTGGTTGTCAGGGAGGTGAGGAGATGACACACTGTACTGAGAGCAGGAGAGAGTGTGTGACCTTTAGAGCTGCGACAACACACACACACAGAATCACAAGCGTTCCACCCACCTCTCGCTCTCGTCCCAGGCGATGCAAGTCTCGTTCACAGTGCCCTGCAGAGAGAGAGAGAGAGAGAGAGACGGGAGTGAGAGGTCCGGTTAGAGGGAGTTTGATCTGTGTCATATGTCACTTCCTCCATAGTCTTTAACTGCACACACACACACACACACACACACAGAACCGAACAAGGTTCTGGTTTTCATGGCGACTCACATTGTGCAGGTGAGGAAAGTTGATCTCGACAGGTGCAGACAGGAAGCCAGGGTTGGGCTTCACCGTTACCGTGACGACCTTAGAGTTGAGCAGCGTGCTGTTGCTAAGCGAGAAGGAGACGATCGATCGATCAGAATCACTCGTATTGATCAGGTGCACATCACTAATCTAGATCTTCTGCTCTAGCATCACACGTTTCAATAAAAACAACAACATTTCATACGTAAAATAAATAATGAATACAAACAAAATAAACAAATTAATTTCATTTGATAAATAAAATGGAATAAAAAAATAGAGTTAGTTGAATAAAACAATATTTATTAAGATTAGTGAATGTTCTAATCTACCTTTTATCTCTTTGATTATTTGTGACCCTAGACCACAAAGCCAGTCATAAGGGACTTTTATTTTTATTAGCTGAATAAATAATATTTCCATTGATGTATGGTTTGGACAATATTTGAAAATCTGGAATCTGAGGGTGCAAAAAAATCTAAATATTGAGAAAATCATCTTTAAAGTTGTTCAAATGAAGTTCTTAGCAATTCATATTACTAATCAATAATTAAGTTTTGATATATTTACGGTAGAAATATCTTCATGGAACATGATCTTAATATCTAATGATTTTTGTCATAAAATATAAATGTATAATTTTGAGCCATACAATGTATTGTTGTCTATTGCTACAAATATACATGTGCTGCTTATGACTGCTTTTGTGCTGCAGGGACATATATAACAAAAAACATAATTGATAAGAAGTTTGTCAGCAGAGTGCAAGCGATGTTTGAACTCTTGTACCTCTGGAAGGACAGGATTGGAGCCAGATTTCTGTAGAGAACGATTCCGGTGACAAACCCAGTGCTCTGCTCAGCATCTACACACACATCCAGAACCACATTAGTCTCCAAACACACGTCAGAATGTGTGTGAGAGTGAGTGTGTGTGTGTGTGTGTGTGTGAGAGAGAGTGTGTGTGTGAGAGTGAGAGTGTGTGTGTGTGTGTGTGTGTGTGAGTGTGTGTGCGAGCGTGAGTGAGTGTGTGTGTGTGTGTGAGCGTGTACCTGGCACATCTAAACTCAGAGCGCTGCGGGACACTGTGACTTTCTCCTCTGAGTTGCGGACCCAGTCGATCATCCCGCGCCAGCCCTTCAGGGGGAAGGTCACGTCAGAGGTCATGGTGCGCGGACGCTTCTGGACGCTGAGCTCTGAAGAGACGGTCAGAAAGCACAGTCAGAAACACACACTCATATATCCACCTGCTGCCTCGTACGCCTGAGCCGTCTCACACTCACCGAGATTGTCGGTGACCTCGTAGATGTCCTGGAAATCTCTCATCTGACGTCCGATCATGTCAATGAAGTCCTCGATCAGACTGAAGAATTCCTTGATGTTTGCACCCATCTGCAGCAGATTAATACAACACTGTTATTCCATACTAAAACTATTCTTTCTTTCAGTGAAATAAAGGTAAAATTAAATGATGTGTTCCTGTGGCTCAGTGTGTGTGTCTGTATGTGTATATATATATATATATATATATAAAATAAAAATCCATATGCATTTAAGCTCAATGTAAATATAAAAAACTAAAACTAATTAATTTGTCAATAGCACATACAATTACTAAAGCAATCTCTAATTAAACAGAAACTGCAAATATAAAAAAGCTAATTAAAATTATTCATAAATGTTATAATATTGTATAAACAGTACCAAAATGAGATGCTCTAAAAACACTCAGAGAATCTCTCAGTTCTTCCTCTGAATGGTCTGATGACTGATTCATTAGCTGACGTGTGTGTGTAGGCGCATGAGTGTGTGTGTGTGTGTGTTTGTGTGAGTGTGTGTGTGTGTAGGCGCGTGTCTGCTGTCGCAGATTGCCATGTGGGTGCGCTCGATTTCTCTGCTTCTTTGTTTCTCTTTTTGGTATGAAGACACAATGTGCTTGTTTGAGGACACACACACACACACACACACACACACACACACACACACACACACACACACACTCACCAGTTGAGCTTCGTCCCATTTCTCTTTGTGTGTCTCCTGCAGTAAGTTACTGATGGTGTGAGCGTAATTCTGTGGGTCAAACAAATCAATGTCATCAGATCAGTGTTTCTATCACATACACTTATTTCCCATCATGCTTGGTTTTGCATACCTCCACATCTGCATTGCTCAGGCTCATCTTTGAGCCTCTGAAGATCTCCGTGCTGTTCTTCAGGACCTCCATCACAGCCAGAAGATCGCCACTGTACTTCACATTATCAGTCGACACCATCCTCACATTAGACAGCACCTCAGACACGCCGTCCACCAGCTGACCGCTCTGAGACCGAGTCATGTGATCACGCATCTGCAAGGAGAAGGACGCTTGAGAATCCAGTCCTGAAGCCGCTATCCCAACATGAAGTACAAGTAGATGGAACTTACCAGGGTCTGGATGGCTTGGAACTCCTTGGAGATGCATTTGACGTGAGTTGGGTTCTCCCAGAAGGCTAGACCTACGGCGCCCAGAGTGCATCTGCGCAGGATCAGGCCTGCAGGAGTCAGGGAGAGCTGGGTTAATGCACTCATTCAATAAAATCAGGCCGTGATCCACATTGGACACAGAAACCAGAGCTCGGATCAGTACCTGTGGCATCAGAAGGGCAGGACACAGCAGCCGTGTCGCCCGCGGGCGTTTTCTTCCACACCACATTGCCGTAGTTCTCCTCTCCGCAGATCTCGTGAGGTTCTGCGAGACATTTTTTTATAAGCCCTTAAAGAAGCTGCCTCAAAACTGGTGCATTAATGAAGTACAACATCTGGTTTGAGGTCTCACCTGGGCAGCGCTTCTCGTTGCAGTTTCGCAGTTCTGATTTATCTCCGATGCATGGCGCTCCAGTAAAGAAAGGTCCTTCACACGCTCTCTGTCTGAGCTGATGGCCTCCACCACAGGACTTGCTGCAGCTGCCCCATGAGCTCCACAACAGCCATCTCCCGTCCACTAGAGGGCGATAACACACTTGAGTATCTTTCAGCACTGGAGCCGTTTATGTTTGCATTAGCAAAGCAGGAATACAGTACCTGGGCAGTCTCTGAGGAAGCAGTTGGTGGTTTCTTGCCATTCTCCTCTGCACTCCGAGCCTCCGTAAGAGGGGCCGTTACACTCACGAGTTCTGTGCATCGTTCCGTTTGAGCAAGAGGTGGAGCAGGGAGTCCATGCGGACCAATCGTTCCATGAGCCGTCAACTACGGAGACGAGAAAGACAGTTATTATTGAAGTCAAATTCCTTGGGCTTGTGTTATGATGCCATCTGGTGTTGAGATGTGGAATAGCGGTCGGTTGACTGACCTGGGCAGACTGCGATGTTGCAGAACTTGGTTTGTTTGATAGGTCCGCGACAGGGTTCTCCGCCGTGCTGGGGTTGTTTGCAGGTACGGACACGATCACGGTATCCACGGCCGCATGTGGACGAGCACAAACTCCAGGGAGCCCATTCGTCCCACGCTCCGTTCACTGCAAACACACCATCGTTAATCAATCCCTAATTCCAGATAAACGAATGCAGGCATTGTGTATATGTTAGCTGCAGTACCTGGGCAGGCGGCGGTGTTGTTGCAAGGTCGGTTCTCTCTTAAAGGGCCGGTGCACTGGGTGGTGTAAGTAGACGTCATGCAGGAGCGTGTGCGAGTTTGCAAGCCTTCACCACAACTCACGGTACACACGGCCCATGAAGACCATGTGTCCTGCTGGACCTCTTCTGCAGCATAACAAAGAGTTTGATTTAGCACGACACTTTCACAACTTACAGACTGCTTTCTAGTGTAGCAAAAGAGACACGCACCTTTCTGAGGGGCTTGGTTTGCCATGAGGGTGCCATCAGCATCACGCCGCTGGCCGATGATGGAACGCAGACCTTGACTTCTCTGTCGTAGTTGACCTGCACAAATCAACACAAAGCCACATGTAAGATCAGACAACATGCTCGTGGTGCACCTTGGAGCAGCACAGGTATATTTGTAGCAATAGCCAACAATACATTGTGTGGCTCAAAATTATTAGTTTTCTTTTATGCCAAAATCGTTAAGAATTCCTAACAAAAATATATCAAAACTTAATTTTTTGATTAGTAATATGCATTGGTAAGAACTTAATTTAAAGGTGATGTTCTCAATATTTTTTTTTGCACCCTCAGATTTCAGGGTCACATTTATGGAGGTGGTACTGACCGATGCAGGGCTGAGGGTTGCATGCCCGTCCCTCCTCCACAACGCCCCCACAGATACCATCCTCAGGCTGGCACGCGCGGCTGCGCACCTGGACTCCACCACCACACTCGTTACTGCACTCGGACCAGCGGCCCCACCCGTTCCAGCCTTCTGCAAACACATCACACAGACATGCCTCATCAGATCACTTCTGTTAAGTGCACATGGTGGGTGAGTAATGCTGAAGAGGAGGACATTCACTGCGAATGAGTCATGATAGCGCTGTTGACATCTGCTGGCCAGCTATGGCATCTGCATGCAAATTTCAAGGGGCATAATAGAGGCGTCAAATCAGCTTATTGACAATCGATGTGGCATTGTTTTGACATAAATGTAGGTTTGATCATAACTGCGGGGTGAAAAAGTCTCGTAGACAAACAAGGGCTTTTGAACCTTTTCCAAAGCTTTGAAATGCCAGGACACCACATGAGACGACAGGTTTAAAGGCCGAACTGCCTCTTATACCCGAGGTGCTTTTTAGATGTGGTGCTTTTGGAGCCCGGCGGGTTGCTATGACAACCTCAAGCACAGGGCATTGATTGCTTTAACGGAGGCCTGGGGAGAGCGGCTAGCTCCCGCGGCTCCACATCGATGCTGTTTTTCTCTTTTAGGAGAGCATACTATTTTGCCTGCTGGAATGAGTTGCTACTGGAATCTTGCATTACCAGCCCCAGAGACAGATCCCCTCTGAAGACTTCGTCACCTAGACAGTCATCAGGACAAGACCACGGGAACCAGATAAGTCCTCTGCACAATTTGACTTTGCTGCAGCCTAGAATTAAACTGCTGGTCTCGTCTGGCCAGAGGAGAACGGCAGACTATTTTGGCACACTATTTCCCTGTTTAAGACTGGCACAATCTGCATTGTAAAAAGCACTATTATATATATATATATAATGGTGACTTGACTTACTCATGATCTCGGCGTCGCGGTTGCTGTCTCTAGCGGTGGGCGAGCACTTCTCGGTGTAGACTCCGCTCCTGTAGCAGCCACCTGTCCTTCTCTTGGGCGGCTCCCAGCACTGGCAGGGGGTCATCATGATGCCGCAGGGGTTCCCATGTGTGCTGGTGGCCAGGCAGTCTTCCAACCATTGACACAGCATCTCGCAGGCTGGCATGCTCGGGTTCCTCTTCCCCACGACTAGAAACTCAGCGTTAAACTGGCTGCCTTCATCATTCCCTTCATCTTCCTCCACATGCTCCAAACGTGGCATCACCTTCCGCACCTGCAGGAACTGTTTGCTGGACTCCAGGTAGGCCACCGTGGAGGATGCATCGCACAGTCGGACCACCTCGTCAAAGCTCTCCATGCCCAGGTATGTGCGAGAGGTCTCCAGGAAGGAGTCGAACTGGAAGGTCCGGATCTGTCGTGGGGTGCACGACTCGGTAGGCTTGGTGATCTTCATGTAGACGGTGTAGCGGCGAGGATCAGGGTTCTGCAGGGTCCAGGAGCACGGCGCTGATGGCAGAGCGGTCTTAGAGGAGAACACACCGAAGAATCGGCTTTGCTCCAGGGTGGCACAGGTGGCAGATGCCGGCCCGGAGGGAGTGGAGATACTCGGGGAGAACATCAGGCACATGCAAGCGCACAGCGCCAATGAGACGAACCGCCGCTCCATGTTCTCGCTTCAGGACACTTCGATTGAAGTTAACTGGGCTTTTTTAATCTGGCAGTGGTTTACTTCGATAAATGCGGATGGAGGGTTTGATTCTTTACTAGATTGAAGAGGACATATCTGTGGGAAGACAAAAAACAGATGGGACTCAGAGTTAGCACCTGTCAATCATAGCACCACAGTCATTGTAATTATCATACTGGAACCGGTCTGCCATCTGAATCATATCTGTAGTCGAGAACTGTACCCTCCATTAGCATCAGTGTGCTTTTGATGAGCCCTGCTGCTAATGCGCGCGCTGCCATTACACTCAGACTATAATTACAGTGCCCTTCACAGGAATCTCTCTCAGCATTGCTCTCTCCTGCCCACGCTTTCACACGTGGCAGAGCCGATTGCGTCAAACTGACGTCCACGAAGACTCAGCTTGCACCCACGAAAGTTCAGCGCTGGAAAGATTTTCACAGCGAGAGAGCCCCCCCATGACAGAATACAGCCATTGCAGAACTTTAAGTCTGACTGTTGCCATAGCTACAGGTGCTCGAGAAACGTGTGGAGCATCTTTGTGCACCCCTCTCTGTCCAAGCACAGCCTCGCTCTGTTATTGAACCGAATTTGCCTCGTTTTCTGGCACCTCGCTCTCTTTTGCTCAAAGACGCTCATTCAGGAGCAAGATGAAAGAGAGAGAGCAGCTGTGAGAGTTTCTTTTTGGAGAACCAATGTCCCCTTGTCTTCATCACCT